>JAVMKO010000001.1:50488110-50804691 GCA_032164245.1 Sternotherus odoratus | reverse complement strand
TACACGCATACACCATTTGACTTTTATATATATCTATATATATAAAAGTCAAGTGGTGTATGTATGTATGTATGTATGTATGTATGTATGTATGTATGTATGACAGCGTACTCCTCCCGCACCGTTTGAGCCAGAGACTTGAAATTTGGTACAGTTAGGGGTCTTGGGGTCAGGATGGTCTTAAGGGTCGAAAAATTTTCGGATCTCACCTCTGACGCCCCCCAGGGGTAAAAGTCTTTCAGGGCCAATGACATCAGCTGGGCGGTTAGGTGGTGATGATGTCAGAATTCCCCCTCCAACAGACACCACACTCGCTCAGCTCACTGCCCCTCCCTCCTCCAACGGAACCCCGGAGATCCCTCAGTTCTCTGCCCCTCCCCCTCCCCAATGGAACCCCGGAATCCATCAGCTCTGTGCCCCCCCCCCCCACCTGCGAAGGTCCCCGGAATCCCTCGGCTCTGGGTCCCCTCCCCGCCTGCGATGGATCCGAGTTGGGTTTGGTGGGATGGTAAGTGAGGTGGGGGTGTCGGGTTCGGTCAGGGGGTGAGGTGGGGGTGTTGGGTTTGCTTGGGGGGGTCAGGTGGGGGTGTCGGGTTCGGTCAGGGGGTAAGTGAGCCGGGGGGTGTTGGGTTTGGTCTGGGGGGGGGGAAGGTGTCGGGGTGGGTGCCCAGACCAAACCCGACACCCCCCCGGCTCACTTACCCCCGACCGAACCCAACACCCCTACCTCACCCCCCCGACCAAACCCGACACCCCCAACTCACCCCCACCTCACCCCCCACCAACCGCAACACTCCCCCACCAACCGCAACACCCACACCTCACCCCTCACCCACCCCGACACCTTCCCACCCCCCCAGACCGAACCCGACACCCCCTGGCTCACTTACCCCCCGACCGAACCCGACACCCCCACCTCACCCCCCCACCAACTGCAAAACCCCCTGACCAACCCCAACACCCACCCCTCACCCCTCACCTACCCCGACAAGTTCCCCCCCCCCCAGACCAAACCCGACACCCCCCCCCGGCTCACGGTGCACTGTGTAGCACACAGATTATTAAATACACTGTTCGGTCAGGGGGTGAGGTGGGGGTGTCGGGTTTGGTCGGGGGGTCAGGTGGGGGTGTTGGGTTCGGTCGGGGGGTGAGGTGCGGGTGTTGGGTTTGCTTGGGGGGGTCAGGTGGGGTTGTCGGGTTTGGTCGGGGGGTAAGTGAGCCGGGGGGTGTTAGGGTTGGTCAGGGGGGGTGGGAAGGTGTCGGGGTGGGTGAGGGGTGAAGTGTGTTGGGGTTGGTCAGGGGGTGTCAACTGTCTGCCCCCTCCCCACCTCCAACTGACCTGAGCAATGCCGGGCACTTATGCTAGTAGATATATATATATAACACCATTCGTGTATATATATAGAGATATCTATATATCTATATCTATCTATACATATAAAAGTCAGGTGGTGTAGGTATGACCGCGAACTCCTCCCGCACCGTTTGAGCTAGAGACTTGAAATTTGGTACAGTCAGAGGTCTTGGGGTCTAGATGGTCATAAGGGTCGAAAGATTTTCGGATCTCACCTCTGACGCCCCCCAGGGGTGAAAGTCTTTCAGGGCCAATCACATCAGCTGGGCAGCTAGGTGGTGATGATGTCATAATACCCCCTCCAACAGACACCGCACTTGCTCAGCTCACTGCCCCTCCCTCCTCCAACGGAACCCCAGAAATCCCTCAGTTCTCTGCCCCTCGCCCCTCCCAACGGAACCCCGGAATCCATCAGCCCTGTGCCCCCCCCCCCCACCTGCGAAGGTCCCCTGAATCCCTCGGCTCTGGGCCCCCTCCCCGCCTTCGAAGGATTCAAGTTGGGTTTGGTGGGACGGTAATTGAGGTGGGGGTGTCGGGTTCGGTCGGGGGGGTGAGGTGGGGGTGTCGGGTTTGGTCGGTGGGTAAGTGAGCCGGGGGGTGTTGGGGTTGCTCAGGGGGTGTCAGCTGTCTGCCCCCTACCCACCTCCGACTGACCCGAGCAGCGCCGGGCACTTATGCTAGTCTATATATATAAAAGTCAAATGGTGTATGTATGTATGTATGTATGTATGTATGTATGTACATAAGCTTACTCCTTCCACACCTTTTGAGCTAGAGACATGAAATTTGGTACAGTTAGAGGTCTTAGGGTCCTAATCATGGTAAGAGTCGAAAATTTTTCAAATCTCACCTCTGACGGTGAAATTATTATTTCACCCAGGGGTGAAATTATTTAAAGGCCAATCACATCAGCTGGGCAGCTGCTGTTCTCTGTGACATAGTTCTGATGTCATAATACCCCCTCCAAGAGACACCGCACTCGCTCAGCTCTCTGCCCCCTCCCCCCTCCAACGGAACCCCGGAATCCCTCTGCTCTCTCCCTCCCTCCCCCCTCCGACGGAACCCCGGAATCCCTCAGCTTTGTCCCCCCTCCCCCCTCCCCCCTCCGACGGAACCCCGGAATCCCTCAGCTCTCTACTCCCTCCCCCCTCTGATGGAACCCCGGAATCCCTCAGCTCTCTGCCCCCTCCCCACCTCCGAAGGACCCCGGAATCCCTCAGCTCTCTGCCCCCTCCCCCCTCCGACGGAACCCCGGAATCCCTCAGCTCTCTGCCCCCTCCCCCTTCCGACAGATCCCGCACTCGCTCAGCTCTCTGCCCCCTCCCCACTCCGACGGACCCGAGTTGGGTTTGGTCAGAGGGTAAGTGAGGTAGGGGTGTCGGGTTTGGTCGGGGGGGGGGGTAAGTGAGCCGGGGGTGTCGGGTTTGGTCTGGGGGTGGTGGGAAGGTGTTGGGGTGGGTGAGGGGTGAGGTGTGGGTGTTGGGGTTGGTCAGGGGGTGTTGGGTTTGGTGGGGGGGTAAGGTGGGGGTGTTGGGTTTGTTTGTGGGGGTGAGGAGGGGGGTCGGGGTTGGTCAAGGGGTAAGTGAGGTGGGGGTGCTGGGTTTGGTCAGGGGGGTGAGGTGGGGGTGTCAGGTTTGCTCTCTGCCCCCTCCAACGGACCCCATACTTGCTCAGCTCTCTGCCCCTCCCCACCTCCGACTGACCCGAGCAACGCCGGGTATTTTCACTAGTATAAATAAAAGAGGACGACACTAGGGCACCACACCTCCTCGCTACTACCTCCTGCCGGGTTGGGGAATACCCGGTGTGTAGTTCAAGAGGCCCAGGCCCTGGGCAGGGTGGGCAGCAACCACACACAAGAGAGTCTGCGCTCAGGCCCTTAGGCAGGGGCTGAGCAACAATAGTTCAATAGCCCTGGCCCTAAGGCAGGGCGGGGCAGCAACAAACACAAGAGTCAGGGCTCAGACCCGTAGGCAGGGGCTGAGCAACCAGAGTTCAATAGCCCTGGTGTCTGGTAGAGGGGGAGACTGCCAGCCACATATAAGGGTGGCTGGGGGGGTGCAGGCCCACCCACTCCACTGCGCCCCAGCCCGGGGCCCTAGCAGCGGATAAGGAACCGCTGTAGTCAGTGGGGATCCTGACCGTAACACACTGACATGGGTTCTGAGTCTTCCCCCGGGCTGCTTCCGGACTCCCCCTCAAGTGGTACCTGGGTTGGTCCTGGATCCTCGGGGTGCTCTAGGGTCATGGGCTCCTCGGAGTCGCTATCGGGGGGCAGGTCCGGCAACTCCTCTGGATACCCGGCAGGCAGTACGTATGGCTCGGCCTCCGGATAGACGGCTTGGGGTAGGCTGAGCGGCCACTCAGAGTGACAGTCGCTCGGCAGGCTCAGCCAGCCCTCCTCCGGGTAGGCGGCTCGGGGCAGGCTGGGCAGCTCCTCAGGGTAGTGGCCGCTCGGCAAGCTCGGCCAGTCCTCCTCTGGGTAGCGGCCACAGGGTAGGCTCGGCCAGGCTGCAGGCTCCGGATGGCTTGCGGTGGTTTCCCGGGCAGGAGCTCCACCAGGAGTGTCTGTCTCCTCCGGTGTCTGCCTCCCGAGTGAGCTCTGGCTCCAGGCTTTTCTACTTCTGGGTCGCTGCTGTGACCTCTGGGGGGAGGGTACCAGCCTCTCTAGCTCCGCCCGCTTTGGTATGTGGGGAGGCTTGTCCCCTAGCGGGGCAGTGGGGCACCACACCGTCTCGCTACAATATATCATTATACAGTAACTGAATGTAGAAGACAAACCTTGACCCAAACCCCAAAGCACAAAGGGTGTGAATCAAATAGCCATGAAAAGCCTTCTCTTGATCAAGGGAAGTCAACCTAATGTACAAATCCAACATTTCTGAGACTGAAATTACATTCCTCAGTAGGAAAAGGTTATCAAAATGGACCTTTTGGAGATGTAATATGTCTGATCAGGGTGAACAACTGAATCAATCACACTTTTCAGTCTATTGGCAAAAGTCTTTGGAAAAAAGTTTATAGTTGGAGCAAAGCAGGGACACTGGTCACCAATTCTTCACCTTCCCAACCTCCCCCTTCTTAGGCAGCAGAGGAAGAACTTCTAGATGATTACTGAGTGGCAATATCTTCTCTTCGATGGTCTCCTGAAAAAGCTGGAGGAACCCAGTTCCAAGAAGGATCCAAAAGGCCTCATACTACTTAATAGGCAAACTATCAATACCAGGTATCTTCCTTGGAACAAAAACTTTTAGGGGAGAAGTCAATTCTGAAAGCATCTGCTCCTGTTCAAATCTGTCTACATCCATTGTTGAGATAATCGGAAGAGCCACAAGAAGCTGCCATGTCTCAGATGGACATTCAGACTCTGTGGTATACAGGTCTGAGAAAGAAATCATAGCAAAGTTCCTAATCTCCAAGCACGTGACCCAGAGATGTCTTGATATGACCAGTTATCTTCTGTTCTGCACATTTCTTTTCCAGGCTGAACAAAAACTAAGTAGGTGCAGCCATTTGAGAAAGGTCCTGAAATTGGGCCGTAGTCAGTGAATCCTGAACGTTGCTATCCAACAGGCCCATAAAAGTTGCTTTTTATGTTTCAACCTCTCTTATAACCCAGCATCCTAACTGCCATTAAAGGCCTTTGCAAGTTCCATAATCCTAAACTCTAACCCTAACAGGGTTGTTGCTGACCAAAACATTTAATATGTAGACTTACCTCCCACCATTGCCTCAAGAAGGGAAAAATATCCTTTGAGGCAACCCAGGCTCCACAAAAAATAATTGACAGAGTTCCAAAACTGAACATCTTGTAAAAAGTGAGTTTTAAAATGACAATCTGGATGATGGTCTTGAACAGAAGGAAGAAACAACACAAATAAGACCAAACCATCTGAAATCTGAAATCTGGTAGGTACAATTCAGCTAGAAAGCAGATGAGACAAACAATGAGTAAAAACATTAAAATGCTCCAAACACACAATAGAGAACATGCTGGCACTAGCACTCACCAGATGTACTGCTGCTCATAAGGGTGAAAATGTCAACACACATCAGTCAGGTGAGAAACCTGTAAACAAGTTGCAAGTCACTGAGCAAATGGATGTGGTTTCAGATGATTCCTCTCCAGTCTTTCATTACCAGTAAAATTAAAACTGTCCCCCAAAATTAAAATATCACGTCAAACAATTTGTCAAAGAAGCACTTAAGCTGTGGGGAAAAAAAAATCCAATAAAACAAACAAAAACCAACCATCTTTCCTTACAGGGGAAGCATGAATATGAGTTATAAACAAAAACAAACAAACAAACAAAAAAGCCCAAACAAACAAAAACACACACACAAACAAAGACAGAGAAAAAGATATTGTTCAAAAATGACTTGAACCATTACTAAACAGCCTGGAACAACTTCCTGCACAACCACTGAATCAGCTTCCCCCTGTCCACAAAGAGGCAGGCAAGCCCTGTGCTTGCAGTGAACCATGACTCAGGATACCCTCGCCTCTCCAGACACAAATCAGTTGGTTTGGATGCCTGCATCTGTGTCTCTCGCTTGCCAAAATGAAATGTCTACCAGGTACTCAAGAAGACTCATATGCTTTTTAATGTCCCTGAACCCACTCACAAAGCCACACACAAAATTATCCATCAGACCAGTATTCATCAGAAAAAATAAGAAAAAGATACAGAAAAAAACAAAAAAATTCAAACAGAAACACTAAATTCTCCTATATTCAACAATTCCATTGGTGAAAAAGACATGCACTTTGGTCTTCATGATGAGGGGCATTTTTAGCAACCAGCCAGCTGCGCAAGCCTAGTGGCAGATTAGCCACTGGGTCAAAGGGGCTTGTGTCCAGGGGCCCCGGTCAATCGGGGGATCCCAGAAAAATGGGCACCCTGGTGCCCTGACCTGCTCTGCCTGCCTAGTGCTCCTGCCGAGGAGCAAGTTTGGGGTGCAGGTCCTTGCTTCACTCCCAGGCAGGTGTGCCAGGTGGACAGGTCATGGTAAACCCCCGTACCCCGACCCCGCTTCCTGGCAGGCGTGCTGGGTTGGGAGCGGGAGAACGTAGGTGGAAGGGGATGCTCTGGCCCAGGGCCCCATAACCTCATAATCTTCTCAAACCACTGCCAATTATTGGGACGGAATATTGATTATTTTGCTTATTTCCAAGAGTAACACCTGAAAAATCTATGTACAAGCTTTAGTATCACTCAAGCAAAACAAGGAAAAAGCAGGGACAGTGATCACAAAGTGTGGGCCTAACGGCATCCTCCTTGATATAGTGGCGTAAGCATCTGCCCGTATTTGACTTTTGGTGTGTGTGTGTGTCGGGGCCCATGAGATTGCAGACTGCAAAAACACTTCTGTATAGCTAATTGCATAAAAAGTGCTTCATTAATGGTTTTTCTTTGTTGTTGATGTAATTGTAGCCGTTACCAACATAAAAGGGGGACAGTTTTGAGGAATTGGGATTTGATCTTCTGGACAACTATTGGAATCCCTGGCAGAAGGCAGGTCACTTGAAATGTGTCATTTGACCACCCGAGAACCTCCAGACCATGGGTAATTATTGTTTGGGGATGCCTTGTAACTATTGTGTTTGTACGTGCTTGAGACTAAATAAAGCAGGGAATCTGAGTAAAGCATTCTGCTAAGAGTTCTGGAAACTAATAAAGTGAAGGTTTTAAGTAAAAGCACTTGATTTTGTGTGATTTATGCTAGCCATCTAGCAAATGGAGGTGCTGCATCTCCCGTGGTTTGTTTCCTGATACCACCTCACAGAGAGTAGTTAGGCAACAAACGGAAGCAGTACCGACTGAAACTCAGATACAGACACATCTCATAATATATTAAGAAGACAACAAAAATAGATTAAGGTCAGGAAACTAACCTGCCATCTCTACTCCACATTTCTCCTTAGTCTCCTCCAGAAACATACCAATAGTGTCTGGGGTAAACTCCCCGTCAGGGTGGTCAGGGCTCAAGGAATCTGTGAGTTTGTCATTCCCTATGCTCTCAGTCACCACTGACCTCAAAGGGGGGACAGGGGAACCTGACAGGGGCCAGAGGGAGGGGGCTTCTGGGATTGAGGAGGCAACACTACCACCAGAGAGTTCTCCATGCCCCCAAACAAGGAACCACCCTCAGCAGTACCCTCAAGAGTAAGTGCTTCCTGATGGTACTGATCACAGTAGCTGCTTTGCCCTTGGAAACTGGCATCCCCTTCACCTTCAATGGCCATTTTGACTTTAGGGGTTTGCTAGGAAGCCAGAACCCTTGGCCAAGGCCGTGAATTCCATAGCAACAAGGCTCAGCCTGGCAGGCCACTGAGTCAGGAGCCACAGAACCAGTAATGCCATCTGCCCTAGCTTGCAAAGGGGGCACTAATCCCCCTGAACCAACATCCCAAGAGACATCTGGGGCCTTTTGAGAGTGTCTGCCACAGCCACCCCAACCTGTGCTTTACTCTCACAAACCCCCATATGCCCTGGCAAAGGGTCATTACTCCCAAGGGCAGTCTGCCTCTTCTTAGGGCACTGGTTAAACAAATGTGTCAGAGTCCTGCAGTGAAAACAGACCACATGCCTTCACTGGCAACAAACACACTATAACTATACTTTGGGCAAACTTTTAACACTTTGAAACATTGTTTAATATCATATATACCTGCTATTTAAGGACAAGACTGCCAAAGCTCTGGGCTTTTAATCCCAAAGAAATCCTCCTAGTAAGGCTAGTGATCCATCATAACTCACCAGTTCCTCATTTCCTAAAAAAGGAAGAACACTATAGATAGTGACTTTAATAGCAGGTGTTGAGAGGAACACTGCAGAGACAACAGGACTCTGCACAACAGTCCTTTCCACAACCATCTGCTCAACAAAGCTAAGTGTGGCCACAAACACAACAGCCTTGCTTATGTGGGAGGCATACCTCACATTTTAAACCCCAATTGACTTCTCCACAGGTAGAATACAGTCCTCCACAGAGGCAGAATCTGGAGGCAAAATCCACAACCTTTGATGGCCTGTTTCAGTCCCTCACTTAGCCCTCCAGCTAAGATGTATCTTCTCTGGACCTCTTTTGGTGTAACAATATCCCTACCAGAGATCCATGCATCCCTTCCTGGGCTACTCCTCAACTCATTCAGAATCCACATCAAACCGAGGTCTCTGTTTCCCAAGGACAGAAATCCTGAACTTAATTCACAACAACCAAAACACGAATTAAACACACAAAAAACAGCCCCCCATTTACCCAACAGAAAGAAAAAGAAAACAGAAAAGCATACCCATTCTTAGCCTCCCTCCCAAACACTCCCACAATCCGCAGAGAGAGAGAAAGAGGGAGAGAGAGAGATTCTTTAGCCTGGTGTCTCCCCCTCAAATTTAAGAGGAGGAAGACACAGGATCCAGTTCCTCTGCTTCTGTTGCTCTATCCACAGTGGAGCAGCTTCTATGGGAGAAACTGAGGGAGCACCATATCTAATTGATTTGAACACCTCTGTCCTGAGAGGTGAGAGCCCGCTATTTAAATCCTCCCTGGCAGAGAGGTGAATTAAACATAGGTCTCTCACATCCCAGTTAAGTGCTCTAACCACAGGGCTAAAAGTGATAATGTGAGCACCACCTTCTCTGGCCAGATTTTGACCTGAGCTTGTGAGCATGCCTACTGGATCAGGCCCCACACATCAGATAGGTGTGCAAATGCCTATCTTCCCCCTGTTCATGAACTGCTTTGTGACTTAGGCAGGAGACAGGCATCTAAATGTGCCTGGAGGCAGAAACTTAGGCACTTAGGAAATTTTTACCCTGAAAATTTAGGCACTGTGTGAGTTTAAGCACCTACGTGGTTTGGCAGGAGTTTTGTAGTGGATCCTAAAACAGGCACCTGAACTCAGATTTAGCATTTAAGTTTGGGGTTTAGGTGCGTAAGTACCTTTGTGTATCTAGCCCAAAGCATTTAAAACACATCACCTGAAATCTGAGGCACCCAAAATTAGTGGCCACTTTTTTAAAATATTAAAACTAAAAAGTTCCTGACTCTCAGTCCTGTGCTTGCTTTATTAATGCATTTTGGTCTGTACAGTTATAGATTATTCATATTACAGAAGTGAGATGATCCAATGCAGCAGAGAGAAAGGAAGTGAAGAGAATACGCATTGACCTTGTAGATCTGTTCTGTGATTAATTATTAAATGGCTTGAAAATAGGAATGCAGAAGGATAGTGCTTGAAGCATTTTAATTTATTTTTTTTAAGAAATCTGTAAGGTTTAGTACAGTGGAGCCCCTCTATAACGTGACAAAAGGGATCCAAGAAATCCCATCGCGGTAAATGTGGGGTCGTGTTATAGTGAGTTCTCTGTCCCTGGCAGGCGTGGGGCCACGGCTGCAGGGGACAGAGAACTCTGGGGATGAAGGCTGCAGCCCCGGAGTTCTCTGTGGAAGCCGCTGCCCCTGTGCCTGCCGGGGACAAGGAATAGCAGTGCCTGCAGCCTTGGGAGCCACGGTATAATCACGCTATATCCAAATTCACATTATACCGGGGCACATTATACCGGGGCTCTTCTGTATTTGTTTCTCTGTAGCTGTCATGAGTCCCTGTACTGAACATATAATGTGAAATTAGAACCTTATATTTAGCATTTCCTGAAGGTGGCTGAGATTATAATGAACACGTATGCACTAACATTTATTATTTTCAGGCAGCAGTTCTGGTGACATGAAGGAATGCAAATAGTCATTCAAGGTAAAGAGAGATATCATCACCATTTTCCAGTTCAAGCACTAACATCTCAACACCTCAAAGACGGCAACATAGAGTCAGCTCAGGTTGCCAAATTGAAGCAAACAGGGATAATACTAACTCTTCCGCTTCACTAAGCAATTTTTTTAAAAAGACAACCAGGGCCTTTTGTAGACATGACAAAAACGGAACAGCTTGCAGGTGGTGTTTGCATGAACGCTTACAGTCTGCACTCAGCTAATTCCAGTCACACCGTGGTGTCTTTATTTAGAGTGGATTGGCACAAGTACCTTCATACACAGCAACTAACCTTTATCAATTTTCTCCAATGGGAAAGAAAATTCACTTTTTGCCGTGTTTCATTTGAAAAAAAAAATCCTCATTGGCAAGAGATGCTTTTATTTTATGGAAGAGTGAGATTGGGAAGAAAGCTGTAATTCAAAGGTTAAGTGTACCTGCTACATGATGGAGCAGTTTTCTGTCTCAGTATCTTGCTGAAGTTTTGCTGTAGTGATCAATGCTCTGTCTCAAGAGGACCACCTTAACTGCAACAAGTACAGGAGAAAAACAATTATTTAAACTGAACCCATTCAGAACTTATCTCACGTGTAGAAAATATGCACAAGTGTATCAACATCGCAAATTAGAAGTGTTCAAAGTTCCCATCCTCAGGGTTATCCTTAAGCTCTCCCATCCAACTACTGACCCAGTTGTACCGTGCTTACTTCTTCAGATCTGACAAGGTCACAAAGCAAGATGGTAGAACTAAAGTACTATTCATACCTCTTGTGCTTTCAGTCTGGTGCTGCTTTCCTAATCTAAACAAGGTTAAAATGCCTTCTGTGTATTTGGAATTACATTTGTTTAATGTACAAAGACAATCTTATACTTCACTGTGAATTTTGTATTCTCTGTGGTGTCCAGTTTGAAAAGGCTGTGTGTGTAAAAGACAACAGGAGCAATATTTAGCCTAGCAGATGATGCAAAGTGTGTATTATATGGTTTATAAGCAAGCTCTCTATATAGGGAAGCTTTAAAGAATACCTGTAATGTTTTCTTATTTTACCCTTTATGTATTGCACTCTTGATTTTCAGGGAATACCCCTTCTGAAACACTTAAACCCAGAGCCATAAAGGTAGTTAGGTGCCTAATCCCAGCCACTGTGATCCACAAAACCACTATGCCTCCTCCCAGCCATTTTGTTTTGAGTTAAGCAAGTGTCCAATTCATTCTCACAAGAAATGACTTAGTGCTGTCATAAGTGTAAAGTTACCTATAATTCCTGTTTACCTGTAAGGGGTTAAGCTAAGGGTAACCTGAGAAGGGGACACCTGATCAAAGGAACCAATAGGAAATGAAGATGCTTCCAAATTTGCAGGGAGGGAAAAGCTTTCAGTTTTCTTTTGTTCTGGCTATGGGATGAACCACACCTATTTCTTTTACTCTACCTATCTATAATATTCTAACCAGCAACAACAAGTCAAGTTTAGCAATAAGTCTTATGTTTGGGTTATATCACTTGGAAATTCTCCGGTGTGGGAATTAGCTTTGTGTTTCTTTATACTTTTGGGGGATGGGGTTTGTCCCTTTGATGCTGTTGTGATGTAAGTAGTTATTCTACTGATTTCTGTACAAGGGATTTATTCCTTTCTTTTTTTCTTTAATTAAAATCTTTCTTTTAAGAACCCAACTGCTTGTTTTCTGTTCTGTAAGATCCTGGTTTTGGATTGGGCATGTCTCAGGATCAGGTGAGGTTTTTCTCTCAAGCTTCCCAGGGAGGGAAAGATAAGTTTGGGGGTTTTGGAGAAAGATAAAGAAGGACTTCAAGTGGCCCTGTCCCATAAGTCTTGGGACATTCTTGCTTGATGGTGGCATCAGTTAGTTCCAGACACAGGAGAAGATTATTAACCTAAAATGGTAAAATAAGCTTGGGGGAGTTATTTCTTTTTTTTTCATGTGGGTCCCCACATCTTTACCCTAGAGTTCAGAGTGGGGAGGCAATCCTGACAGATGCCTAATCCACCTTGCTCCAGGAGAGGAGTTCCTGGTAATGCGTCACTAACAGAGGTAGGTGCCTAACTTGCTGAGGGAATAGGATTTAGGACACATCCCTCTTATCAGCATCTCCCGTTGGATAGCTTAGATATCTCCTTTTGTGGACTGCATTCTAAGATGCCTCTCTCAGCTGATTCACTGTATAAGATGCCTAGGGTGTCTAACACAGCATAAGATAGCTGTTATAAGATAGCATTATTGTTCCAGTGATTTTCTAGCCATTAAGACTCTTTGTGGATCTAGGCCTTAGTGGTTTCCACATAGGGAAAGGTATAGTGTAAAAACATTATAAACTCTATTTGCATTTCAAAACTGGTAAATCCCTGAGGTTTTCAGAATCTTTTAAAGGGCAGATCAGTGCCCTCTCCTCTTGATAACTTAAGGGAGTTAAAGGATATCAGTCAGCACTTTCCAAGAGATGTCCTGAACCTTACAGAATATAGTCCAGAGCTTCTTTTGTAAACCTTTCCATTAGTCATTTCATCCCCACCAAGGCCAATCAATTAAAAAAAGACTGGTTCTCCATTGCCTTATGTAGCCACTTACACTTTTGTAAAAGAGGCATAAAATAATGCCATTCTGATTTAGTAGCATCTTATGCCCATTTTACAGATGTATGTGACTACAGTGCAAGCAATGGACCGGACACTGGTCCCCATATTCTGTCTGCTCTAGCAGCACAAAGTAGACATAAAGTAGGCTTAACTGGTTAGTTGCACTTTCCTCTAGTACAGTAGATCTCCAGGTGGTTGAGAGCCATCATTATCTGTCTCTACTCCCCTCTTCTCAGCTGCTGATTACTGGCTGATTCTGGAATAGAAAGATGTTTGGCCAGAGCTTTATGTTCCAACCACCCCAAGCTTCCAGAATAGTCTTTTAGGGACATTTGAAGCCAGTTAAAGTCTGAACAGTCCTAAAGATACTGCCTAGTCTCTGTGATACCACCAAGTCTCTGTGATACCTATTAAGGTATAAGTTAGGTTATGCACTAATACTTCCAGTTCATTCTCCATACTCCTTGCATTTGTATATAGACAATAAGACAAGAGTGCCCCAGAGATACTCATCAGCTGGCTAGCTCTCTTAGGGCTGGTCTTCACTAAGGGGGTAGATCGGCTGTAGATACGCAAATTCAGCTACGTTAATAACGTAGCTGAATTCGGCGTATCTACAGATGACTTACCTGCCGTCCTCACGGTGGCGGCGGTAGGCAGCGCACTCCCCCGTCAACTCCAGCTTGTGCCTGTTGGCAACCTGGAGTTCCGGAGTCAACGGGGGCACCACTGGCAATCAATTTATTGCGTCTTGACGAGATGTGATAAATCGATCGCCAAAAGATCGATCCTCCCCAGCGTAATGAAGACAAGCCCATAGTCTCATTTTCCTAGCCACTAGTTGTCTTCATCTTACTAGCCTCCAAGGCTAGAAGTCCCACACAGCTGGGGCTGAGCCCCACACAGCTGGAATGGATGTCTCAACTTCTCTCATTCAACCACCTCTAATTGCTGGCCTAGTTCAATCAAAGATGACACTGCTCTCACTTGGACACTTAACATTTGTTCTCTTGTTTATTGCATCCTTCCATCCAGAATAAAAGATATTCTGCAAGTTTATGGAGAAAAATATAACTTGTAACTGGCTGCTGAGGAGCATGGTGGCTATTTCTTTTGATACAGACTGCTCCTGTATGCTCTGGAGTCATGGTAGGCAGCAAGTTTCTGGGCCCCAAGAGCCTATTCCATGAAGGATCATGAAGATGGAAGTCTAGGATTTAATGTCTTGCTGTGGTTTGTCACTTGGACAATTTGCATACATTAACTTTTTTTAAAACTTTTCCTTATAAATCATTACACATCCTGACTGTAGCAGGACCTTACCCAGTCTGACTTCAGGCCCTCTCCCTGCCTCAGTTTTCCCTTCTTCCTCAGTTAAGGAAATATCATACCATGTGGGCTCTCAATACTTCTTTCCTTCTGGGTGTGGTTCATTAACATAAAACACTCAGATATTTACATGCCTTTCCCTTAGGGTTAATTACTCAGTGTAGAAATTGGTTTCAGTAGACAGCCTGTCTCCAAGCTCACTGTACTTTGCTAGCTTAGCTCCTTAGCTAAAACATATCCCTTAAAATGCTTTTACTTACCTCCTAAAAAAAAGAAAAGAAAAAAGAGTCAGTTGTACCCCAAATGACCACAGTTTGCCTTTTATCTTGCAGAAGGTTTGGTTTAGTCACGTTCCCACCACATGACCGACATGGTCCTCTCATTCTTTTCACCTGGGGTGGCAGGCTACACCTTTCACTTATCCAGCTGAGTCCCTCTGCCACTAAAAAGTCTGTTTCACCATGTGACAATGATCATTTTACTATCTCTTAATTTCCTCTCTCCCTCATCAATATCTTTCTTACAACGAGGTACCCAGAAAAGAACATAATGCTCCAAGCATACTCACACCAGTGCTTTGTAGAAAGGGACTATTCCCACAATGCTCTGCTATGCTTATGTTCATTGGTCTTGTTTTCTGCCATGTCTCATTGTAACGCTTAAACATGTTTGCAACTATCTGCTATACTGAATTGAATCAATATGAAGTCAAATTAATGGGAAAGTATTTCTTATTCCACTAGATAAGAAAACCATATTCATTTGGGGATTACAAGATATGTTAAGATAATTTGTTTCCATATAAGAGTTTTGTCTACTAATTGGCACTAGATATTGTAAGAGCCAGCTGTCACCTCATCCAAAAAAACTAATGAAGCTTTAGAAGGTTACAGGTTAAATGGTGAAATGTATACTAAAAGAAGGAAAAACTTTGCATCTGTTTTCTTTTAAATACCAAGCAGTGTTACAAGAACAGCCATGGCCAGCTCAAAGGAAGATATTAGAAGTGACAGGAAAGAATAGTAGAAATTGAATATTTTTTTTTGGAAAAAGAAGAGATTGACCCTGGGGAAAAGAAATGTATACACCAGAATAAACAGTTTCCTTGACACTGTTCTACCACATGGATCTTGCAGGGCTCACTTTACCCTGGATCACTGCTTCAGCTGGTATATTATAGCAGAAAGCTATAGTTAACTATACTGTTGTTTTTTTTTCATTTTGTTTCAAAATGAGACCGGGGCTTGGATAAGGGCAAGGTGGCTAAGGCTCAGTCAGAAAAAAAACAACTGAGGTTGTGCTTGCGCTGGGAGGGTAGCAACCCTAGGAACAGGCAGAGATGATGTCAGCTCCTGAGCTTGAGACAGTACAGCTGCTATTTGTTTCTCCTGCTCACAGCCAAGAGGTGCTGCTCTTGGACAACCAAGTATCACTTTAACAGTTATGTACATTTAGACAGCATGGTGATAGGTGCTTTGGAAGTACCTATAGAAAGATTATGGACAACAGCTGTTGCTAAGACTTCATTTATTTGCACTTGTTATAAAGGCTATGACCATTTCTGTTGTCTGGGGGCTATTATTTATGGTGACTGAGTGGTTAAGGCAATCAACTACAGTCATGAAAGGCATAGGTTTGAGTCTTGCTCAGTCTTACATGGGTAGGCTACCTCCAGTTCACCCAGCTGCAAAATACATGCCTGAACTATAAAGGCAAGGTGGTCAAAGGTGGTCAGTATGCTTCTTTGAGTTCTGTTGGCTATGAACCTAATATGCCTTAACTGCATCTGTCCAATGAACTATTGGCTCAGGAGGACTTTGATTATTATTTATGCCTTTGTCACAGTTATACTATTGTTAGTTGTACTATTGTAATACATTCTGCATAGGGCTACATTCTTCAGTGTCATTTGGAAACTCCAGTTAGTACAGGATACAGCTGTCAGCTTGTTAAGGTTTTGTGCAGGGAAAATATTGCACCATTGCTCTGAACTACACGTTAATACTTGGGTGTAATTTAAGGTATCATCTTTTACATATAAAGCCCTAAATTGTTTGGGCTTTGGCTATCAGAGTGTGCTTCTATTCCTGAGTCATACCTGTCATGCTGCCTGGAGGGGCTTATGACTGTGTGTGCCTACCTCAGGGCAGACTATCAAAAACAGCAGATGCCCCAAACTGGTGGTGTGTTCTATAATTAGATTTCACCAAGCCACTAACAAATTTGAATTCCTGGATCACCTTAATATTGTTACTTATAGTGTATGGAATTGCATACAGTCCCTTTACACTCTTCAGTTTATCGTGCCACACGGACAAATTGAACTTAGTGATAAATGGTTACTTACACCAAAAATCACATAATAGTCAAGTTGCTTCCAGTTCCAAGAGATCATTCACTTACCCCAGATCATCTGGTATTCACTCTGGATCTTACCCCAAAGAGAACTCTTGTAACCAATTATGTAATATATTATCCACAGGTTTATTAACTAGGAAAAAGAAATTAGAGATTTACAGGTTAAAGCAAACAAGTGTATACAGACAAATGAGATATTATGTAAATCTTAAGAGTGACAGATTTGTTTGTAATGATCTGTCAGTTTAAAGTGTATTTCAGGGTGGACCCAAGGGTAACCCCTTGGAATCTCTGCCTCAGTTTAGAGTCTCTGGATCTGTCAGAGTTTACACAGTGAAAGAGATAGACATTTTTCCTGTGACTTTATTTCTTTAATTCAGTTTCCAAGTCCACAGTATGAGCTTCCTTGCAGGGAGCATTTCAAAGGTGTGCTGGGTCCATTCACAAATTATTTGTATTGTGATGTTTCTTGATGGACTTTCTGATTTTGAAAGTCCTTTTGGATGAATGTGGGGGAGAAGGAGGACAGAGAACGATTCCTGTGCCTGAGTTCACAGGTTCAGAGCAAACATTTTCAGAATTATAAAGCAAAAAATGTACATATTTTCTATAGCATGGAATACTGACATTACATGAGAGATTCATACATTCAGTAATTTACAAGCATTTCAGAGAGACTAAACACTAAACACATTCTTATAGGACAAATACCTATTTTGAGCAAAATTAACATACAGATGAACTGGTCTGATCTCCAGCTGTGAGTGTATTAGTTCTTAGCTAATGCCTGAAGTCTTGACAAGAGCTGGCACCTGGTTTGCCAGCATCACAATACCGTAACTCCACACTTAACGTCCTCTCGCGTAACGTTGTTTTGATGTTACGTCCCTGCTCCATTTCAGAACATGCCCGTTTAAAGTTGGGCAATGTTCCCCAATAACGTCATTTGGCTGCCTGCTTTGTCCACAGCTGGCAACCCCCCCATTAGCTCTCCTATGTGTCCCCCCCAGCATCTCCTACCTGCCAGTGGACCCCATGGATTATCGCCTTCCCCCTGCTACTCCTGCCCGTGGGAATCAGCTGTCTTGTGGCATTCAGGAGGCTGGAAGGAGGAACGAGTACACAGCTCGCAGCCTTCCCTCCTGGAACCTATCCCCCTCCCCTCCCTTATTTATATTAATTCTTATGGGGAAATTGGATTTCGCTTAACATTGTTTTACTTAAAGTCACATTTTTCAGAAACATAACTACAAAATTAAGTGAGGAGTTACTGTCCTATGACAGTTACTGTCCTATAACATCAAATGTTCCTGACTTAATAACCCTCAGTATAAACAAGGAGTTTCTGGCAGAATGTTCCATTCTAGAATCTTGAGTCTGAAGGTCACTTCCTTCCTGAGGCTGACAGGAATACAGATTGGCTGACCTCAGGGCATGTTGGACAACTATCTTATTTCATGGGCCTTCTTGGGCAGAGTGGGTTGAGGGCTTCAGATTCCTTTACCATGAGAATTTTTTCATATATTATAGGCTAAAATGAACCAAAAGGCTCAGTCCTAAGTGGTGGATAGTGCATAACTGAACCAATCCAAGATTCTTATTTCCTTCTCTACTTCCCTCCTGTACCTGGGGGAAATAAATTATGGCAACCCATTAAAGATTACAGTCTATTTCCATCTTGAACAGGCCATCTCTACTGGCTATTACATTAAGGTGGTGAACCACAGTTTTGTCTACTTTCCATGCTTTTATGCCTACTTATTTATGATGGTGGCAATAGGGCAGGTATATGGAGCGGCAGATCCCCAATGTAGGGTGGGCTGTGCTCCATACCAAACCTGGACCCAAAATCTGGATAGATCTTATATGACTAAATATGGTGGGAGTGGCAGGTTCACAGGACCTCATTTCCCCATAGTCCCCAGCATGACAATGCAGTCCTATACATTCTCAAACCTGGGTGGCCTGTGCTGAATAAAATTAGAAATGTGAGATTATTTAAGTGTCTGACCCTCAAAATACTATATGTGATTAAATCATGTCTACTTCTCACATGAAAGTTAAAGGTTGCTTATGAATGTACTTATTTGTAGCAATTAATTAAACAAACAGGTATCCTTTTCTCTTTCATTAATTATCCAGGGACAGACTTTTAGGTGCTTAACTATTGCTTCTGGTTCCTCATCTAAGATCAAAACTATTGGCCATGACTTATTGAAACTCATTCAAAATGGATTAGATCTAGTTCCATTCTTCAACTTCGAGCAAAACTCTTGTGAGGGATTCCTTTTTCCCTTGAAAAATATTACTAGAGGAAAAATATTTCCCCCCAAATAATTGGCTATCACACATGGAAAATAGAACAGATGCATGTTGCATTGGATAAAAAATAGAAGAATGCATTTCCATCATGTGTAGCTTACATTTCAAATAACAATAAATTATGATTTTCTTAAATTGGAATCCATTACAGATGATTATAGGTGAGTTTAAAGTGGTGTTTCCTTGAATATAGCTTATACTGCTTAGTGATCTCTTACTATAACAGATGATTTATTTACACTGTCAGTTTATTTGTTCCGTTAAAATAGTTTGAAGGAAATTGGAACTGAGGCAAATTTTACTACAGGCCTTCACTGTAAAATTCTTTCCTTGCTTACTGTGAGAGAAAAGACTTCAAATGCAAGGTTCAAAAGAATTCTCATGATGCAATGACAAGAATGTTTTCCCCCCCAAATCCTGCTTGTCTGAATTTAAAGTGGCATGTATATGCACATGGATTTAAGCATAATATGTCTAACTAATGCAAAATGCTATTGAAATGATAGCCGGGTGACACCCTTGTTACCAGGGTAACTGTAAATAATGAATATCTGTGCTTGTTTAACCTGGAATAAATAGAAGGATAACATTCAAGAGGCTATTAGTATGGGACATGAGCAGGGGCAGGCAACCTATGGCACGCGTGCCAAAGGTGGCACACAAGCTGATTTTCAGTGGCACTCACACTGCCCAGGTGCTGGCCACAGGTCCGGGGGCTCTGCATTTAAATTTAATTTTAAATGAAGCTTCTTAAAAAAATTTAAAACCTTATTTAATATATAACTAAACTCTTATTGTATGTAAAGACTTATAGAAAGAGACCTTCTAAAAACGTTAACATGTATTATTGGCACGTGAAACCTTAAATTACAGTGAATAAAAGAAGACTTGGCACTCCACTTCTGAAAGGTTGCTGACCCTTGGACTAGGGCTTCAAAAATATACTTTGCCTGAAGTACACATGTTAAAAATCAATGTTTAAGAACAAATTTCTTTAACTATACTGCAAATAACTTGGGTCAGAATCAATTTCCTTCATGGCAACACTCCCAGGTTAATCATACAGCAGAAACTCCTTTATACAGCTCTTTGAGATCTACCAATGAAAGCTGCTATATGAGCTCTGGATTATTAATCATTAATTATTATTATTATTATTATTATTACTTATTTTTATGGGATTCCAAAGGATGTGTCCTGTGCAGGAACTTTCTCTCCAAAACACATGTATATGAAAATAAATTCAGATCCATTATCTATAACGTTTGTTTTTCAGAATTTGTTGTAATATCTCTATGACACATGACTGGCTGGAACTCCTATACTTTTAAAATCCTGGAAGCCACTTATACTTGCTTCTTATCTTCCCCCATACCTGAAGTGGACTGCAAAACTGCTCTTGTTGCAACACATAAGTATCATGACCATGAAACTGAAAGAGTAAACTTTATTAATATTGGTGGGGTACAGCTAGATTGGTCTTTCATAAGGTAATCTATCTATATATATAAAAGTCAAATGATGTATGTATGTATGTATGTATGTATGTATGTAAACTTACTCCTTCCACACCGTTTGAGCTAGAGACTTGAAATTTGGTACAGTTAGAGGTCTTGGGATCCTAATGACCGTAAGAGTCGAAAATTTTTCAAATCTCACCTCTGACACCCCCCAGGGGTGAAATTCTTTAAAGGCCAATCACATCAGCTGGGCAGCTGCTGTTCTCTGTGACATAGTTCTGATGTCATAATACCCCCTCCAAGAGACACCGCACTCGCTCAGCTCTCTGCCCCCTCCCCCCTCCAACGGAACCCCGGAATCCCTCTGCTCTCTCCCTCCCTCCCCCCTCCGACAGAACCCCGGAATCCCTCAGCTTTGTGCCCCCTCCCCCCTCCAACGGAACCCCGGAATCCCTCAGCTCTCTGCCCCCTTCCCCCTCCGACGGACCCTGGAATCCCTCAGCTCTCTGCCCCCTGCCCACCTCCGACGGACCCGAGTTGGGTTTGGTCGGAGGGTAAGTGAGGTAGGGGTGTCGGGTTTGGTCGGGGGGTGAGGTGGGGGTGTCGGGTTTGGTCTGGGGGGGTGGGAAGGTGTCTGGGTGGGTGAGGGGTGAGTGTTGGGGTTGGTCAGGGGGTGTTTGGGTTGGTGGGGGGGTGACGTGGGGGTGTTGGGTTTGGGTGGGGGGGTGAAAATGTGAGTTGGGGTTGGTCGAGGGGTAAGTGAGGTGTGGGTGTTGGGTTTGTTTGTGGTGGTCGGTAGGGGTGTCGGGTTTGGTTGGGGGGGGAAGTGAGGTGGGTGTGCCAGGTTTGGTCTACGGGGGGTGAGGTGTGGGTGTTGGTCAGGGGGTGCTGGGGCTGGTAGGGGGGAGACGTGGGGGCGTTGGGTTTGGGTGGGGGGGGTGAGGTGGGGGTGTCAGGTTTGCTCTGTGCCCCCATCCAACGGACCCCACACTCGCTCAGCTCTCTGCCCCCTCCCCACCTCCGACTGACCCGAGCAACGCCGGGTATTTTCGCTAGTATTGTAATAAAGTAAATTAATATAATAATATATAATATAATGAATAATACTATAAAATATATATAACACCATTAATAATACTATGAATAATATTGTAATAAAGTGGAGTGATTATAATTTACAGCAGAAAGAAACAAAGCCAGGACTCCTGCAGAGTTTCAAAACTGCATAGGAATTCTACCCATGCCATTTCTCCAATTTTGAACAATTTATCAGGTAACCAGGAATACTCTTGTAAGTAATATTTACACATGCACTAAATGTTCTCCCAGAGCAAATGATGTGTCGATTATAGCCCAATATACCCCTATGGCTTAGTTTGGGCTTAGAAAATGCAACAAAGGTTGCAAAGGTTTAGAAAGCATGACCTACAAGGAAAAGTTAAAAAACTGTCTATCTTTAGTCTTGGAAGAAAAAAAAATACAACAACTAGGAGGGGGCCTGATATCAATTTTCAAATATGTTAAGGGCTGTTATAAAAAGGACAGCCATCAATTGTTTTTCTTGTCCTAACTTTAGTGGACATGAAGTAATCAGCTTAATCTACAGCAAGGGAGGTTTATTTTAGATAGTAGGAAAAATGTTCTAACTAAAAAAACAATTGAGCACTGTAATAGGTCACCAAAGAAGGTTATGGAATTCCCCATCACTGGAGGCTTTTAAAAACAAATTAGACATACATCTGCCAGGGATAATCTAGAAATACTTGGTCCTACCTCAGTGTGCGGAGATGAACTAGGTGACCTCTTGGGTGCCTTGAAGGCTGAAATTTCTATGAAAAGTTGGATCTTTAAATCAAGCTAGGTTTGGGATATTTACTAGCCCCCCCCAAAAAAAAAATCAGCGGAGAAATACTAGTCATTTTTTAAATCCATGCAGTATCACTAAAAGTTAGTTGAATCCACATAAAGTGTATTTAAAATTCTCCTTTTTTAAAGGCCACATATGCAAAATAATCAGTTAAAAAAAAGATCCTTACTCTCTTTGCTTGAAGGAAATATATAATCAGAATGATAATGGCCATTGTAATTATTGTATCAAAGTGACTCATTCACCAGTGTAAAACAGAGTTCCACCAGCATAAAACTGTTGTTATGCAGCGGTGAATGGGGCATAACTTCTTTGCAAACAAAATACACCCAATGTGAGATTCACTGTTGTTCCTTTTAGAGGTTCAGCAAAGACACTACGCAGAGGTAGAGGAGGGTAACGTCTTTCTGAATCTGAGCTGCTCCAATCAGGGCCGGCGACAGGGGGGTACAATGGGTACAGCTGTACCGGGCCCCGGACTTCAGGGGGGGGGCCCTGAAGTCCGGGGCCGGTACTCAGCTGTACCCGCTTGTCGCCCGGGGCTGTGAGCGAGGCGCGGCTCAGGCAGCCGCTGCAGCGCTCACCAGCCCCCTCCCCCGCCCCCCAGCAGCCTCCCCCGCCCCCCTATGCTCCTTCTGGCCAGCCACGCGGCCGCAGCGCATGCGGGGGTTGGGGCACGCAGGAGGTAGGAGACCGGCGTGGGGGCCGTGGGCGGCGGGAGACCGGCCGGGGGGGGGGGGGGGCGCGGGCGGCGAGAGACTGGCGGGGGGGGGGGGGACGCGGGCGGCGAGAGATCGGCCCGGGGGGGGCGGGGGCGCGGGCGGCGGGAGACCGGGGCCCCAAAATTCCTGTCGCCGGCCCTGGCTCCAATTATGCCCTGCTATGGCAGCTTCCCCGGACTGTCCTATGGATAAAAGCACTGTGCAGAGTCCCTGCAATGCTATAGGCTGTACACCCACTCCCAGAACTTCCCCCTGTGCCAGGGGTCCTCAGTGTATACCCTGCAAACTTCTTCCTCAATTCTTGCATCTGGAGAATTATCTCCCTACCAGATCCAGGGGCTTTAGAACCACTTTCTGCCATACCAGCCTTTTACCCAGAGGAAAGGGACCCTAGCAGGGGTAAGAATCTGACCAAATCTTCTTTTTCTGTTTCTCATAGGGAAGTGCCTTTGCTTTGAATCATTTTCACTCCTCTGTACTTTTATCCATTTTTGCTACATTATATTATACTCTTAACAAGGTAGACAAAACTGAAGGCAGTAATCAGAGGACATAATATACCATTTATTTCCCCAACTACATTATAACTTTGTGTTATTCTCTATCCTTTTTTGAATACTCGATGAAAAGCCAATATTCTTCTGCACAGTTCCTTGCTGGAATGCAGCATGTACTTCCATCTTGAATGGTCCTTTGCAATTTTTCTTCCTTCCACAAAAGTCAGTATGGGAGGATTTAGGCTTCTTAAATCCCTCAAAATTGCATCTTTCTACCTCATTCATGGTCCTTTCACCTCAGCTCTATAACACTTCTGTAAAAGTGTGCCTCCTTCTGCATGTTGGACATGACCACTCCATTGCAGTCTTGCTATCAACTAATGGAAGACTGCAACCTGCCAGGATCATCTAAGTATCGATTTATTTTGACAAAATCAACCCAAAGGCTGTTATGAATACACCACAACTTTCAATATTGAAAACTGAAAAGTTTCCTCTCCTGAGTTGCTTTTAATGGCTGGATTTCTTCCCTATATGACAGAGTTATCCTCACTACTGTCAACTCTTCCCCATATAACAGAGTGTCATCACTCACAGATTAGATGTCACACCAATATCCTGCTATCCAAACACAGGCCTTTGAAGATACTGAAATGCCATTGATGCAAAAAAGAGCCAATATGTGATTTCTGGAGTCACAGAATCTCTATCTATTTATCCAAATAGATAAAAACTATCTACCAGTCTTTGCCATCTAGATGCACATTGAGAGGTTGTTCCTTTCCAGTCTATAGAAGGCAGGCATAGCTTTGGTTTTATCCCCACTGATATTATGCCCCTTAGATTCTGCTGCCTTTGGTTTTGTGCAGTTCTTAGTTGTATTTGCTCACATGACCCTCCAAGTAATGCAATATCACCTGCATACTCGAGATCCTCTAAAGACAAATCTTTAAATTTCACATCTCCTACTTAACCAGCTTTTGTCATCAGATAGTCTGTTAGAACATTAAACAATGTAGGTAAGGGAATACAGCAGCCCTGCCTCAGTTGCTGACAGCTGAAGCCAAAGTCATAGAGATCTGGTAAAGTCATGACTTCCGTGACTTAATTGTCTACTTTATGAGCATTTTGTAAACTGCAAGACTAGGACCTACATGTTTTATTGTTTACCTGAGTGCACCTAGAGAGTAAGAGAGAGAAAAATAAGTTATGCAACTGAAATTTAAACTTCAGGTCATTACTTATATTAACAACATACCTTGCATTTTGTTTAAGAAACAATTATAAACATACTTTACATATACTGGTTTTAGTATTCAAATGTAAACACTTAGTCTTCCACATGCATATACTCCATCTAAAAGTAAATATCTGTCGACTTGAAAGTAAACATATACAGAATATTTTCTAACAATCAACACAATTATTATAATTACTTTGACTAATGTTGACTTGCGCTGTGAATGTCTTAATTACAGAACATCTGCAATTAGATTAATTATGAATTTTCAAAGTTGACTCCATCATATTAATTGACACTCAACAATAAAACCCAACCATGTAATAATGCATTAATCAAAACAAGAAAAAAAACCCTCTATTTTAATGACATTTCCACTATGCAATTTGCAAAATTTCTGAGCACTATTGACAGGGTTCGTGCATCATGGTTAGCAGGCAAATGTGGCAGCATTGGAAACATTGATTCACTGGCCCTGTAATGTCATTTGTGACACTACGTTGAATCAGTGGGTACAGTGAACACTATTAAAAAGTAAACATTTGCAAGACAATCAGTCACCACAGTTATTTCCTATTCCAATTATAGGGGAAAACAGTGATATCTTGAATGCTACTGTAGGGTAACTATAGATAAATATTGACTCTCAAGGGTCATATTCTCAGCTCATGTAAATCAACATACCTCTGTTGAAGTCAGTACTGAGGATCTCAGTACTACAAACTCTTGCATTATTATTTCTGCTCTCATAATATTTGGTTCCCTTTTGATGTATTTGTATGAATTTCTGAGTTTTACTTTATTTCCACGGAGTTTTGCCCTTGTCCAAAATGGCCACCATCGGCCATTACTGTGAATGAGATTGAAGCCATAGATTGCAGCCACTTCACTGTGGGCAATACCCCTTTATCTTTTAAAGTTAAATATGAAGTGTCCCAGCAAAGATGATCAATCTTCCTATGGTTTTCAATGGAACGGAAGCCATGCTACTCTCAGAAAAGATGATAGACCCTTAATCACTATGTTGAGGACCTACTAGGGGATAAGAAAATGCTGAGCTTCAGGTAATGAGATTATGGGAGCAACAGGATGAGGGAATATGTTAGAAAACAGCACAGAAAACTATGAGGATTCAAACTATATGGGTAGCAGAAGCGGACTAAGAAATGCAGAAGAATGTGGGAAGCAGGAAGCAGCAGACAAAAATGTAGGAAAGCATAGGAGGCAGATGGAGGAGCTGTGGAGAAATGTGCCATGGCAGGGATGGAGCATGGGCTGTATAGGTGACTGTGGGGGTATATGGAGGGAGAATACAAGTGAGACAGGTGTTTATCCTGTTTAGGTACAGAAGGGACTAGAGATGAAGGGCATGTCCCCACACCTCAGGGGATAGGAGAAGGTAAGAGGAAATACCCTCCAGTAGCAAATGAAGTTTACATGTGTGTGAATTTCACTGAAGATTGAAATTTAAATCAGAGATGCTCTCACGCACATTGGAAGGGGTCAGCCATATACCACAGTGAGAAAGCTGGTAAAAAATAACATGTTTTTTATTAACCTCTGTGACCTACATGTTTTAATCATAGAGGGGATAGAAGGGAAGGGGAGTGATTAACCTGTACTTATGAGCAAGAATTTCAATATCAGAAGAGATCATGTTTACCATCTAGTCAGAATTCCTGCACAACAGGAACCACAGACTTTCAGCCAATAACTCCTGTGTCAAGTCTCTAATTTCTGGTTGAGCTGAAATGCATCTTTAGAAAATATATCCGATCTTGATATCTCTGAGACACAGAACCCACCATAATCCTTGGCAAGTTGTTTCAGTGGTTAATTACCCTCATTTTATTACTATTCTGAATTGTCTAGTTTCAGTTCCCAGCTATTTGATGATATTATGCCTTTGTCTTCCAGATTAAAGAGACAGCCGTAATCAGAAATCATCTCCCCATTTAGGTACTTAGACAGTGATCAAGTCATCTCTTAACATTTTCTTTGATGTGCTCAATAGATTGAGTTTCCTCAGTGCTAGACAAGTTTTTTCAGAATGATTCTTATAGCTTTTTTTCTGAAATATTTACAATTTGTCCACATATTTCTTGAAGTGTTGATACCAGAACTGGACACAGTTTTTCAGTAATACCTGATATTGATCTGTACCTAAAGCTGTAGTCAGTGTTACATCGAAGTCTCCAAAAATTTGTATGGAGCCATTTTTCTCCATCACTTGTATGATGGGTGTAGCCCACTCACAGAGTGAAACCAGTGACAAGACTCCAATGTTTCACTAAATGGTCCAAATCAGTTTCTACCAGAGGCTTCAGAACATAAGGTACAACTCTGGACCTTATGTTATTTTATTTTACCCAGCGGTCACACTTAACAGTGATCTTCGCTGACGTGTAACACTTCTGTCCAATATTCTTTCTCAAAAACTTTGACGTGTCTGTCAAATATTCCTTGAAGATTTTGAGGGGCTTTGGTGATCCCCTTGATCTTTGTCCAATTCACCTTCAATTTCTCAAGCCTAGTCCCCTCGCCATTAATGGTGAATAATTTCCTTCAATCACATGCCAGGATAAAATGATTGATTGTCCCTAGGTTGGAATTTCCTCACAGACCTCTTCCATTCAGCTTTCCAAAGAACTTAGTTCAACTCCCAATTCCGTGACTCAGGTATCTTTATTAGGTATGCAGCAAAGACTATGCAGAGTTGATCAGACTTTAACAGAGGGGGTGAGTATAGCACATACCAGAGATCCAAAGTTACCCGGCAAACCTTCTCCTTTTATGTACATTTACATAAACATTGCATTACTGTACATTGCATCATATACTTCAGGATTGGCTGGGTTACATAATCAATCTTGGTACAGCATGCTCTGCTTCTGCACTATGCATACCTAATTTGCCTTCTGCCTCCCTACATTTTACAGTTCTTTCATCCATGTAGGTGAAACCAGGGTGTTCCCACTCATCTCAGCTAGCACTGCATTGCACATAAATCTTGTTTCCAACTAGATGATCCTCTAATCCTATCTCTGAGAAATGAAGCCCCTTCCATATCCATCTTGTGGCAGGGTGCTGGCCAGGAGTGTCTGAGCCAGCCCTGCTGGCCCTTTAAGAGGGAGAAAAGCCCTCTGCAAACCTCCCTTGCAGGGAGGCTAATTAGACACCTGGCTTGCAGGGCAATCAGCCTTGATGAGTGGCACCTGGCAGCCTTCTCAGGGGGATAAAAGGCCTGCCAGGAAGCAAGCCCAGTGTGGTGGGGATGGTATAGAGTGAGGTGGTGGTTTGAGCTAGTCAGAGCTGTGTGTTTGGGTTGTAAACTGTAAGCTGGACTATATAGAGTCTGAAGAGCTGTAAGCTGAAGACTGGATTGTATAAAGTTGTATATATTGGTGGTGGGGTCCTGCACTGTGATTAAAGAGCACTGTTTGACGCAAAGAAGGGTTTCCTGCCTGTGTTCCTGCGAGGGGTGAGAGAGCGGTCTGTCACAATCTACTCAGGTTAAGAAAGGCCTACAATGGCAAGCACAGCTTACACCAACACACACATAGTTGAACTTTTATCTGAGTATTCCCTTTTGGGACTAACTTTTCTCTGGTATAAGTCTTCAAAATTGTGGCGGTACCAGAGGAATTTGTGACAAAGTCTGGTGATAGGTAAATGCAGAAATCAGGAGATGGAAGTTCTAGTATCAAGCTCCATTCTTGTAGGAACTCCCTTGATAAGGGTGTGACTCAGATGCCATCTCTGAATCCAGATTCCCCCAACAGATGTAGTGTTCGATCTTGATCTGTGTCACTAGAAGTCTTTGTCTTTTTCCATATTATGAATTCCTGACTTCTTCATAGTGGTTCAGTCTTCATAGGGGTCTTTTTGGATAGATGCTTACTTTGTGTTGCTGGTCACTGAACTATGTGACAGGTCACAGTAATGTGTCCTTTCTTCTGGCCCTGCTTACAAATGAATCAGCATCCCCAGCAATCCTTCTCAGCATGTGTAGTTTGTGTCCATCAGCTACAAGGCAATTCCTGAAGTCCTCTATCTCACTGATTCAGAAGGTGAACTTCTTGGTTCACACCAAATTACAGACTCCTTCTCTATGGTTTCCATGGCAATAACTACCTCAACAGCCTTCTTGAATGTAAGTACTGAGACTGTCAATAACTTTTTTCGGATCTGGTTATCCAAACGGACAATGCTCTAACTACTTAAAGTAGCAACAAACTGTGCTACTGACTCTCCACTTCCCTGATATCAATGGGGTAGAAGAAAAATGTTCCTCCATTGCTGCAATAATTGCAGCATATGTGGCAAGATCTGGTGCAGCTAGAGAATATAAGTCACGCAGTAGTCTGTATGCCTTCCGACCCATCACTGTCATCAAGGTTCAAACTCACTGGCCATCTGAGATGGAGTTGCAGGACACAAATTGCTCAAGGTACACAACCCTTGGTCCACCAGTTCAACATTGCCAACCAAAGTTTCCATTTCTCTTCTACCTGTTGGACTTTGTGCCCTCTCAGATGTCTTTTCTTCCACAGAGGAAACTTAAAAAAAAAAATTGAACTTGGTGCTTGATCTCCTTCAGGAGGCTGTGTACTTACAATGCACGGTGCACACTCCTTCCTTTGGCTATACTTGGGCTCCCTCTGCTAGTTGTACACTGTCAGCATAGGCTACAGGCTCTCTCTCTTCCTGGCTGCACAAGGCCAAGGTAGCTGTTCCCATTTCTGATTATTCCAAACTCTCCGGAGAAGTCTATACAAAGGAATAAAATAAAATAAAATAAAAATAAAATTAATAATTACAATCTTTATCAAGACAGGTTCAAGAATAGCAGCCGTGTTAGTCTGTATCTGTAAAGAAAGTGAGGAATACTTGTAGCACCTTAGAGACTAACCAGTTTATTTCAGCATAAGCTTTTGTGGACAGTAACCCACTTCATCGGATGCATAGAATGGAACAGAAGTAAGATGCATTTAAATGCATCCGATGAAGTGGGCTATAGTCCATGAAAGCTTATGCTAAAATAAACTGGTTAGTCTCTGAGGTGCTACAAGTATTCCTTGCAATCTTTATCAAGAAAACACAAAATTATGGATTGGTTTGTTTGCTTTTTTGTTGCTCATGTAGGTATTTGCGTCAATCTCAGGCAGACACCTGTATGTTCAAAAGTTACCTTACTCAGGACAACCAAACTGTGGGAAAGGAAATGCTCACTGTTCAAAATGTGTACAGATAGTCATTTCCCCAGATCCTCCTTCTTTAGGAAATTAGTTGGCAATTTTTCTTCATCAATCCTAGCAGATATCTTCTGGGAAGCTGTTTTCCCATCAACCTCTTGCAGCAATAATACATGAAAGACTCCTACGTGTCCTGTGGCTATTACTTCTAGCTATTTAATTCTCTAGCATCTTAGAAAAAGGCACAGGGTACACTTGGCTAGAGCAGCCCTTTTGAAGTGGAGAAAAGAGTGTGTAGAAGCATTTTCACATTTGTCTTATAAGAAATAAAATATTATAGGGGAAGAAGATGCTTTCATGGAGACAAGTAATAATGAATCCTGATGGCTGCATTCTAAGCTACAATGCTTGACATAATAGGGCCTGAGCAGGGGGAAAAGAGGCAAAACTTTTCCATTCTCCACCCACCTATCTATAGTCTTGAGGCTAACCTGAGGTCAAACAGGGCCCTGGCATAGGTTGGAGCAGACACATGGCTGCTTTGAATTATATTGAGTAGGATCCTTGGATCACAACATACTCTAGCCTCATCTATTTGTCCCTGTTACACACACTGCCTGAACTGACAAGCCTCTAGAGGGGGTGGAATAAAGACCATACATCAGTGGAATTACCAGCTACTACTTTAGTCCTCTGTGTGCTACTGCATCCATATAAATGCTATTTAATCAAGACAGAACAAATTTGGTCACGAATATCACATTTTTCAGGAGGGAGAATTCCCAGAACCACAGAATGTTTGTAGCATTCCTTCAGATTCTGAAGATCCATGTTGTTCTACTGGAGCATTGCAGGCTCAGAACCAACATTCTTTTCACATGTAGTGCAAGTAGGTACATCATACAAGACATTCATTTTGAAATCTATGTTTTCTACAAAGCAGAGATACTATGCGACAGCCTTGTCTCCTCCCTTCTAGCCTACCGAGAGAACCAAAGGAAAAAACTTTGCTTTTGCAACATGGGTTTCCTACTTCAGTTAAGGGAACAAAAACTGTGCCTGATCTATATGCAAGAATTCACAGAAAGGGCTTATTTTAAATCCTATAATGGTGTCTGTCATGATACATTACTATACGTTCTGACATTTGATGTGATCTATCATTTGATATTACAAGTTTGTTCCCAATAAATCTGGAGCAAAACTTGTTTGTAAGTTGCTCTAACACAACAAGCATCCTTATTCAGTTGGTATATGAATTTACTAGTAAGAGGTAAACCCCAAAAGTTTCAGGGTTGCTTTAATAATCCCAGGAATATCTACATTGTTAATTACAGTTTGTCTGAATTTAGCCAAACACTTGTTTGTTTGTTTTCCTCTTCTGCCACGGTATCTCATCCTTTCATTCTTACAACATCTAAGTGGAATCCAGAGATCATTTTGTTCAATGTGGCCTTAAATAACTGAAACATAACCTATTTTAAGATAAAATAAACAGTTCTGACAAATATTACACCCCTCTACCAATCTTCAAAAGGGCTCTCTGCATATTGGCTAACCTTTTTTATTCTGGCAGTTATTTTCTAGCTGCATGAGTTCTGTGGCTTTTCCAGCTGAAATGGGACTATACATGCTGGGGGGACTAGAAAGGCGTATGAAAAAATTACATTCAGAGCCAAGACGAGAGAGGTGGCAGACAAAAGACTTTCTCAAACCCACCCCAAATATAAGATAATTAAAGTCTGGCATTCAGGGTGTGAGTAGAACTTGGATAGAGAATTGCCTAATAATATACACTTATTCTTGATAGCACACTGTACCACAGGTGGATTTGGTGCAATGATACCATTGCAATGATTTCAAGTTTGAAACAAATGTCAGGTATCCTAAGGTTGTGCCACCAATTATAATATGTGAAAAAGTCAATCTTTCTGAGCTTTGTCAATAAATATTATTTCATTTTTGGAACAATCTGCCAGAGTTTCTAATGACAATAAGTTCTAATGCTCATTCTGAGATTACAAGTGTAAAGAGTTCTCCAGGTAGCTCTAATAATTCACTTCATGCTGATCTGAATTCATTGGCTCTAAGAGAGTTCTGCTGATTAGGGCAGTGGTTCTCAATCTTTCCAGACTACTGTACTCCTTTCAAGAGTCTGATTTGTCTTCCATAACCCCAAGTTTCACCTCATTTAAAAACTACTTGCTTCCAAAATCAGACATAAAAAGCCAAAAAGTTTCACAGCACACTAGTACTGAAAATTTTCTCACTTTCTTATTTTTACCATATAATTATAAAATAAATCAATTGAAATATAAATGTTGTGCTTACATTTCAGCATATAGAATATCTCTCTGCCCATCACCCCCCAGCCAGGGTATGGGCCACCAACTGGTGTTGGTGTTTCAGTAGCAATTGGTTCCCTTACAGGGTGGAGTTGCTAGCCCCACACCCATGTTAAGCCTATAGCACCTGGTATTCCTAGGAGGTCTCCTATCCAAGTACTAGCCAGGCCTGACACTGCTTAGCTTCCAAGATCAGACAGGATCGGGCATGTTGAGGGTGGTTTAGCCATATGCATAGTGTATAGAGCAGTATAAACAAGTCATTGGCTATATGAAATTTTTGCTTGTACTGACTTTGCTAGTGCTTTTTATGTAGCTTGTTGTTAAACTAGGCAAATATCTCGATGAGTTGATGTACCCCCAGAAGACCTGTGCGTATCACCAAGGGTACCACTGGATTAGGGGCTGTTAGTCATAACTAAATTATGTGTTGTTTCTGGGGAGTGCTCCTCCCTATGACTATTAGTGATAAAACTCGTTTTAAATCTAAATAAAGAAATTGGAGCAGCAACTGCTGGTATTGGAACAAAGGTCTTCCAGCCAAGTATCAGTGATAAAAGCTTGAAATAACCACTACAAGTCCACTATCCAGAGAGAATGGGAATGACTGCAGTAACACATGCTGTCTTAGAACTAACACAGTACTGGCCTTACCATGAGGTGAACTGAGGCGGCCACCTCAGATGTCAGACTGTGCGGGGGTGCCACTAGGACCCAGAGTGTAGAAAATTGGGTCTGCTGCTGGTGCATATGTGTTCTCTCTGCTCTAGATGCACAGACATGCTGGAGGAAGGAGGGCACAAGTGACATTACAGGCAGGCAGGAGAAAAGGTGAGAGGGAATAACAGAAAGCAGCAGGAGCTGCAGGGAGAGAGAGGAGGAGGAGGAGCCTCTTATGTACCTCTCTAGCAAGACCCTCCAGGAGCCTGGACTGATTAACACCAGCTTCTCAGGGAGCTTCCTGTTTCCTGCTGCTTTCCTGAACCCACTTGAGAAGAACAGGCAGTCAACTGAAGTTGTAGGATCCAGTTAGGCCCTTAAGATACTGATATCTTCCCTCACTCTGGCCCTGCTACTAGCCTGCTTATTTGTCCCCTTCAACTGAGAGCTGAGAGCCACTATAGCTGGCACAGAACAGCAGTCATGAGTGAATGAAGAAAACTCCCCTCTGGGGCAGCATCCAGAAGAAGAAAGCAAGCAAAGGAAACTTTTCTGTCGAAGCAGGAAGGAACTCTCCTGAGATACATACACACAAATGTTCATGGTGAGCCTTGAAGATGTGAGTGGTAAGGAGATGCCTTATCTTCCAACTAGTCAGAGTGTTGGTGACCTGGTAACCACTGCAGCATCCACATCTCCATCTCAAATGGATGTAACCATGCACATTCCTGAAGAAAAGTGTAGATCAGAAAAGAGTGTGATGAAACTAAGGTTAAAGTCCACCATAGATGATCAGAGTGTGGTGGAGGTGCAAGAAACAGCTGCTGCTGAGTTTAGTTCCTTAAGTCTAGATGATCCAGGATGGCGGACTTCCTTGTACTGAATGGGCCACAGCAAGTGAAAAGCTTCACGTTCCCCAAAGACAGAAGTGAAAATAGAAGCTTCCATCCAACACATTACTGGAGTAAAATCCCCAATGGTGACAAAGTAGAAAGGCCATGGCTTATGTACTCAAAACCCCAGAATGGTGCATACTGTTTTTGTTGCAAACTCTTTTAGTCTAATGTTCCAGCCACATTTGGTTCTACAGGAACAAAGGTCTGGAAAAATCTGGCTAGAAATCTGGCATGCCACGAGAAGGCAGCAAATCACCAGAGAGCATTCCATAGGTGGAAAGAGCTTGAGATGAGACTAAGGTTAAAGTCCACCATAGATGATCAGCATCAAGAGAAGATTGCATCATATTCTTTTTACTGGCAAAATGTTCTGAAAAGGCTCAGAGAAAGCTTGTGAGAAAGCTTGCTACCCAAAACCTAGCACTGTGTGGCACTTCAGATCAGCTGTATATGCCAAACAATGGAGAATTCCTTAAAATTGTGGAGCTAAGGGCTCAGTTTGATGTTGTCTGACTGAGTTTGGTGCTGGCCGCCGCTTCCTGCAGCCAGAATTGGACCGGGACAGCGAACCGTGGCCAGTGGGCACCACGGTCGGCGAACCGGCAAGTAAACAAACTGGCGGGGCCCGCTAAGGGTCCTTACCCTGTGGTCCCATGTGCCAATGTTGCAGATCCCTGAATTATCAGATTACTCAGGTAGACTTGTACATCACTGGAAATAATCTCAGTGAAGTCAGTCTTTTAATGTAACATATTATTCCACAGGAGTAATGGATCACAATTTGGCCCAGAGAGAGACTACTCATAATTAAATCACTGAAGGACTCCACGGAACATCTTATTAATTGCAAATATATTTGATATCTTTGAAAGGTCTGGTTTGCCTCATGATGGGCAATTGAGACATAAAAGTATGAATCCAGTCAATATGGTATCTTAAGTGAAGGTATATAATTTGGGGGGGGGGGGGGAATGCCTTCCCCCAGCCTATTATTCCTCAGCTTTACCATTTTCCCCTTAGCTCTTTATTCACTGCCCCTTTACCTCATTACACACCAAAGCTATTTTCTTTCCAAAAAGCAATTATTTAACCGTATGCCTCGAATGTGAATTAGGAAAGGGAAGTTTACATTCTTCCAATATAAACAAAATATTAAAGTTATCACTTGCTAACATGGAGGGAGGAAGCTAGAAGCACAAAGAGGCAAATTAGGTAGAGAATTTCTTACATTTTAAAACAGATATTTTCTTTTCAGCACTGTGGCAGCCCCATTTCTCTGCTTCTTAGGGACTCCCCCCTCCCAACACGTCCCCCATTACATTTTCTATGTGGTGTTACACATTGTTCCTCATTAATAAGCAGTAAATAGCTGGGGTGGCATTATTTCTGGCTTCTACAGTTTGAAAATTGCATAGAGTAGCGAATAAGAGCAGAGGGATTGTAGCCATTTGGATTTGTATATACACAGTGCAACTACTGAGTAATAGCCATAGTGCAATCATGAAAACCAAACGGCCACAACCATAGTGAAGGGACTTGCATAGACAAAGACATTAAGGTCAGGAGGGACTATCATTATCATCCAGTCTGACCTCCTGCACATTGCAGGTCACAGAACCTCCCCTGCCCATTCCCTATAATAGACCCCTAACCTCTGGCTGAGTTACTGAAGTCCTTAAGTAGCAGAAAAACTATACAGTACAGTTCTGCCTGCAAAACTGGCAGCATTACTGCACTTTGGCTGAGAAGTACATTTCAGTATAATTTTACTGCAGTATTTATTTAAAATTTCTGTATTGGAACAGAGAATAGACTTATGTTCTGTGACATGTAACATTTCTTATTTGCTATAGTTTTTACTTTACTTTCTGTAACAAAGTCTCCAAAAATAATTATACTATATATTGTGAGTATATGGGCCTGTAACGGGGCCGACACTCACCCCTGCGGCGCCTCCCGCTGGTCGTCTGGGGAATCAGCTCCTTCAGCGTCCACAGCGCCCTCCACAGGTTGATGCCCCGCTCCTTTGGTGGCCCCATGTCCCTCCCGGACCCCGGTGCCCTCCAATTGTGGGTGCTGCACCCCTGCAGTACCCCCTTTGGTGTGAGGGTCTCCCCTCCCCGGGGGAACCCTCTACCCCCTGTCCCCACCTCGCCTCAGAGTGTGCCACTGTCAGTCACCACTTGCCCCCGCTCACTGGGGCGGACTGCAGTATCATGGCTTCTCATCACAGGCAAGGAGGGTTGGCCTGCTGTCGCTATCTCCAGCCCTGGGCTGCCCCCTGCAACCCTGGTATTCCTGGATCGGGCCTTGTATCAGGCCCGGAGGCCTGGGGCTCTCGGCTAGAGCCTGCCCAGCTCCCTCTGCCCTGCCCTAACCCAGGTACCTGGCTCAAGCTCCCTCCAGTCAGGCCTGTCTCCCTCTGAATGCAAAGGGGACTCCTCTCTAGGCCCCTGCCTCCCAGCCTTTATACAGGCCTGTGTTTGGGGCGTGGCGACCCAGCTGGGCCTAATGTCCAATCAGGCCTGAAAAGCCTGCTGGCTCCCAGCTTCAAACCCCCTTCCTGGGCTTTTCAAACCCCTTAAGGGGCTTTCCCAAGCCCCTTTCTGCAGGGTCACCCCGCCACAGGGCCAAATGTTCAGCTTTTGCAAATCAGTGTGTACTATAGAGCATTTTATGGGACTATCATCCTCTCCAATTGAGAACACTACAATTTTTTAAATCACACACAAAAACTGTTAAAAGAACATTGTCTTGCAAAGGCAAATACTCAAGTTTTGTGTATATCTGTATTGAGAGAGAGACTTTAATTTCATAGTCACAAACTGTTTTTTTCCAAAGGATTCCTGCCTTATTCAATGCACTAGATGGATTGTGCTCACCTAATGAACAGCTATTCAATATTTTGTTTTCTCCTTATTGTTCAGTGTGTGGTCCAGGCTTTATTTACTGCACACTATTCAAACGCTGCTCTGAAGACAGCAGGGTTGATTTCCTCCTGGGCTTTTCTATGTTGCTGTTCACTATAGTATTGATGTCCTTCACAAACATTAATGAATTTATTTTCACAAACCTCTGTGGGGTTCTGAGACAGTACTATTCCCATGTTATAGATGGGAAACTGAGGCACAGAGTGAATTAAGGTAAAAAGTATTAACTAATTTTGGGTGCCTAGTTTGAGACCCTTGGGACTTGATCTTTCAGGGTCTCTTTCGCCCATCACCCCCCAGCTGGGGTATGGGCCACCAACTGGTGTTGGTGTTTCAGTAGCAATTGGTTCCCTTACAGGGTGGAGTTGCTAGCCCCACACCCATGTTAAGCCTACAGCACCTGGTATTCCCAGGAGGTCTCTCCTATCCAAGTACTAGCGAGGCCCAACCCTGCTTAGCTTCCAAGATCAGATGGGATCGGGCATGTTCAAGGTGGTTTAGCCATATATTTTTCAGAGTACATAGTATTATATAGCACTTTCTATGTTCAAAACACAGCTTTCACTTACTTCACTTGCAGCTGAATGCTCAGCAGTTCTGCAAACAACAGTCTAATGTTGGGTGCCCAGTAAATGAGCACACAATTAGTGACCACCCGTGAAAATTTTGGTTCAGGTGTTTTGGCCAGAATCACATAGGAACTCTGTGGCAGAGGTGGGAATAAACCCAGTGCAGCATTCAAGTGTCTTGCGCACAGGACCATCATTTCTTCTCTCATAAATCCTTGCCTCATTCATTGCACCCCTTCCTGAGGGTGGGGTGCTTTGTGACTGTGGCGCAGTTCTGATCCCTCAGAGGGCATCTCTGTGTTGAGCTCCTCTAGGTGGCATTCACTCATTCCTAGGACTCTTTTGAGGAGCAGTGAGCACTGATCAGGGATCTCTGCTTGGTGACCCCATCTGAATCACTTGGTGGTGCACTATGTTTGACCCCCCTCCTCTTGTTTCTCTGTGTTCTTCATTTGCTGTCCCTGTGATCATTTGCCTTGTGGTCTGAGTGGACTCTCCTCCCGTGGTTGAGGGGGCTGGCCTTTTGTTGTGGATGGGCCTAAGCTCAGTGCCTGCAATAGGGGCACATTTTCCAACTTCTGCCACAAATGAAGCAGGAATCCTATAGCCAACATTCTCCTTTGCTCCACAGCACTGAGTAATGAGTAAGTCAGGAGTCCTGTGATAAAAACACCATATGATCAATGTAATTAAAGACTGTGTCAAAATGCATTTGTTTAAGGAGGCCAGGTTAAGACAGCAGAGGCTACCTTACCTTTGAGTGCATGATTCTGCAGCCTTCATAATGGTTTTTAACAGTATTTTATATGTTTTTAGAACAGTAAATTGAAAAAAAAATGAAATTCCTTCATGTGATAATAACAATATCCAAGGATCCATGGACCTTTAGATCCGCCACTTACAGGAATGGAGTAACTGATAGCAGTAGTTGGCTGTCATCCTCTCTGTGGACCAGTACGAAAGGGGGATGGGAAAAAAATTGCCAGTTTGGGTTCACAGATCTAGCTGAAAACAGAGGAATAGCGAGAGTCAGAATCTTAGTTCCATTCCAGGCTCTGGAGGAGAGTGTGCTCTGGTGGGCAAAGACTCTTCTTCCTGTTCCTCCCAAGCCTGATCACTTTTGCCCCTTCTCCTTCAACCTCTTCCTGATGCAGTCATTTCTCTTCCCTACCCCGGCTCCTTATTCCAGGCCCATTTTCCTCACTAATCCAGTCACAGTCTTCATTACTCAGGCATCTTATACTATGACTAATCTCTTTGTCTGATCAGTCCCAGTCTCCACTCCCCAGCTCCCAGTCTCCTTGCTCAGCCCGGCTTAGTCTCCTCCAGCTCCCAGTCCAAGGTTTCCACTCCTAGCTCCACTCCTCAATTCTCAGTCTCTCTGCCCACCCACCTAGCTGCTTCTCCAATCTAATCACCTTATTCCCCATGTCCTGAACTTGTCTCTTCTGCATTTGAATAAGGCAGCTTCCTCCTCCATATTTTCTAAATTCAGCACTGTGGGAACTAATAGCACAGGAGAGATAGTCTCCTTGCTTTCATTTCAAGTCTCTGGCTCTGACCCTGTCTGCAGCAGCCCCAAGCAGCAATTGCAGAGAAAGTCCTGCTTAGCCTAACACTGAAGCATGCTCAGTGCAGATGGACTCTTCAGGTAATTTAGTTGTTTCTACTGAGTCTGTGCATACAGCAAATTTTCAGTTAGGCCAAATTTGAGTAGGTATTCACAGGACACCTAAAGAAATCCATGACCATCACTCTGACAAGTTTCAAGTCCCTGCTAGAGGGAAGCTAGGGCTGTTAAAAAAGGTCACTGGCATTTTTTAATAAGGGCAACTCAACATATTTTTCCCTAGCCTTATTCTTTGAAATAGCTGGACTGTTTTGGCTGAAGGCTTCCAAATCAGGACATTTTAACATTTTCTAAACAGAAAAGCTCCATTTTTGGTTTGTTTGAAATTACTTTTTGTTCAAAATTTGAGTTATAGTAAAAAAAATTAAAAACCTAAAGGTTGAAATCTAAATAGAACATTTCAAAATTATCAAAATATTTTGATTGACCCAATATGATATTTTTTTTAATTTTCAATTTGTGAAAAGTTTCAAGATTGATTTTTCATCCTGATTCAGGGGGTCTGGAAATGTTTTTGAAATCTAAAAAATTCTCATGGGATGGGAAAACAGTCTCCCATCCAGCTCTTAGTACAAGCAGTTAAACAATAGAGTCTTACATTGTTAAGTAATGGACAAGTATTTCACAATACTAAGTCAGTGCTATCAGCCCTGTCTATAATAATAAATGTATGTTTGGTATAAGTACTATGGCGCTATTACAACATTGAAATATAGAGTACACTCTTAATACTATCATTCGAAGGCACTTCAAACATTGTAATTCACAATGAAGGCTACAGATATTCAGCATTTCTGAATACAAGTCCCTTATATAGTGCTTAGTTGTAAGCACTTGAGGTTGAAAGTTTTGGCCTAGAATTGTACTTCAGATTTCCGCACCCCCACCCCTCATGGACTACCCCTACATATGTTTATCAGACCCAGAAGAAATCCTTTGAGCCAAGGACTTAGACAGGCACTTCATTTCCTCCCATTAAGGATGGAGAGTTTGATTGCTTTGAAAACTGCTTGAATTTGATGCTCATGATTTTAAAAAACAAAGATCGATAATACAGCCAAGATTTTCACATAGATTCCCGTAGCTCCCAAACCTCCACCCACCCACCCACCCAGAAAATGCCATACCCCAAGCAGAGGTTTTACCCCTAGAAGAAAAAGAGCCAAAGACTATTAGGGACGTTGCTATTGCTACTGATTATACATGAAAGGTAGATTGATTTTAAAAAGTGACTAGCAATTTTGGATGATTTAACTTTGGGTGACCAACTTCAGACACCTTTAAGAAAGGATTACATTTTAGAGAAGGAGCTCAGCACTTTCTGAAAATTATGTCACCCAAGCTCATTAGTCACTTTTGAAATTTTTGGCCTTTATACATCAGCACCTTTGAAGATATAAAACAATTATTCTTTCAGTAATAGATAATTAAAAACTTGTGATGTTCCACTATCCTCCAAAATCCTTGAGTAACATAAGGTCACTGATGACCTTCCAGATGGTGCAGCTCTCTGTGTGGCACTCAGATGAACAACATCAAAATGTGTGTCCTTCTTTTAAAATCTTGAGGCAGCCACACATGCATGGAAAGCCATGTTGCTTTTTTCGGCCAGGTAATCCCCTTTGAGTGACAGATGAGGATTTCTGGAAAGCATGTAGTGGACAGGAGGTTAGCCACATTGAAACTCTTTGCATAAACTATAGTAAGATCAGAGGCACACATTATTGCTACAGTTTTAAAACCTAGATTCAAAGAGACCATGTCTGTTTCTCTCCCATGGGGTAAGGCTACTACAAGAAAAAATAAATAAAGATTCTTCTTAATTAGATTGCCAACTCTGTGTCAGCAAGGATTACTGAGACTGAAAAAAGATAGAATAACCTATTTCATTGACAGAGGGCCCAACAGTAAAGTGGGCTAAAAAGAAAAAAGCAGTAGGAAAAATGGCACATGGCACATGGACCCCAGTTCAGCAAGATACTTAAGCACCTCTTACTGTTAGCACAAGTAGGTCACAGTGAAGTCAATCCTTAAAATTAAGCACATCCTCTGGTTCCCTTGGAGGGAGAGAAAACTATGATGGTATCATAGCAGAATGAATATATAGCATTAAATCTGCTATCAGAAGGTGAACATCTGCTAGAGTTGGCAGAACTTGATGTCCTCTTGCTTGAGTGTAGCATGTTACAGCCACATTCTGACCTCAGTTGCACCTATGCAAAAGCATTTGAACCACAAGTCTAGCCAAAAAGAGAATTTGGCCCTTCATTTTTAAATACAGATGTGAAAGGTCCTCCTGCTCTGAAAAAAGTATGATGGTGGTTGATGGAAAAATCCTCCAGTGGGAGCATGGAAACACAAGAGTATATTTTCTTATTTATTTATATTTTTAAAAGTGCCTGTTCAACGCTCTGAGAAATCAAATTCAAAATAGGCTTCACTTTTTGTAAATGTAAGTGAAACTGCAATTAGCTGGAACAGTGCAATGAGGGCCCTACACTAAATAGTCAAGAATATAAATATATGCAGTGGCAAACATTTTAAAGGTTCTTCTTTTTCAGTGTACATACTTGAAAGTTCATTCTGATACATATTCTTTGTACTTAAAATGGAGAATACCACTACAACTCAGTGATTTTATTTTAAGTGCACCAACTTTACCTCTTTACTGATGGGTAATTTTACCTGTTGCGAGAAGTGCTCCTATATTCTTATAATGATGAGTACTCTCAGAACTGATCATTTCTTCTCTACCAGTAAAAAAGAAGAAATATGTTTTTAACTGCACTCATTCTACTTTAAGAGTAGCAGCCATGTTAGTCTGTATCTGTAAAGAAAACGAGGAATAATTGTGGCACCTTAGAGACTAACCAATTTATTTCAGCATAAGCTTTCGTTATTCATCATTCTACTTTAGACATCCACAATGGTAAACATTTTCAGACGTGTCCAGCAGCTACATTCGCCAGTAGCCACATGTGGCTAATAGGGTACTGAATTGTGGCTAATGCATGTGGCTTTTTTATAATGTGGCTAATAACAATTCAAAACCACAAGTGTGACTAGCAGTGTAGTTAGCATTGAATTTCTATTGGACACCTCTGCTCTAGATCCTCAGTGGGGTGAGGTGTACTGGTGTAGCTCCATTGTCTTCTACAGAGTTACAATATTAAAGTTTATATTGACTGAATATCAGCCCCCTTGCAACTGATTTTTAGTAGTGTTGAACACCACCCAAAATTTCAGCTGAAGACAGTGGGAGATGTAGGTGATTAGGACCTCTGAGAATGAGGTTCAAGGTGTCTCAGCTGGGGTTATTAAGACAAAATTAAGACATCCAAAATCAGTGGAAACTTTGGAAACTTTGGCTGAATTGATTTAATCCTAGGGAGTTACAAGTGAGTGGACTATTATTTTCCAGGAAACAGTCCCATTTTTAGTAGCAAGCTCTAATCAGAAAAAGCACATCCAGAGCAAAAGTACAGTTTAAAAACTTTTTAAGTTCAACCCTTCATCTGCTTTTGATGGATTTAGGGTGACCAGACAGCAAATGTGAAAAATTGGGACAGAGAGTGTGTGTCTGTGGGGGGGGAGAGGGGGATAATAGGAGACTATATAAGAAAAAGACTCAAAAATCAGGACATCTGGTCACCGTAGATGGATTACATGATAAAAGATCTTAAGGAACTCATTTGTTATGGTATATTAAGTACACAGTGCCACAGCTTCTGATATCGCCAACCTCAGTGACATTGTGAATTGTTACTCCTGTTCATCTTCTCTGTCTGTGTAGTATCATTCAGTTGAATGAAGGAGATGGATCCATGGGCAAATATGTAATATAAGACAATGCTACTGCTTCCTAATTTCCCATACCCTTTTAGAGAAAATATTTGGAGGAAGGTTTTCCGTTGCATTTTCTTGTTTTGTTGTTATTGCCAGCTGTGCCTCTCTTTACCCTTTCTCATTCAAAGAAGTTTTATAAGTTCGCCATAAAGTTGTTTCCCTGGAAACAATGTTCATGACCCAGTTTTCTTTTCCTCGCCTCTTCTGCCACCAAGAAAAGAAAACATTGCTCAGTAATTTTTAACAGTAAAAATTGTTAAATAAGAAAAGGATTTCTTTGTTTCACTGGATTGGGACCTCTGTGCTCTTTATAGCTGTATTCCAAAAAGACAATATATGGAAGCTGCCTATCGTATGAAATGAGATTTCATCTAAGGCTAAATGATGTCACAGCCAATACTGTTGTCTGATAGCATTAGATCTTGGATCAGTGTACCAGAACAATGATAATGAGATCTCAAGAAACACCCCTTTTTAAATTAAATGTAAAATCACAGTCCTACTCCTGCTATTAATTACTTTTGTGTACTAAGCATCCTATGGCACCTTCTGAGGCAGCATGTTAATGTCAAAGCCAAATCCTAACTTGGACAGTTACATTCTTCCTACCCACCCACCATCTCCCTCCCCCTGCCTCCAATCCCATAGTAGTTCCAAATGAATATAACATTCTTTAGATCCTATACTAAACTATTGTGTAGTATTGCTGTGCGCTCTTACACGGTTAAAGTGCTTTTCATCAGGATTCTTATTCATTCACTGGTGCTTGAATTAGTCTTTTGCATCCAGTTAATAAGTCAGTTTGTAAAGCACTTGGGATAAAGGAATTATATACATTTAAGGCATCATTTGTTAACAAGCTAAATTTAAATCTGAACTTCCCCCCCTACTATGTACTTTCCCCTCTGCTATATATCTTTTGATTTGATGGAATAAACTTTTCTGTGACAGCAACATTTCCAGTACTGGCATAGACTAAAATGTGTATTTTATCTCTTTCTGTAAAGGTTCTTTTCATTCACCTTCTTTTCTGCTTTAGTACTGTCACTTGTCATAGACTGCTAAATTGCTCTGACTTCCATAATTGGCTTTGTCACTGAAAATGTGAGAACATTTTCTTGGTCAGTAACATGCAAAACATTAGGCACAGAATCCTTCCGAAAGTAACATTTAAAACAAACAAAAAGTCTGACTGCTAAGTCAGGGCTTTATATCTCTGAATGACTGACAAAGAAGGGTTGAGGTGAACATGAGTGGTTCAGTAATAAGTTTGATAAAATGATATATAAATAAATGGTTTGGGGGCTTTGAAGCATTTAAGGTCTTTTTTTGTGACATGCTAGTAGTTTTAACATAAACAGAACAGTCAGTTCTACCCGTTGAGAGCACATGCTTTTGGATATCAAGGATGAAGAATTCTGAAAAGATTTAATGGCTGAACTTGTTATTTTCTATGTTGCAATTGAGTCTTTTTCTTTAAAAAATGCTTAACAAAAAGTCAAAGGCCTCCCTTTGCCTTTAAAAAACAAGAGGAACCTTTTTTTGCTTCATCCCTACTGTAATTTCAAGCTCTCTGACTAGCTTTGTTTTGTGTTTCTATTCCCCCCCCCCCAAAAAAAAAAAAACCCTTGACATTTAACATATTTAACAAGCTGTGTATTGTGATTAAATCTGAAAACATAATTTCAAAGAAAATGTTAGGTATGATTTTGGAGGTCATTATTTCTTCTTTAGTATTGGTAAGGGCACACTTTTTTAGAAAATGTACTTGGCCTTACCTATGCTTATTTGTGCCATTGGAAGCACTATACTTTTGAATGAAAGCCTATTTGAAAGACTCATGATTATGTAAGTTCTCAATATTGGAGCTCAGAATGAGTCCAAATCTTGCCATTTTAAAGATATAATAAAATACCGTCTCCTCACATCTTCCTTTAGAAACACACAAGTCCAGTCTACAGTCTTGGGATAATTTCTCACAGAAGCAGACAACCATAGGAAACTGCAGGTTATAGTCAAATTTTCAGTGAGGGAGGGAGGGATAAAGATGGTCTTTGAAGACAGAAATTGTACGTATTATTTTTAAATAACTATAAATGGCTAAATTGACTAATGCAACTTTCGTACTGAGCTATACTGTTGAACCTTAGCATGTTTATTTATTAGGAGTAGGCTTGACAAAATTCTATTTATTTATTTATAATTTCAATGGCTAATACTGATGTTTATTTTTAAGCTGTAAAAGGAGTAGAACCTTGTAGCACTCCTTCCTACTGGACCAGTCTTTGCTTTTGCTAACTCAGCTGACACCCTGAGCTAATTCTGTCTGAGTTCTCTCAAGGAACCTAGGGAATCAGATTTCAGCAAGGTTAATTGTTTTACTTAATCCTTCTTAACAAACAAAATCAAAACCTTGCAGATTCTTCCCTCAAGAGTCTGTTCAGGTCAAATCGTCCCTTCCTCAAATCTGTCCCTTGTGCCAGTAACTCCAGCAACTAAAATTTCCTGGCTTTTATGTCAGAACCTCATCAATAAAGAACTTCACAAAGTCTCCCCTTCTTTCTGTTTGGTTTCTGGAGACGTTCCTCTCTGCAATAGCTCCAGCAGCAGTCCATTGGTGGCACTGATCCTAATCTTTCCAGAGAGTTTTGAAGTCCCATCCCCTCATTTGCTGCTGCCCTCTTTGATAACAATCAGCTAAATGTTCTTAAATCAAACTGTAGTTCTCAAGCAGCATTTTACCTGTAAATTTTGATTTTCATCAAGGGAAATATGTTTTTCATTGGTTTGTGGTACAGTGAAATCAAAGTTTACCAACATTTACAGATAAAAATTGACTATTTCCAGGTCTCATTATGAGCCAAGCCATGCCAGGGAACAAATCCTACTTTTGACCTTTCTCTTGGAGATTATTTAAAGGTCATTTGTCTTCCTTATCAGTTTTCAACTATTCAAGTACCCTTTTGAGATTCATTCTTAAAATTTAGTACACATTGCTGTGTGGATTGTTGACTGCAAAAGAGAAGGACCGTGACATTTGACATTTCTATCATAGGTCACTAAAGGTCATTTTATCAATTTGCCAAAAAAAGCAAAACCAAAACATCCAAACAGGAAATGGTCATAAGTGTGACGCCTCCAATCTGTGTGAGATTGTGTGCTGCCTCCATAAGGGTGAAGCCTGTATTTCACATCACACCACTTCTATTTAATGGATTTTAGCCAAGAAAATTGTCAGATGAACAAGTGTCTCAAAGATGCTCATGTAGCTGTGTCTACCTAAACTACAAACAGTGATATACTATAATTAATTGTATCTACAGCAACTTTATACTATGGTGATTGGTGCTTTATAAGTATAGATGAGATTTACCACTGAAAGTACAAATTCTCAATTTACATATGCGATTTAGGTGTTCATGTTTGAAAATATAGCTCTGTCAATTGGCCATATTAGGAAATTGATTTTGGGGTATGTTAGAACAAAACCTGGCTTCTAAGGTTTTCAAAGAAACATACATTTATTTTATCCCTGGCAGTGTGGTCCCGGCCCACGATGCTTACATTCTAAATTCTAAAATATGTTGTTCTGATCCTTCCGGCTGTTCTACATAGATAGATGACTCTGCCCATGCAGAGTCTTACTGACTTCAGATGGTCTCTGTATTAATGCAAGAGCCCAGCAACACAGACTAGCCTGCAGAAGTGGGGCTTTGTGACAGTATGATGTAAGTCAATACCACATATCTCCCTCTCAAAGCAGTACAGATTCATCAAGTTGGAAGTATATCTTTTGAAGGAATCACATGATTTTGCTGCTTGTTTTATCGCCTCTATTTAGATGGCAAGTTCTGTGGAACAATGACTGCATCATTTACATCTTCTAACACACAGCACCCTATTAGGAGCTAAATATTTTAATAATTATTGTAAACTTTGATTTCCATTAGAGATTAGAAAACACAACAACTAATGTACGTAATTAAGAAATGCAACAACAGTCTTTATGAACTCATTAAGGATGTTATAAAATGAATTAGGAATGCATAAGATGATAGTCTAGCAAGCATTCTTAATGTAGGATTTTAAGTTTTATAAAGTATGCTGTTAATTATTTGTATTACAGTAGCATCTAGATGCCTTCATCAATATTGGAGCACTGTTGTGCGAGTCATTGTACATGCACATAGGAAGAAAACTCTACTCTGAAGATCTCACAAGCTAAATAGAAAAGACAGAAAACAATGTGGGAGAAAGGGAGCATTATTATCTTCATTTTCCAGATGAGGGTATAAACCATGACTTGATTAAGCAATTTACCCAATCACACAGGAAGGTCACACAGGAAATTGGTGACAGAGTTTGGGAATGAATCTCAATCTCTTGAATTGTAGTTCAGTGCCTTAACTACAAAATCACTCTTCTTTTCTGATGTAGGAAACAGCATTCCAAAAAGTGGCTATCTAATCCAACTCAGACAGGAGAAAAAAGCCAGTAGAAGATGCTATAAGGTGCATCTAACAGTAAATATTTATATAGAAAATCTTGGGGAAAGTGTTAACAGAAAATTAATCCTATTTGTGTATTAACGATACTGAACTCTAGGATATCACCTGCTTGTCAGTGTCTCAAATGGAGTTATTCCATGAAACAGTATTGCAGACAGGTGATGATTTCCTCATAATCTGGGATTGCTGTAGAGACATGGAATTTGCTATTGAGATTTTAAAAGCTCCTGCTCCTCCTAGAAGGTCATTTTTCCTGCTGTTATAAATAACATTAGATTAGCCTCAGATTTATTATATATAAATTTGTGGCTAAGAAATGCTAGTGTGTTTACAGTTTGAATGCTCTTAAAAGATATTCCTACTAAAGAAAAAAAATCTGTATAATAGATTGTTCTTTGTTCTACTCTGTAAAGAACTGTTTTGGAAAAAAACTCGTGTCACTGTCTTCATTTGTGATAAGAGAGCAGAGCCTACAAAGGTGCACACTAAGGCCTTGTTTACATTACAAGCTAACATCGACTTTCTAGAGTTCGAATTAAGAGAGCCGATTGTATACATTCGATTGTGTGTGTTCCCAGTAAGCGGGTTAATACAGGCGATTGCATTCATAGTTCCGCAGCTAGCGTCGACTCAGAGTGGCGCACTATGGGTAGGTATTCCACAGTGCCTGCAGTCCCCGTGGCCCCTTGGAATTCTGGGTAAAGCTGGCATTGCATGATGCATTTGGCAATCAGATCCAGCACCTCCCTTGTGGCCCATGCTGGGGCTCTTTTTTGATTCTGGGACTGCATGGTCTCCTCTGCTGGTGAGCTCTGCATGGTGAGCTCTGCAGGAGATCTCACCACGCTGGCCAAAGAGGAAGTGAGATTCAAAAGTTCCCAGGGCTCTTCCTGTCTAACTGCCCAGTGCATCCACGTTGAGAGCACTGTCCCGAGCGGTCACACTGGAGCACTCTGGGATAGCTCCTGGAAGCCAGTAACGTCAAATTGCGTCCTCACTAATGCTAGTTTGACACGGAAACGTCGATTTCAGTGCTACTCCTCTTGTTGAGCAGGAGTTTGGAATTCGATTTAAAGACTCTTTTAGGTTGACCTAAATGGCATCGTAGTGAGGACGGCAAAGTGGAAGGATCAATTTAACGTGGATAAATTCGACTTTACAGCGTAGTGTAGACCAGGTCTAAGGCCCATTTTTTTAAATGTGGGCACTTACAGCCCATTCCAAAGCTCACTGAAGTTACATGAAACTTCCATTTTTTTTCAACAGGCTTTCGCTCACAACTTTAAGTCAGAACACTCACTGCCATATAAAAATACACTCAAATTGTCACATATTAAGTAGTAGAGCAATGCAAAAAGTTAGATAATATGCAAACTACACTTGAAATCAGACTTGTTAAAGTTTCATCTGCATTTGTAAAACAGCAATCTGTCTACTTGAATATTTTTCATGATTGAAAGTTTTTCATTGAAGCTGGCAGCAACTTTTTGGGTCTTTTTGTATATCCTTGACTATATTGAGCTTGCTCTTTGCAAGTGCATTTCAGTTTCAGCCCATGGTCATTAGGAAAGGGCCCATGTTATTGCACCAGTGCCCCTGTTTGAGCACACTCTATTTGATTCGGAGGGTCAGCAGAAGGCATTTTTACACGGTTTCTGAAAGATGAAATCTCTGCTTAGCTGCTCTTTCTAGTACAGTTTAAGAAAAGCATGATTTTTAAAATCCCTTTTCAAAAGTGACTACACACACCAAAGAATCTCAGTTTGTGTAGTTAAGGAGGAACTGGAGGGATGGAAAGCAGTTTTGTGGTTGTTTTCCTTTGGCAAAATTTCCACTGTACAATTCCATTGTATTATTATATTTGATAGGGCACAGACCTCACAAAGGAATAGTGCAGTAACTTCAGCATCAGCAGACAGCTAAGCCTGTGGAAGTGGCAGTGGTTTTGTATTATTTCTATCAATCAGTGTTTGAACCGTCACACAGTGATAACTATTTTAACCTAATGAAGTATTATTTTGGTCATGTCAATTCTTGCTGGGCAGCTGCACAGAAACTCCTCATGATAGTTAATTGTATGATAATTGCCAATTTGAAGCACAGGGGTTGTAGAAGAATAGGCCTTCTGCCTAGACTGTCACTCCTGAGGCTCTGAACATGACAATCTGGCACCTTCTGCTCTTTCCTCTGCTACTATGACTACCAATGCCCCCCATTTAAAATATATAATATTTATATAGCTATCAATAAGACCTATGTACAAAGAAGAATAACAATGTAGTGCTGGAAGGGACCTCAAGAGGTCATGTAGTTCACCTACTGAGGTAGGATTAAGTAAACATGTTCTGCGATAGAACTTGTAGTAGCAATCACTTTTTTGGCCACCTAGAGCTTCAAAACCAGAGAGAACTATAAACCCTTGGCAGGTTCAAGAAGACCTTCATTAATAGGCAGTACAATTTTACTCTCATCATGAGACAGGGGCCTCATCCCAAGCCCACCAAAGTAAAAATGGGAGTTTTTCCATGGACTTCAGTAGGCTTTGAATCACCTTCTTGGGCCTTTATTATGGCAGTGATATAAAACCCAAAGCACACCACAAGGAGGTCTGTGAAGCAATAGTCACATCATGTGGAAATAAGAGAGATCCACTCACACTTTCTTTCCGTGCAGGGGGACATGTTTTTTAAAGACATGATTTTTGTGTTTTGTTCTGCCACTTTTGTCAGGAAACATGTCCAGGTGTTGCTGTGAATAAGGGAAAATAGAAGACAATGGAAATTATAAAAATCTGATTTAAAGTAAATGAAGTGGCTGTGTGCTTGTGGCTTGGCATATGTAGTGTACTGTATTGTAGAAATACTTACACCAATAAAATAAGGATCAATGTGATTTTAGTTGTTTTAACTAAAGTCAGTTAAGCCCTGAAATGAACAAACTATTTTCCTAGGAAATGTAAGGAAAACACTGCAACTCCCAAATAATGGGAGTAACACTGATAAAAGTATTTGCTTTCTCCCTGAAGAAGGTATTCCAAAGAGATAATAATACAGTAGGTCTGGTGGGACACGGCAAAAAAAACATAGAGTTTGTCCCACTAATTCACAAAAACTTCTGGCATCTCTATTTGGCATGGAAGTTAAATATGTGCCTAATTTTAAGCATTGCCTTTAATAGGACTACTGATGTGGCTGAAGATAGACATGTGTTTAATCACCTTGGTGATTTGGGTCCTATATGTACCTTTTAATGCACTATTTCAAATAGGAAAGGTAGAGGAGAAATATGTTATGTAAGACCCTTTACGCACCAGGCTGCTCAAGGTGAAACTATGTGGTTCTGTGTAAGTAGTAGCATGTTTGTTACCCGTTTTTTCATAATTTAAATTTATCAAAGTTTTTGAATCACAAATCAGCTTCCAAGCACTAATAATAAATTCACTTGCAAGGTTCTTAGCACCTAGAAGCTTATTCCTCTGGAGACAAAGTGTTATTCTGAAAGGCCTTTTCAGATTTTAATTGTATTTAGTAGTGAAAATATTTTTTATAAGCATCCAAGACTTATTGACTTATTAAAATATGCAAATTTCTCTAACGCTTTGTTTAATTACTGTTTCCTTAAACCTATGAAATCTTCTTAATTAAAGACAAAGGAGAGAGGAATTAACACCCATTTCCTATTGGCTAAATGTAACCCCAAAGACCAAGGCTGGTGAAATTCCCAACTTAGGGCATGTCTTCACTATGACTTAATGTCGACTTTAACGACGTTAAGTTGAAATAAACGTGTACCTGTCTTCACATACATGCCATTAAAGTCGATTTAAAGGGCCCTCAAAATCGACTTTATAACTCCTGCCTGACGAGAGAAGTAGCGCTAAAATCGACCTCTCTAGATCGATTGTGGACTAGTGAAGACGCAACTGACATTAATAGCCTCCAGAGGCTGTCCCACAATGCTCCATTCTGACCACTCTGGACTGCCTCACTGCTCCACTGTGACTGCTCTGGCCAGCACTCTCAACTCGCTGCTCTGGCCAGGTAGACAGGAAAAGACCCGGGAACATTTGAATACCATTTCCTGTTTGGTCAGCGTGGCCAGCTCACCTGCACAGCTCAGTCGCCATTCAGAGCAATCAGCAGTACAAGCCGCCATGCAGAGCTCAGCATCACAAGACTCCATGCAGAGCTCAGCTTCCCTGGAGACCAGCCAGAGGAGAAGAGCTCCAGCATGGTGCACTCGTGAGGTGTTGGATCTCATCGCTATCTGGGGAGAGGAATCCGTGATGTTGGAACTCTGCAACAACAAACGGAATGCCAACACGTTTGCCAGGGTCTCCAAGGCCATGCTGGAAAGGGGCCACAACAGGGATGCCCAACAGTGCCGCGTGAAAATTAAGGAGCTGAGGCAAGCGTTCCAGAAAGCCAAGGAGGCAAACGGACGATCAGGGGGCACGCCGTGGACATGCCGGTTCTACAATGAACTAAATCAGATAATGGGGGGCGCCCCCACCACCATCGCACCAGTCTGCGTGGACTCCACCGATGGGATAATCGTCAGGGACGAGACTGATTCTGATGAGGACGACAATGAGGAGGAGGGAAATTTCACGGAGCAGCAGGAGGCCAGCGGAGAAACCGTGTTACCAGACAGCCAGGAGCTGTTTATCACCCTGCAGCCAGCACCCTCCCAAGCCTCCCAGGGGGGTAAGTGTTTCTTTTTAAGGGATTACATGACGCGTGATTTTTTAAAGGAAGCATTTATTAATGGTTAACTTGCCCTAAGGACTTAGCATGCTTTCATTGCTAGTCAGTTTCTACTCAAAGAGTCTGTCAATATACTCCGGGATTGACCGGAAGTCCTCCACGGACATTTCAGTGAAGTTATCCAGGAGGTAACGATGAATCTTCCGCACCAGATTTCTGGGGAGAGCCGCCTTATGTGGTCCCCGTGATAGGAGACCATCCCACGCCACGAAAGTAGTAAATAGTCTGGTATCATTGAGCAGGCTAGCATTGCGGCGAATGGACCAGGACTTTGCATGGAGGCAAGGAGCATGCGCTCTCTATCTCTCTAAGAAATTTTAAGCAAAGTGATGTCATTCATGGTTGCCTGTTTGAAATACGGACTGCAATTAGTAGGGAGATAAAGATTCCCAGCTGCAAAGTACTCTTTTCTGCTGAAGACCAACAACCCCCCCCCCCCCAAACGCTCACCCGCCCCCCCTCCCCGCCAGCCCGTAGTGGTAGCTAGCAGGGAATCTGAACAGTCTGCAAGCGGTTTGCCTCCGCTGAAGAGCCCCAACCAGCCCTTAGCCGTTAGCGAGAGATTTTTGGGCTTTGTTTTGCAGTTTGCGGTTCAGTGGGAGCCACGCGGTGGGGGGAAGGGGGTGGGGTTACTCTACAATATGCAAGTGCTGCTTTTAACTTACCATGGCCGCCTGCACGGTGATTTCAGAAGCCGTGTTGGGCTGAGGCACGAATATGTGTCTGAGATGCTGTGACTTTTCTGTGAGCTATTCAGTCACTTTTAGGTGTAGAACATGACCTTGTACAGAAATCATATCAGGCCTCTGAATACTGAGGTTGCAAATGGCATAGTACTCCCATTGTGTACGGTCCGAGACTGCATCTGTCTCATAACTTTGAATGCATCTGTCTCATAACTTTCAAACTTTCTTTGCCCACATTCGCCCACAGATGAACAATTATCTCAGAATCCCCCGTCCTGCTCCTCCCGCCGTGCATCGCAGATACGAAAGCGTAAAAAGAAAATGCGAACGCGTGATGATATGTTCACTGAACTACTGGAGAACTCGCGCGCTGAGGCAGCCCGCCAGATGGAATGGAGGGAAAGATCGATACAGTAAAGGCAGGAATCAGCGCTACAGTCAAGGCAGGCAGCAGAAAAGAGGGAAGAAATGTGGCTGCAGCGACAGAACCGCAAAGAAAGACGCATGGATGCTTTGCTCCGTATAATGGAGGACCAAAGCAACATGCTGCGCTCTCTGGTGGAGCAGGGCCAAAGATCACCTCTGCAGCCCCTGTGTAACCACCTCCCTCCCTCCCCAACTCCCATAGCTTCCCCACCCAAACGCGGGGTGAGAACCCGGGGGGGCAAGCTCCGTGGACCGACCCACTCCACCCCACAAGCCAGCACAAGCAGCAGCAAGCTGAGGTTCTCTGAAAACTTTTAAAAGCTGCTGTGTCTTGGCCCCCCCTCCTCTTCCCCCTTCCCCCCCTCCTCTGTCAGCTCCTCCACCAGTGCGACTGCTGGTTTCCCTCCTCATCCACCCCTTCCAGGCTACCATGACAGTGATCCCCTGTATTTGTATTTCTGATGAAGCAATAAAGGAACCATGATTTTTAAAACAGTGAATTTATTTCCTCTGCAAGCATGGGGAGGGGGGAGGGAAAGAGAGTTCAAGGACAGCAGGCTTAGAGCAGAGCAAGGGAGCAGGTTCTCAAACGCCATGTCGGGCACTCATAAAACTGTCTTTCAAGGCGTCCCTGAGGCGCAGCGCGCCCTGGTGCGCTCTTCTACTTTCCCTGCTGTCTGGCTGCTGGTAAGTAGCAGACAGTAAATTTGCCTCTGCCTCCCAGCCCGCCATAAATGTTTCCTCCTTGCTCTCACAGACATTGTGGAGCACAGAGCAAGCAGCAATAACAATGGGGATATTTCTCTCACTGATGTCTGAGCGAATCAGTAACGAATGCCATCTCTCCTTCAGACAGCCAAATGCACACTCTACGGCCATTCTGCACTTGCTCAGCATGTAGTTGAACAGATCCTAATCCCTGTCCTGGGCTCCTGTGTAGGGCTTCATAAGCCAGGGCATTAGGGGGTAGGCTGGGTCCCCAATGATAACGATCAGCATTTCCACCCCACCCCCCATGGAAATTTTCTGGTCCGGGAAGAAATTGCCTTGCTGCAGCTGTCTAAAAAGCCTAGATTTCCTGAACACACAAGTGTCATGAAGCTTTCCCGGCCACCCCACGTACAGGTCGGTGAAACGTCCCTTGTGGTCAACCACTGTTTGCATGACCATTGAATAATATCCCTTCCGGTTTCTGTACTCGGCGGCCTCGTAGTCCGGTGCCAGGATAGGGATATGAGTCCCATCTATAGCCCCACCACAGTTAGGGAATCCCATGGCAGCAAAGCCATCTATTGTAGCTTGCAGGTTTCCGAGGTTTATAACCCTGGGTAGCAGCTGCTCGACGATTGCCCTACTTACTTGCATCACAGCAAAGCCCACTGTAGACCTACCCACCCCAAACTGATTCGCGACTGACCGGTAGCTGTCTGGCGTTGCAAGCTTCCAGAGGGCTATCGCCACTCGCTTCTCAACTGTGAGGGCCGCCCTCATTCTGGTACTCTCGCGCCGGAGGGCCGGGGACAGCAAGTCACAAAGTTCCATGAACGTGCCCTTTCACATGCAGAAGTTTCTGAGCCATTGGGAGTCATCCCAGACCCGCAGCACTATGCGATCCCACCAGTCCGTGCTTGTTTCCCTGGCACAGAATCAGCGTTCGATGGCATGAGCCTGCCCCATTGCCACCAAATTTGACAGATTGTCAGTCGCCCCACTTCCAAAAACGTCAGTGTCCCCGTCGTCCCTGCTGTGCACGTCCTGGTCCATCTCCTCCTCACTGTCATCGGGTTCCAGAAAGCGCAGTTGTCCCCGGATCGCATTCCTCTGCAGATGGTACAGCATGAAATCCGCAACCGTGATCGAGGTCCTCGCAACGGCCATTACTGCAGCCGTGGCATCAGCGGGCTCCATGCTTGCAGTGCTATGGTGTTAGCGCGGCGCGGAGAAAGAGCGCAAATTATGGGATGCCTATCCACAGTGCATCGCTCGTAATGGGGGTCAGCGGCGCAGAAAAAAGGCGCGAAATTTGGAAATGCCTACCCGTAGTGCAGCACTCGAAATGGTGCCTGCTGGGGGCTCCGGGAACTGTGGGATAGGTACCCACAGTGCAACGCTCATTATGTCGACGCTTGCAAAAGTTGTGCGGACAGACACTGTCGACTTGCTGTGCTTTGCTGTGCCTAGTGGGGACACACAAAATCGACTGTATACAGTCTGCTTTACAAAATCGAATTAAAGGAAATCGACCTACTGCTGTAGTGAAGACATATCCATATTAAACCTAACTGCAATAATGATTAGCAACAATCAGTAAAATATTTATGTAAAAAAAAGCATAACGTCATCTAAGTAACACTTCAAAATACTAGCCATTAATTTATAGGTGTTTACCTGTCACTTCGTACAGGTCTGAGACTGACTGAACACTATTGCTTTGAGAGAATACCAGGAGACATTGGATATGTGTAGACAGCAATTAGATATCCATGGCTGTCCCATGCTAGCTGATTCATGCTTGCTGGGCTCTATCTGAGGGGCTCATTAATTCCAGTGTAGGTGATTGGGCTTGGGCAGCAGCTTGCGTTTTGGGACATTCCTATCCCACAAGGTGCTAGAACCTGGGCTCCAGCCTACCCCTGAACATCTACATCACAATTAAACAGCCCCTGAGCCTGAGCTCTGCAAGAGTGATTCAGCCGGTATGGGCCAGAGGAGTCTAATTGTAGTGCAGACATACCCATTATATCGGAGGAGTTTTGAGGGCAGAAGTTCATTCTGTCAGACTGGAGGATAGCATACCCACTGTACTCTAGCCCCACTCCAAAGTCTAGGAGAGGAAGGGGCAAATTCCCTGTTCCTCCTTGTCCCTCTTCTTTCTAGGAGATTTCCTCCCCAAAGGGATCAAGGACTCATTTGGTCATTTCTCACAGAACCTGATATTGTGCTCTGCACCTGTGTTAGCTGCTAGGATGCTTCTCTCTCTAAGACACACACACTTGCTGACCACAATCTGCGTCTATGTATATCAACATATGAGGCAAGATGCTCAGTCAGTGTTAATAAATGTAACTCCCATAAAGTCAGTGGAACTATGATGGTGAACTGTTGAGAATCCGGCCCATGGAATTTTAAGAAGGGGGATTTGACTAGTTTTAAGAGCTTCACTTCCCACTAGTTGACTCCTCAGGTTGCCCAATAACTGACAAGTAAAGATGAGCTGGTTGCATTTTTTTATATTATTGTGCACAAGTATAAGCAGAATATTTGGCTGCTAACTTTTGTAAATACAGTAAACCCCCGATTTAACGGACCCCGATTTAACGGACCCCGATTTAACGGACCCCAATTTAACGGACCTCAATTTAACGGACCTCAATTTAACGGACTTCGGATGCAACGGACAAAATTTCTGAGCAAGTCTGATGCATTCCTGATCCATTTCTGGCGGGCTGGCTGCCAGCTCCCGGCTGCCGCCCGGGTCCAGGCAGCGGGTGGGCTGCAGAGCTGTCACCCCGACCCTGTGGCGGGCAGACTGCTGCTCCGACAGCTCTTTTTTTTAAATAACGGACTTTTTGATTTAACGGACACCCCCTCGCCCGAATTAGTCCGTCAAATGGAGGTTTTACTGTATTTAGCAGATGGTTTAGGAGCTGCAGAATAAGAATCCTGAGATCTGTTTTGCACTGTGTCCTTTTAGTAGATACAGTGTTAAAGAATTCTGAGTTCTTTCGCACTTGTTTGTATGTTCTCCTACCTTCTCCCTTTTTCTTGATAAAGATGTCCTAAATTAAAGGCACAGTTCAATATGTACTCAAAGTTATGGATGTAGATGGTGAATAAAAGGCAGGAAGGATGGCAATTAAGGAAGGCACAGAGTGGCTGGAGCAGGACTGATGTAGACCTGTGAAAGCAATACAGCTTTCCAGATGTGTTAGGACTAAATTTATTGCTTAGACCAATAAAAAATTAAACAGTGGCTAACAAATAAAATGGTCCTAGTCTGCATTTATACTCTGGATACATTTAGTCTGATCAGACATGAATAATATTACAGTACACCTTGACAGTCACAAGCTAGAGGCCAAGTGTGGAAAGAACAGGAGGAAAGAGAATGTGACAGAGTCAGAGAGAATCTAAATTATGGAATAAAACAGAATCACTTTTCTGACTATGCCCACCCCTCGGAAGCACACTGCTGTTAGATAATTAATCTTTTATTCCTTTTAGATGTGTTGAAAACCAGAAAATGTGACAAGCATAATTCTCACATAACTATAATGAATTTGGATACATATTGAAAAAAAGAATATGGTGATTAAACAGAACTTGAACTTGGAATTTACAGACTATGAGGTTCTTGTGAACCAAGTTGGTTCCAATTCAGATACAGGGAATGCTAATCAAACTAGATTTGAGCCTAGGGTAGAAGAGATCCTTTTCTCGCTCTTCTTTGGTAACTGTTAAGATTCATTGTAGTTTGGTTTAAAAAAAAATCATGCCCTGGGAAAGGTAATTTAAGCTTTTCTTTCCTGGTTCAAGACTTTAAAGATGACCTAAAGAGCCTAACTTTTAATTAAAATACAATTATTTTGTGAAATTTTTATTGCAGCTAAAGGCAATGCATTATGACAAGACTTGTGGTGCTTGGGGTTGACTTAATGCAGCCATCAACTTTTCCACTGTCTCCAGTCTTCCACAATGATGTATTCTGAGAGGTTTCTAGCCCTCATTTTTTTCTACTGTGGCCTCAACTCACTCAGCCATAACTGCAGGATCTTATTTTATTTGTTTAAAAGGTGAAGTTTAAATTAATGTGCTGAATTCCTATAGCCCACTTTTTGGGGGTTATTCAGTTCTTATTTCTGAGCGTAACCAACTTTCAGTAGCATAGGAATCACCATACTCTATCGGACTAGTGGTCCAGCTAGTCCAGTATCCTGTACCATAGGTGATATCTACACTGCCCTCTGGGGGTAGGGAGGGGGTGGAGTTGGGGTGGGGGTTTCGGGGAAGGGATTGGAATGGGGACAGGGAAGGGTTGGGAAGAGCGGGGGCAGGTGCAGGCCCTCATGGAAAAGGAGGAGTGGGGGTGGCGGTGGGGGCAGGGTGTCAGTGATGCGGCCTTCGGGCTAATGTACTAGTTCTCATGCAGCCCTCATGGTCATTTGAGTTTGAGACCCCTGATTTATGCACTGACAGCTTTATTTGAAGCCTCAGTCCTGCAATAATGGTTAACAGGAGTGCTTACAATGGTCTTAATTTAATAGGGGCAACATCATTTAAATTTGTCAAGGTATTAATGATACGTATATTACAGTACATTGGACTGGTCTTAAAATATATGAACCATAATTTGCCATCATTTCCAGTGATTAATCAGCATTTTAATGCCAGTTAATTCAATAATACAAACATTTATCAGCTATTTTGATATAGCAACCACCTTTAATGCCAGAAAAAACATTTCTTAAATATATTAATACCAGTTTCTTATACTTAGGTAAAATATACATCAAGGAGTTAGTGTATTTGTTTTGTCTACACTATAATGATCAATGTCAAATGGAAATGCAAGGGCACTGATAAAATAAGTTAATGCAACAATCCATGAACCCTCTCCAGTCAGACAGTCTCATAGTACAATTAATGGATCATTTCTTTATGGGAGAGCAAAATAATTTAAGTGTTTAGCAAATGGACCCTTTGAAGAACAAAAATGTTTTATATTCCTGGAGGCTATTAGTTTTTACTATGGATTCTTCTTTAAATATTGAATATTTTGCTTTGATGGTGACCAACATTACTTTATTCCTTAGCAGAGTTATTTACATTTAACTGTTCCTACCAGGTCATGAAACAAATACAAATATAAAATGTATTTAGAAGGTTAAATTAATTCTGGGATTCTTACAGAGACAACTATCAATACCAACCATAATATTATAAGAACTGATGCTCAAAGTACAAATACAGCAGAAAAAACAACAAAACAAACAATCCAACAGCCACTATGACTTAGGATAGTCTATAAACATGAACTCTTCCCTATCTGAGATCCTAACTTTAAGAATATTTTCTTTTATCCCTCTTTGAGTTAAATTTGTAGACATAACTGTTAGTGTCTACCAGTCTATAAAAGCTGCTTAATTTGCAAAGTTTCAGTTGTCTATTCCAAACCCCTTTTAGGGTACTTCCTCACTGGAATAAAAGACCCTGTCCAGCTCTTCACTAAAGCCACTGTCATATCATTGTGCCTTATTGTAGTAAAAGGATGGAGAGTAAGATTGCAACTCCCAAGGCATGGTGTAGATCTTCCCATGTTTTGTACAGGGCTAAGCACACATTAGCATTCATCTATTAATATAATGTCAAGTATTACATTTCAGTACTTTTCACTTGTAATTAACCACAATAATATTATGTGACCAACACCAGCATGAAAATAAATACTGTGTTACCAGTGTTCCACTGTGCTTAAAAATGAGTTTCCATTATTTTATTTGATTAAAATGATGATAAAGGGGGATAGATTTTGTATACCATTATTCTCAATAGACTCTTGAAAGAAGACTGATAAACATTAGAGAGACAGATCACATTAACATAATTTTGTCTTCTTAAAAGAGCCATGGTGCCTTATCTCTAGGAAAAGAAATTTAGGATATAAGGGTTCAGTGTAATTGAAATGTGCCCAAACATTTGGAGATTTTTTCATCTAATACATTCAATGAAATATTATTTTACACTATTTTTAGCTTTTGGGGGGAGGAGGTGAACATGGGAAGCAATACTTGAGTGAGAGCTTATACAAATCACCTCGTCAGGATGAGATGAATCCTAAAGAGTACAGAGAATTGGCAAACACGAATGAACCACTGGAAATTATTTTTGAAAAATTATGGACAAACGGGAACACACTGAAATAAAGCACATGCTCTACTGATAATCAAGAAAAAATGAGTGTTTATGGCAATTACCATTCTGCAAGTGTTGTATCTATTTCTATAAAATTATTATAGCTTGCGAAAGCCATACCTCTAAGTATGAAGGATCTGACAGATCAATGAGAGACACATATACTGGATGGAAATTTCCAAAGCAGAAATTTCCTTGGCTTAAACTCTCCTCCCTTTGAAGTCCATGACAATTTTGCCATGGACTTCAAACAGGAACACAGAATTAAGGCAATGCTAAGTGCTTTGTGTTTATAAATATTAAATCTTGCAAAAAAAAACAAAACACCTTACCACTTATCTTTTTGATAAGATTATAAATGGAATGGATAATGGGAGGATAATATTGTATAGCTGGGCAAATTTTTGTCCAAAAATTCTTTCCCCACCCCATCAAAAAAAAAAAAGAAAAGAAAGATAGATTAGAGTCAACAGAAACATTTTGCTAATTTGTCAAATTTGCTGAGATGTTGCATTTAAAATGAGAATGTTTCATTTTGAAAGTGTCAAAATGTAAACACTTCAATTTTTCAATTCAAAATTACTGTTATGAAATGTGTGTCAATTTATTTAAAGGAGAAAAAAGTTAAAGCTCAAATGAAATGAAACATTTACTTCTGGGTTGAATAATGTATTTTGTTTCAACAAAAACTGAAATGAAAAATGTTGTACCTGGTCAGACGGAATGTTTGGTCCCGACCCAAAAAATGAACTTTAAAAAAAGACACCAATGTATTGGTTTACTGAACTTTTTTTAAAAAAATATTGGTCACTTTAAAACAAAAATGTTTCAGTTTTACAGATCTGCCAATAAACCAGTTATTTGCATAGCCCTATAGTCTCCCAAAATCCATGTTGAAATTTGATCAAACTGTTGTCATGTGAACTGTCTAAAAGACCATAAACAAAATTGGGTCTGCAAAATTAGTCAGTCTATGCATACTTGACTTTTCCTAGTTTATTTCCTGTCTTAATGAGGGAGATCTTCAAGCAAGAACAGATTTTAATTAACATTAGCTACAGCCTGTTTTAGACCCATACTGATGATACCTGTGTAGAGACTGAAGGCCAGATTTTCAAAGATATTTAGATGACTAGCAGCATTTTCAAAAGCACCTAGAAGCCTTACTCTCAATGGGAGTTAAAAAAAAAAAATCTGTCCCAGACAACATAATATGAAACTATATTTTGTACATATTAGATACAATAAAGTTGATTTCAACACTGATAGGGTTTTTTGGTTTAATCTTTTTTTAAGCTTGTTAAAGAGCTGAATCAGGGAGCTCTTGTGGGCACAGTAAGGGATTCATTTCCTTTGCTTTTGTAGGTATTTCTATGCCCCAACCTACTTCCCTTATGGGATCTGATGAGTTAATTTCTTAAGGTGGCAGGACTGCAGTTGTTGGTTTAAAGGAAGAGTTGTAATTCCTCCATAATTTTCTTTTATTTGTATATGTATCACTGCTTTCCTAATTCTAACTAATAGAATGCACAGCAGCTTATTTCATGATTGGGCCTTCTGGATAACAATCAAATGCAGTGCTGCCTTACACATGTTCATTTTCATCCTCTCAGATGTCACCAGCAGAAGGTTGATTTCCTTTTCCGGTGATTCGGGTTCTGTAGTTTGTGCATTGGAGTGTTGCTCTTTTAAGACTTCTGAAAGCAAGTGCCAAACTGCTTCATTATCAGATTTTGCGAGGCACTTCAGATTCTTAAACGTTGGGTCGCGTGCCGTAGCTATCTTTTGAAATCTCACATTGGTACCTTCTTTGCGTTTTGTCAAATCTGCAGCGAAAGTCTTCTTAAAATGAATATGTGCTGAGTCATCATCTGAGACTGCTAGAACATGAAATATATGGCAGAATGCAGGTAAAATAGAGCCAAAGACATGTAATTCTCCGCCCACAAGTTCAGTCCCAAATTTAATTAACACATTTTTTAAGAAGCATCATCATCATCGAAGCATGTCCTCTGGAATGGTGGTCGAAGCATGAAGGGGCAAATGTTTAGCATATCTGGCACATAAATATCTTGCAATTCCGGCTACAAAAGTCCCATTCGAACACCTATTCTCACTTTCCAGTGAAGTTGTAAATAAGGAGTAATTGTAAAGAAACTTGTCTGTCTTAGTGACTGGCTGAACAAGAAGTAGGAATGAGTGGACTTGTAGGTGCTAAAGTTTTGCATTTTTTAAATTTTTTGAGTGTAAATGTTATGTAACAAAACAAAATCTACATTTGTAAATTGCACTTTCACGAGAAAGAGATAGAACTACAGTACTTGTATGAGCTGAATTGAAAAATATTGTTTCTTTCATTTATCATTTTACAGTGCAAATATTTGTAATAAAAAATATAGACTGAGCAGTGCACACTTTGTATTCCGTGTTCTAATTGAAAAAAAATTTGAGAATGTAGAAAAACATCCAAAAATATTTAATAAATTTCAAATGTTATTCAATTGTTTAATACAATTAAAACTGCAATTTTAAAAATCACAATTAATTTTTTAAGTTAGTCGCATGACTTAACTGCAATTAATCGACAGCCCTAATACACACAAACTATTATACTTTATTTTTATGATAAATTGTTGGCCCACATTCTCTCCACAATTACCTCTGTGTAATTTGTTGCCTTTCCAATATATTTAAAGTCTAGAATATACAGAGATCTTGCATAAAATGAACAAATAGTACTGTCATACTAAATGGGGCGGATTCTGCTGCATTCAGCTTCCCTGATTCTCTGCCCCAGAATAAGCTACACCTGCCTGTGAGCAACTCTAACTTGCATCATTAGTGCATGATCCATTCCTTCTCCCCATCACCAGCCCCCTGATTTCAGGTCATCACTGAAGGCTGTAAGGAAGGAAACATGGGATTTGGCTATGCTAACTCCACTCTTTCTGGGGCAATAGAGTTATGGGAGACTTCTGGGTTTTTTTCTGCCACTAAGCATCAGTCACCCATAGCAGATGTAGTTAGTTAAATTTGGAAGCTGCAGGCACTAACAGACTACATAATCTTTTTGTTACCCTCATCCACCTTTTTCTTTCTGTATGCCATACTATCTTGTTTCAAGTTAGACTAGAAACTTGCCAAGATCTCTTTTTATCTGTTTACACTTCACTTACCACTATGGAGACCCTAATCTTGAACGGGGCCTTTAGGTGCTACTGCAAATGAAAAGATTAATAAAAACAACAGTTCTTGATGACTTTATGGCACAAATTACATTCTTGTTGACTTTTCTGCAGTCTCTCCACAGGCCAATGTGGACAATCAGAACATTCCAATACTTATTTTCTAGACTCATCTCTGTCAGAGACAGGAGCTCATCACAGTCATGCAGTTGGAAAAGAAACCGGAGACAAATTTAGAGAAGGAAAATTAGTTTAGCATAACCCTTTCATTTGTCCAACTGTATCACTGTCAATCTAAGGATGTCATCAAATTGATGTGATTTACATGAACAGATCTACCAGGAAATTTGAAGGACCGGAGGTATTTGTCAATGCTGAGCTGCCTTACTGTGCCCAGCAGCAAGCCACAAGATTACTCTGTGGTCCTGTGATAAGTGCTGGCTGGAGAAGTTTTCTTATCTTAAGCACATGAGGAAAGATGTGTGTGTCCCTGATACCCACAGTTAATCATAATAAAAACATCCAGAAGTCATTTTTAACCTCAAGGCCTATATAGTAGATCACCGTCACTATTGTATGGTTTTCTTATTCTCTACTTATCAGTTGGGGAGTTCAAAGGCAACTGAAATGATAGAATATTACCTGGGTGTTGGGCAAATTTGAGATGTCCCAAAAATGAGTGCCCAGACTGTCAGATTCCCTGGAACATCTCCAAACCTCATTAAAACTTTTCAGAATATAGAATTTCCATCCTACAAGAAATTACAATATTTTTGACATTAGTTTTTGTCCTGAAAGGGGAAGGAAAGATGAAACACCAAAGATTTCCATAGAAATAAAAATTTCCTTTCCAAATATTGACATTTCTAATGAAAACAAAATGTTTCATATTTAAATATTTGTGTTTTCTACATTTTTGAATTTCAAAATGTTGAAATGTCTATTTAAAACTAAGTGTTTCTATGTGGCTTCTAAACCACCATTGACATGATAGCCACCTTTAGCAGTTACTGGCAAATTAGATTTGAATCTGTACCCTGAGATGGGAGGCTGTGTACCTTATCAGTCTCCTACACAATGGAATATGTAGCCCCACCTCAGGGGGGGGGGGAGCCAGATTTTGATATCATTAACAATGGTTTCACAGCAATATGAACACTGCTGTCAATGGATTAACCCCTGATCTACAGTGGAGTAAGTTAAATCAGAATTACATCCAAAATTGAGATTTTAAATATTTTTAAATTAGTTTTCAAACCTTGAAAAAGATCTGGGGAAGTTTTAATCCTTTTTTTATTTTATCTAGACTGTTTGACTCATTTCTAATTACTATCAGAAACTAGATTAAGCATATAGAGTAAACAATGGTATCCATAATATCCCATCTAAATAGAATGGAAACAAGATGCCACCCTAAACAATTCAGTACACAGAACATAATTACAGTAGCTTAAATGCATGAGCTGGAGGCCTTTTAAACACTCACAGCATTTTTACCAGCTAAACAATTTCCCCTCTTTTGGCTGGTCTACTCTTAGGGTATGTCTTCACTATAGGTCTAGGTCGATTTCCCTTAATTCGATTTTCTAAACTCGAGTTTAGAAAATCGAATCAGTGTGTCCCCACCAGGACAGCAGGTCAACAGTGGTCGACACTGTCTGTCCTTGAACTTTTGCAGGGGGTCGACATAGCCCGCATTGCACTGTGGGTAGGTAGCCCACAGTGCAATGCGTGCTGGACCCCCCCCCCCTGCCCAAGCAGCCCCACGGACCCCCCCGCCCGAACAGCCCCCCCCTCGCCATACCCACCCGCCCGAGGGGGGGTGGGGGAGCCAGCGCGCGGCTGCTTGGGCTATCAACTCAGCTGCCTGGTGAAATTGACCAGACAGCTGAGCCGATCCCTCAAGCAGCCCCGCGCGGGCTTCCCCCCCCCCCCTCAGCAGCCCCACGGACCCCCCCCCCCGCCCAAACAGCCCCCCCGCCCAAACAGCCCCCCGCTGGACACACCCCCCCGCCCGAGGGGGGAGGGAGCCGGCGTGGGGCTATCGGCTCAGCTGCCTGGTGAAATTGACCAGACAGCTGAGCCGATCCCTCAAGCAGCCCCGCGCGGGCTTCCCCCCCCCCTCAGCAGCCCCGCGGACCCCCCCCCGCCCGAACAGCCCCCCCAACAGCCCCCCCACCCAAACAGCCCCCCGCTGGACCCCCCCCCCCGCCCGAGGGGCGCGGGGCTATCGGCTCAGCTGCCTGGTGAAATTGACCAGACAGCTGAGCCGATCCCTCAAGCAGCCCCGCGCGGGCTTCCCCCCCCCTCAGCAGCCCCGCGGACCCCCCCCGCCCGAACAGCCCCCCCCCGAACAGCCCCCCCCTCGCGGGGCTGCTCGGAGGTCGGAGGCTTAATTTCTGATGCCTCTTCACTAGCCCACAGTCGAGCTTGTAATGTCGAATTTAGCCTTACTTCTCTCGTTAGGCAGGAGTTCCGAAATCGATCTTGAGGGCCCTTTAAATCGACTTTAAGGGCATGTATGTGAAGACAGGTACACCTTTAATTCGACCTAACGTCGTTAAGGTCGAATTAAAGTGGTAGTGAAGACATGCCCTTAGCTTTGTAATTCTTGTATTCTCACTGTGAGGATTCTCAATTGTTTTTAGGGTGCTTATGGCACTAGACATTACATTTATTATCTTCAGATCAGTACATCTCAGCAGATAAAACATGAATTTGGTAGGTAAAGGTCACATTCTGCAGCGTGTAATGGCTGAAGCCTGGTTTCGGTACACGAAGAACCTATTAGGTTTGTGTATTTGTGGGAAGGGGATATATTATTTCTAAAACTCAGTATGGTAGCAATTGCTTTCACTTCATTCATTCTTTCTTATATTCCTTTTTGCAAATAGCAGAGCAAAATTTATATTCAAACAACTCCATTCCCCCAAAATCCAGCCCCCAGAACTTGCTTCAGTCATTGTGCTTTCAACAGTAAAATAACTGAAATCTCCAAGATGGATAGATTTTTTTCTTAAAGCAAAACTTGGTAGCAGCATGCACCTGGGTATAAATTGTGATCTTCTCAGAATACTAACAGCTAGCTCAGCTTTTAGCTAAAAATAATAATACCCACTCCCCAAATGGCAGTAGTGTATCATTTTGTACATTATCTGTATTGAAACTACTACAATAATGAATGTTGAATCCCACATTTTAAGTTAATGCAAAAGGTTAAAGGTAATTTATAAGCCCTACACGGTTCAGGCACTTTGGGAAATTAGAGTACATGGTTTAATATCTTCTACCTTGATTACTACTGAAAATAAAGTAGCTTGAACTGCGGCCTGTGGTTCAAGATTAGTAAGCAAGTTGATGAAAGAGAAGCTGATCTACTACTAGAGTCTGAGCATATCGGAAATGAAACATGAACTCTTAACAACAGTTTTGGTGTTTGGGTAATGAAATAGGCTACGGAAAGGTGTCCAGACTTATCTCTATTTTGTGATACTAGCCAAAGGTAACTTTCTAGAAATGCTGCATCCCTACAGAGTACTTTTGGAAATAATTTTTCAGTCTCAGGAGAATGCTATTGAAATTTTCTTTCACAAGTGGAGTTTCCAAGGGGCCCATATTTCTAGACATGATCATTTAGTGTGGTGAGGAATATTGTTTGGGTATTAGTGGGGTGAGTTACGAATACACTGTATTCTTGTGTAAATTCTCCACATTCATAATGAGCTAAATCTTCCTGCTATATCCAAAACAGACATTGGTTATAAAAATTGATTTCACCAACAAACTTAAAAGTGAATCAGAATAAAAATATCTATGTTATAAAAAACAATAGGCTATTTTTGGCAGACCACTCACTTTTTACTCACACCTCCCCCCCCACCACCACCATCACAAACGAAAAAGATGTCCAGTCCACCTTATCCCTTCCGCAAGGACATTTCATTACCTTTGTCATGCAATCTTAAATTGATTTCCCTCTTTACTATCTTTCAGGAGGAGGATACTTATCTTATGCCTGGTTGATAGGTATCTTTATTTTAATGAAGACAAAAATATAAACCCAAACAGAAATCAACTAAAGCCTTAACTAAAAAACAATGTCCCAACTAGTATATTTTTTTCATTAGATAATAGCAATTTTGACAAAGATGAAGGGCCACCTCAACTCTTATAGTATATGTTCCTATGCTCCAATCTCTTAATTTAAACATTCTCTAAGAAGACTTTTTAGTTCATATATAAACATGTAGTGTTCAGAGAGTCACTATGGAGGCCAGAAAACTGGAGGAGAATGTGCCAAATGGGCTGCTCAATCCCCAACTTGGTGATGATGCAGTCTTCATTCATCCACCGCACGGTACTTCTGTGTAGCTTTGAGACTTTGCAGAAGTAATGTTGATTTACAGGCTCAGCATCAGCTTGTCACTGGTCTATCCCCATAGTGTGCAATGATGGAAAGTTGGAGGGGATGGGGTCTAAGATACTACAGATAATTCTTTCCTGGGTGTCTGGCTGGTGAGTCTTGTCCACATGCTCAAGGTTCAGTTGATCGCCATATTTGGGGTTGGGAAGGAATTTTCCTCCAGGGCAAATTGGCAGAGGCCCTGGAGGTTTTTTGCCTTCCCCTGCAGCAGGGGGCATGGGTCACTTTCTAGAGGATTCTCTGTACTGTGAAGTCCTTAAACCAAGATTTGAGGACTTCAATAACTCAGATATAGGTGAGAGGTATATTGCAGGAATGGGTGGGTAAAATTCTGTGGCCTGCATTGTGCAGGAGGTCAGACTAGATGGTCATAATGGTCCCTTCTGACCCTAAAGTCTATAAGTCTATAATCTCCCCAAGAGAAGAGTAGCAAGGTCCAGAAGGCACATGGAGCTTGTGATGTTCATGCTGGACAAGTAAACAATACAGAGCTTGTAAATTCTACCTGCTTCTGCTGAAGCATATAGGAGGAGTATTGTGGGGATGGAGAACACAGAGCTTCTCCTCACATGCCTAGAAGGTTGAGCATCCCTGTTGAAACTTGCTTTTCCGTGATTCCCTTGTGCCCCCCTTCACCCAGTTGGCATCTTCACCTGGGCACCTCATACAGGACTTCCATGTGGTTGGACAGCAGGGCTGCTATTTTTGCTCCTCTCTGAAGGGAGAGGGGGAAAGCATTTCAAAATACTACAAGAAAAAGGCTGTTTTCTTAGATTTCTTGCTCAATGAGAAACAAGTAGTACAGTAAAACCTCGATTTAACGGACCTCGATTTAACGGACTTCGGATGCAACGGACAAAATTTCTGATCCATATCAGACCGCGACCCCTTCCTGCTGCGGCCCCGGTCCCCTTCGCTGGCGGCCGTCTGCTGGCTCCCGGCTGCCGCCCGGGTCCCAGCAGCCGGGACCCGGGCGGGCTGGCTGCCGGCTTCTGGCTGCTGCCCGGGTCCCAGCAGCAGGCGGGCTGCGGAGCAGCCGCCCCGACCCTGTGGGGGCGGGCTGCTGCTCCGACAGCTCGTTTTTTTAAAATTATTAAATAACGGACATTTTGATTTAACGGACACCCCCTCACCCGAATTAGTCCGTTAAATCGAGGTTTTACTGTACTGCAACGATGTAAAAGTCCTCTTATAGACAAACATATAAGTCAGTGCAGTTATCTGTGGGTTGCTTTCTTGGAGGTCTGTGTTTGTTTCAAACAAATCTCCAGAGGTTAGCTCACTGCCAGTCCCTCTGAATTCACCCTGCAGGGGATGGCACAGACTTAATCATCTCATCGCTTGAACTCATCCTCCTTCTACAGTTTTAGAGTCTACTGGCTACACATTGGCAGTATCCATGTGATATATAGTATGGAAGTTTTCTAGTTAATAACCTCCCTATTCTGATTTTATAAAAAACATTTCCTATTTTAGAAATTTCCTTCTATTATTAAGTTTGATAACAAGATGGTGCTTAGATAAAGCAGCATACACAGTGAGACCAATGGTCTTAACCTAGCCTGTGTGTTTTACATTATTCACTAGCCTGGCAAGCTGCACAGGTGAAAGTGTGAATTTGAGGGCCATTGAATGCTGGATTTTTTCAGTTTATCACAGTCACAGAAACACCTGTGCTTCAGCACTCTAATCTAATCAACTGTGAAACATTCACAATGTTCAAGAGACCTAAAAATTTCTCGTTTCTTACCTATGGTGCAATGGTCTAATGGCTTCATGTTGAGCTACAATATGAAGTATCTCTGAAAACTAGTCCAAGAGCTATTAGATTCTTCCCCTCCTGCTTTACGCTGACTGCAAAGAACACCTGTTAGTTTCTAGTCACTAAATATATTTTTGGTTCTGAATTGATATTTAGCACAATTAAAGTGGCTTTAAACATAAGTGATTAAAATAACATGTGGAACAACATGGAAATGCAACAAGAAAAACTTAACACAAGGTGAAATTATTGATAAAGTGGTAACTTTAATCACAAAGTCTCCTGTACATGCTTCCTACTACAAAGCAATTGCTACATACCTTAAGGACCATAATAACTATGATTCTTGTGGGGACAGTTTACTTATTTGACATTCATCAAAATGTGTATTTCAGAATCTTTTCTTTGTTTTGCTGTTTTAACTAAAAATTGCAGTTAGAGGACAGCGACACCTCTGGACTCTAGCAAATCCCAATGATCAAAACATTGTGTAGTTTCATTGAGCTAGTAGAAGGGTCCTGCCCCATGTATACAAGTATGGAGGGGAGAGAGCTGGAGAGGAAAGGAGTGTGTGTATAGCCATCTAGTGAGGAGTCAGGTCAGCCACTGTGCGTGAGCAGGAACTTCAATGATTTCTTGGCCTCCCTTTCTGGTCTTCTCAGACTCTCAAGCCCCACACCATGTCTCAAACTGTGGGGGAGAATGAACTGGTATCTCTCTCAACTAGTAGCCAGAAAGTGGCTCCATATGGGATACTGCCAGTGGAAGAGGTAGCATAGGACGCAGGAACTAAGTTCCTGAAAGAGATGTATACAGGGCCATTTGTGTAAGAGGTTCTTTTTTAGCAGTTAGGAAGGAGAAGTGGAGGAAAGAGACAGGAGCTGAGTTCTCTTTGATTCTGTCCTTAAACTTCGAGTCCTTAATTCAAGTGTAGACTTCCTTGGCATTCTAACAGGTGACGAGGTAAAGAAAGAAGTCTTTGGAGATCATTACAGTTTGAGAAACATGGGTTTTTTAATTAAAAATGCAAAGATATATTTGATAGGAAAAAAATAGATAATATTTATTAAGGCTAGGACTTTCCTCTACTCCATTCTTAGATATTGCAGCTCTGACTCAGTATATTGTGAAGGTTTAAAAATTCTCACTGGGTTCCTGGTAAGGTGTACGACCTTATCTTGTCATTACTGAACACAATAACAGTATATGGGACTATGTAAGCAACTGAGATGAACCTTCTATTTTTCAGTCAGTTACCTCAATGCTGTTTCATTAACTTATTATATTTATTTATAGGTATTTCTATGGATTACAAGAACCACAGAAACTAAGCACCTCACAATAATTAGTTACTCAAAAACATTAATTCAAAAGGATACATTGTAGCAACATGAGAGAATCACATGCCTAGAATTTCAGTATGTTCCACAGCTGTTGCAAGTAACCTCATGGAACCTGTACTTTTTAAAAGGATACTTCATATATGGAAGATGAGTAAAACTTTTCATTTGACTTCATTCAAACAAATAGATGAATTCATCTTAAATCAGTTGTAGGCCTTGGAATGTGTGACTTGGTGTACAGACCCAAACCCAAGCACTGCAAGGAGGTTAACACCCTGAGGGTGTTAGAATTTCAGCATGCCTGACTCTTACAGGAACCCATAACTCATTCTCTTCTTCCTTATCCCTAAATCACTTATCCCACTTCCCCTCAAAAAACTTAATTTTAAAATTCTCCATCCAGTTCCTTTTTGTGACAAACAGTACCGTCTCAGGGAGAGTATTACATAAGAATTGCAAAAGCAAATAAAAAGATTCAGCTTCAGTATTGTACAAAATCAATAACTCTCCTTTGAAAAAAGTGTTTTGACCAAAAATAAAATATTTGTTTAAAGTTGAAGTTTTCCAGTTATTTGATGGGGAAAAAACAGAAAAATGTTTTTTTGGTAAGTTTTCAATACAAATGTTTACTTGTAGACGTGTCCGCTGTTGCCCGGGGCGCCTCCTGCTGGGTTTGTGGGGGAATTAGCGTCGGCCCAGCGTCGGGAGCGCCCCCTACCGGGTGGTCTCCACGTCTTTCTGGGCCCCAGTCGGTGTTACGTCACCCCGACCAGGCACCCAGTCTTGCTAGGCGGGTTTTAGCCCGGGGTTTCTTCTTATCCCAACCGCCAGCAATTACACAGTCTTTCTAGGCTGGGCTTAGCCGGGGTCGGTCCTGTCCCAGCAGCCAGCAATTACACAGTCTTTCTAGGCTGGCTTTGCCTGGGTTTGTCTTGTCCCAGCAGCCTGTAGTTACACAGTCTTTCTAGGCTGGCTTTGCCTGGGTTTGTCTTGTCCCAGCAGCCAGTAATTACACAGTCTTTCTAGGCTGGCTTTGCCTGGGTTTGTCTTGTCCCAGCAGCCAGCAATTACACAGTCTTTCTAGGCTGGGCTTAGTCTGGGTTTGTTCTGTCCCAGCAGCCCGCAATTACACAGTCTTTCTAGGCTGGGCTTAGCCGGGGTCGGTCCTGTCCCAGCAGCCAGCACTTACACAGTCTTTCTAGGCTGGGCTTAGTCTGGGTTTGTTCTGTCCCAGCAGCCAGCAATTACACAGTCTTATGAGCCCCCGGGTTGGGGCGTCTTGGCTCCAGCCACAGAAATAGCTAGCCCTTCCCTCTTTCACTCACCCCTCCAGCGGCTGACGTCCGGGCGCCTAGCCCTCGGGGGTCCAGTCCATCCCTACCTCCGCCGGGTAGGTGGCCGCTGGAACTCCTGGCCAGTCGTCAGGCGTCGTGGGGCTTGTGGCTGGGGGTTCTGGTAGTTCGTCTCCCGCGGCCACGGGGTCTGGAGCTATCGGGGCCTCGGCCTCTATGTCCCCCGCTGCAGGAGGCACGGTCTCCGGGGTTCCGGGGTCGGCGTCCCACGCCGCTCGGTAGGCAGCGGCTGGGGTGCTTGCTCCGTCCCTCTCCTCCTCAGCCCGGGACCCTTGGCTCGGCTCTGGGTCCAGGCAGGGGGGCGGCCAGTCCGCCGGTCCCGAGTCCCCCTTCCGGCTTCCGCCCCCCTCTCGGCTCCCGGCCCCGCCTTTTGTACATCCGGGTTGCCGGCTGTACTTCCGGGGCGGGGGGCGTGGCCATGCCGGCTCCGTCGTCCATGATGGACTGCCGGCGCGGGGGTCTTCCTCCTCGTAGGGGGCCCATCCGGGCCCGCTACATTACTGAAAACCATTACTGAAAACCAAAGTATTTCACTGAAAATCCAGTTTTGAACCTGAAATGGTCTTTGAAAACTGAATTTTGAAATTTATTTTGTGTTGAAAAACCAAGATGTTTTTGTGGGAAACTTAGAAAATGTACTTAAAAATCTTCTTGTAACAAGTAATTGCCATTCTTTTATCAGCACTAATACGTATGCTATATTGGTGGTATATACTTAGCTTGCAGGTTGAACCTCACCTAAGAAAGTAGAGCGCCCTGACTTCTTATTCCCAGAAAGGGACATTTGGTATCTCAGAAAAATAATTCTAAAAAGGAGAGATGCATTGTGCAAATGTATCTTTTTTGTTTGTTTCAAACTCTATGGCTTCATCAACCTTTCCTCCCCTCACTGCTGCACTAAAGGTTTTTGCACTGAGTTTTGGGTTTCAGGAAATTAAAAGTGCAACTTAGTAAAAAAAAAAAAGACAGGATAATGTCAAAACTGTATAAATCTCAGAAGCTTAAAAGTAGTTTATACATACAACCATAGGCATGCGCACAGGGTGTGTCGGGTGTGCCCAGGCACACCCTCATGTCTAAAAAGAAAAGTGGCTTTCAATGCAGAGTGTGGTGCCTTTAAAAAAAAAAATCCCTGGGTGCACACTGTAATGAAATGTGCTGTGCACGCCTACACCTACAACATAATCAGTCCCCTTCCCTTTCAATGCATGCTTGCAGGATATCAGTGAGAACTCCAGTCACCTAATATTTGGTTCAAGTTAGACCTTAACAAAACTGTCTAATCTAATTTCTGAATTTAGGACACCAGCTAAAGTCAGACAACTTAAGGTTTTTCTTTCTGCAACTTATCTAAACAGCTTTTTCTTTACCACCCAGAGTCATCTGTCTTTTCTCTAACAGGAGACCTTCCCAACCTTGAGCTTTCCCAGGAAATAAGGTTTTTATTATCTTTTAAAATAGATAGCGCAGTTCAGCAGCTCTACTATACTACTGTCATGGCCTAAACCACCTATAAGGAATTCAACCGGCAGAAGCACTTTAAAACAGTGACAGTGCTAAAGTACAATTTTCTTTTTAAACAAAATATACCTTCTTAGGGGCTAGGAAAGGGAGGTGGGGGGCACAAAGGCAAGGAAGAGAAAGGAGGAGAATACTAGTCAGCAAAACATATAAAGGAAAGAGGAAGACATTCTGCCAGGTAAGGAAACACGCCAGAGAGCAAGAGTGGAAATAAACAAAGAATTTTTCTATTTCCTTCTGAGCATTGCCCAAGGAGAAGTGGTGTGTAGATAACTAACAGTTTCTTTTTCTTATTTGCACTATGAAGAGGGAGAGTGATCACCTGTATGCAAAGGAATGTTAACCTTAATTCAGAAATTCTGTTTTCTTGAGGACTTGCCTACATTATATAGAAAGAATGTCTACTTACAGTGGCAACTGAGCTCTTTGAAAATGTTCTCTCTGTATATTTGTACTCATGGGATGTGGTTTTCCGTCTGTCTACACAACCAACTTTTGCAGATCTTCTGGCAAGAGGTGCCCATTGGGACCACAAATAACTTCTTATGATACCAAACATCAGAGCTGAGATTATAAAAAGGGTTGTGCAGCTCCACTGGCCTCAATTCCCTTCCCCTGTACTCAAGAGTCCTATAGCAGCAGACCTGTGAGGAAGGAGAAAAGCCATTCAACAGTGCCCCAGACTCAGGGGTTCTCCCCTCCCTGGGGAACCCCAATCCTCTAGTCCCAACTCACCTCAGTGACCCACTGACAGTCTTTATCTAGCCCTGTCCCTCAGGGGCAAACTGCATTCTGAAGTGGCCACTCATCATCAGCAAGGGAGTTGGATGGGCTGCCTCTTCCTTCCCTGGCTGCTTCCCCACCACCCCAGTACTTCCTCAAGCCTTGGAAGCAAGGAAGCCTTGGAAGCCTCCTCAGCTCCTCCTGCTTTTCCCAGCAGTGCTCTGCCAAAAGTACCCGCTTCTGCTTGCAGGCAGCCAGTCTTTCCACCTCCAAGGCCGGAGAGAGACTGGCAGCCTTCTGGCCCTTCAGCCCTTTTATAGGGCCCAGCCTTCTCTGATTGGCTCTTAGCCCCAGCCCGCCCCAGCTTTTAACTCCTTCTGAGCTGGAGCAGGGTGCAAGCAAATTGGACACTGTCAACCAAGGGTTAAACAGGGACTATGAGTGGCTTTCTCATTACACTAATTGCATGCATTTCTCTGTTAAGTTCTCTTCAAAGTTTCTTATCACCTGTCCAACAGAGATCCACTACAAAAGGTTTTTCCCCTCCTGCTGATAATGGCCCATCCAAATTAAACAGAATTGGTATGGTAATGTACAACTTTTTTTGGGGGTGCTTTCTGTGTGTATAAATACATCTTATTTCTGTTCCATTCTATGCATCCAATGAAGTGGGCTATAGCCCACAAAAGTTTATGCTGAAATAAACTGGTTAGTCTCTAAGGTGCCACAAGTATTCCTCGTCTTATTTACAGATACAGACTAACACGACTGCTAATCTTAAAGGAGCTGCTGGGAGCCCCAGGTCCTTTAAACTGCTGGCTCTTGCCGGTACACCATACCGGGATGTACTGGCTTACTTTAATTTCTGAATTTATAGATGATACTACATGAAAACAATCAATATTATTCATATACACACAAAATCAATACAGAAAATAAAGTCATCTTTTTGTGGCCAATACCTTAGCACTAAGAAACCATGCAAGACTTATGACACACAAGTGTTATCTACAAACTAGCATGAAACTGGATACATCGTTAACCACTCCCACGCGCCAGTAAACCTGTCCCACTGAGCTGCATGCCCAAATGTCAGAATAAAACCATTTTTCTATAAAACAATCACTCCATAACTCCACCCTGAGGGCTTGGTCTGACCCATTATGGCCGTTTTTATGTTCTTATGCTAAACAATCTGTTCCACCTTGTATTTAGCTGTGGCACTCTGAGCATTTCTTTCCCAGACCCGAAGAAGAGCTCTGTGTAGCTTGAAAGCTTGTCTCTCCCAACAGCAGTTGGTCCAATAAAAGACATTACCGCACCCACCTTGTCTCAGGAAAAAAAGGCTAAATTAGATGTATTGCAATGCACACTAAGGATCACTAGACTTGGGCCTTGCACATACTGGTCTTCACATGGTGCAGCAGTATCACCTTATCCAGCCTGGCTTTAGGTTAGCTACTACCTCAGTTTCCCCTCACTCATCACTATCCTTCCCAGGAAGGACTCACTGCCATGAGGACGTAGTTTTATTCCTTAACATAAAATTTAGGCAAAATATCAAAACAAGAAGCAGTTCTTCTGCCTAGAATGGGTTACTGCTTCCGGAAGCCTTTTCCCCCTTGTCACTCAATGCTGCAGGAATGACACAACAGGACACCCTGCTTCTGGCCCTAACATAATCCCATTTCCTACCTTTAGCTCCTTTTGCAGCTCTTTAAAGGGATTAAAGGATGGGTGTGATAGCTGACCAGAGCTGGCTGGACCCCTGAGCCCCCAGTAGGATAGACCACCATGTTACATGTGGGTTCAATCTTTTGGATTCATACAGTACAGTGTAGAAAATATCCAGTGCTATGCTTTGATTAGCAATAGGTCTGATTTAGATGATAAATCCAAGTATGATAACTGAGTATTTAGATGAGCCATTCTTTAAATCAGAAATGGCTTCTCAACCCTAACTAACAGGAGAGTGCCAGCTCCACTATAAATGAAAGTAACCATCAGTAGTATGGCAAAGCCACAAGGCTCCAAAATAAAAACTGGAGTTCCAGCTATAGAAGATCCAGATTTTTGAAAAATCCATCTGAATGATTTTATCAAATGAATGACTTTCCATGCTGTATGTAAGCTAACATTTAGAGCACTCTCTTACTACTGAGGTCACAATGCAGTTAGTGTCCCCTGGACTTCTGGGATATTTTTGTTGTATTTTCCTTGGTATGAGTTGTAGGAGTTCATTGGAGGATTTTACCACCATTTTGTAGCATTAATACTATGAATCCATCTACAGATCTGTAATTTCAGAATCATTTTCTGGTTCTGCTTTCCTATAATTTTCACTCAAACTTTGTTATCATACCTGGAGGCAACATAACTAGTCTGCAAGGCTTAACTCCAACAATGCTGGTTTAACCCCTGAAAATATATCGAACTACATAGACAAAAAAAGGGACAGAAGTTCAACTTCTGTATGGCACCACTGAAACTAATGGAGTCAGACAAGATGCAAGAATTTGGCTCAGATGCTGTATCTCATGAGATGAGTTGACAAGAGATATAGACACTATATCCAATATAAACACAAAATTCCCCATTAAATAGAAACAACAATTTAAAAGTAGGATATTGGTTATCATCATTCAGGACAGTTGCTAAGATTGTTTTTTATTATGAATGACATCAGAGTCTAGTCCCAAGCCTCAGTGCATTCTTTGTGGTAATTTGTGTTGTAATAATTGCTGCTTTAGCACATTTGTAGGTCAGACATAATCTGCTGAATTTGTGTTATCCAATATTCACATAATCAATATGAAGCGCTAACACATGCATACAAGATGCATCAAAGATGTACTCCTATTGAACATTTTTTAATTACAGAGATTCCTAAAAATGCCCTTTCATCTTCCCCAGATTTTCAGATAAATAGGATTGCTGCCTGCATGCAACAGCAATGACATTTTGATCGCATTCAGATTAAGATTTCATAAATCAAATCATGGTTTAATGATCCTTTTACATTAAAGTCACCTTCATTATTTTTGTGTGCTCTTAAGAAACTATCACACAAATGGTAATTTTAAACAAAGTAGGGTTCTTGGACACGAAGAGGTTTCCTAACTTGCTGGTTGTGCAGTGTTGTAACAGGAAGGGAGAAGCTAATCTTTTGCATCAAAGTGGTTTTAATTCATGGGAATTTATTTAGACACAAAGGGTATGAATCTGCTCCATGGAAGTCAATGGGAGTTTTGCCATTGACTTCAAAGATAGCAGGATTAATCCTCAATTATCATTGAGAATAGCACTAGTAGGTAAGGCCACTTAGAGTAATCTGCAATGGCTGTCTCTGCTTTGATACCAGAGGCAAAGATTGGTAGGCATTAATGTGATAAACATCAACAAAACAGTATTAGGGGCTTATATTACTCTGCACATTAATTGGGAAACTATTTTGAACTCCACATTAGGTAGTTTAGAGCTGTAACTGGAAGGTGCTATGTAATATAAAGACTTGGAAATATTTTATATCAATTTTAAGATAAAAACACTATCAGACCCTATTATCAGACTGTAGAAAGTGTCCATTAACTCCTATAGCATTCAAATGGCAAGCACCCACGCAAATTTAGTACATACAATATCCACAAGAATACCTAATGAACACATTATGATCAGTATTACTAGATCAAATTAATAATCAATAATTAAATATTAAAACTTAAAATCAACACTGTTATTATTTTAAGTGTCCGGTCATTATGAATTCATTCAGCATTATTGCAACAGCAGTTATCATAATGGTTTGTGACAAAAACTAAGTAAAGCTTTGAAAAATGCATTTAATTTCTTACACTATGAAACATTATTGTAGACTAATAAACCTGCTAAGAGCTTAAATATACTGCACACCACAGTCTTCAGAGAACAAGAGGGTTGATGATTAAAATCTAAGGCATACATGATCTAAAACAAAAGCAAAAAAACCCATTAAATGAATAACAACACCATTACATTCCGCGCAGTGGAGCCCATTTTACAAGAGGAGCTGGTAGTGCCACCTAGAGTTACAGTTGCTCAACACTTTCAGTTTTAAGACCCGTTTGCAATTTGCGACTTTCCCAAACTTTAGTAATTTGGGCTGAAATTTCTTGGCAGGCTTTTGTTTTCTGGTTTGTTTGGTTTTGGTTGTTTTTTTTTAACAGTTATTCCAGCAAAATATTTCTGAGAGTTTAGTAAGATAATTGTTACACTTTTTTCTTTTTTAACTTACTAAGTGTCTCTGCTTATTTGTTTTGTGTTACAAAATTTATTGTTTGAGCTGATTAACACCCCTTTAGCACATTGAAATTATTTTGTTACATAATTGTATCCAAATTACATCCCCACTTTTACATTGGAAGCAGACAAGCGATGCAGAAATCCCTATTTCCTTTTTAGTGATTTTGACCAAATTGTCCATAGTCCAATAATTTAAATTGTTTTCGTACCCGCAGCAGCCAGCACAATTGATTATTTCCAAACATATTTATTAGGAAGGGATCATTTTGTTCAGGCTGTAAAGGTTTCTTGGGGTAAAAAAAAAGCATTGAGTGGTGATAGTTACTCCTTGACCTCCCTTTTACATAATTGGTTTTATTATAAAGGTTTTAACTGGGCCTGACTGTACAAAGTTATACAACCATAATTGGGTTTCATTATTAAACCAAGCATTCACTTTTTAACATTTTAACTTCAACACTTTTAAACATTTTTGCAACCCCCAACTGTTTAATTCCCTCAAACTTTGCTGTGTTCATTTGTGCAAATGATTTTTTTAACTCTTCATTTTATTTATTTTACACTTTGCCTGAAAAACCGTACTCTCAAACCACAATTCTTGAAGGATGGCTGCTTTTTACTTCGGATGCATGCCAACAGATAACAGACATTGTTTTCTTTTGGAAGTTTAGGATTTTTTTCTATCTAGTTTGTTTCCTCCTTTACAACTTTAATTTTTTTTTTACATTCATCCTTCAAGGTGGCATGCTTGTTTGTAAAGCTTTAGCCACCAGAAATAATCTTTGTGACAATGATGGTTTAATTTGAGCTTTCTTAGCTTTAAGGAGGAAAAAAGCTAGATTTTTTTTCTTGGCTACCAATTTTTTGAGAATTTCAGTGATATTTCACAAACCTTTGTTGTGCTCTGCCAAGTATTTTTTTTGTTTTTTTTTCTAACACCACTCCCTGGAGTTCCTTTTTCATCTGATCCCAGCCCACTTTTGATACTTCCCTGGGAAATTCATAGGGTTCAGCTGTAGATTTAACCCACTTCCCCAGTATGGTTCTAATTTCCTTATATTTAAACCCTTCCAATGTCATTTTCTTAATGCTAGGTTGCAATCCTCCCACTAAAGGGTATATACATTACCTACTTCAGATGCACAACTTTGAGTCATGGGCACCAGTATATTGGTGATCCCCTAAGGCCTATTCCATTCAAATCCCCAAGAACTCAATTTGACTCCCATCTTGTACTCAAGTTTATTTATTGTCTTACAATTAAACTACATTTGAGTTGATCAAGCTCAAGTGTAGGGATAGGGCATACCACACTACCAGAGTTACACAACAACAACCCTCTTCCTTTGTATACATTTCATGAAATTTCTTGGTTACTTTTAAGGAACCAATCTCTGTACTGCATACTCTGTCTGTTGGTTTTCTTAGCATTATTCCCACACTATGGCAGGGTCCACTTATAACCAGTGATATGACCAGGGGATACTCCAACCAATGCCTCGTGCCATCTGTCGCTAGAGGCATTTTATACCTACTGCCAGGTGTGAAGCCTACAGCACCTAATATTCTCAAGAGGTCTCCTATCCAGGTACTAGCCAGGCCCAAGCCTGCTTAGCTTCCAAGGTCAGACAGGATCAGGTGTGTTCAGGGTGGTACAGCTGTACTGCATATGCTGTCTACATATGACTTAGTCTTTATGTCATCTTGTCTTATTTTATCCACTGAAAATGGTTCCCTGAGCGTTCCCCTCATCTTAGTTAGTACAGACATTCTGTGTCCAGCCTCCCTAATTCTGTCTCCCAAGAAAAAAGGCCTCACCCATGTCCAATTACTCATGTCAAACTAAATCTATGGTTACTGTATCGCATTTTGGAGTAAAATAAGGGCACTGAGCAGTGTTTTATTTAAAAGAAGTTAATAGTTCTTTTTCCAGTGAAGTCATACTCCTGAAGTAGCTACCTTTGTACTTATGTTCAATTTTCTCTTCTCAGTTTTACTATGTGTGTTCAAACTTTTTTCAGATTTTATGGTGGGTTTCTGTCAAAAATATTTTCCAGCCTGAATGGGAAAATGGATAGGACTGTTTCCCTATACATTATTACCCTAGGGTCCCTTGACGCTAGCCTCTCTGGTGAAAAGAGGCCATAGGGCATAGACACAACCACCTCTTCCCTCTCCCTGGTGATTACTTCCTGTGCAAGAGGATATGTACACATGATACAGAGCCAGTCCACCAGTGTTTCAGGGTGGGCATGGCTTGGGCAGAGGGGAGCGGTGAAGTATGGGATAGCAGAAGGATTGACTGGGCTGTATTCTTACAGGCCAGCAGAGCCCTACAGGTGCCACTAAAAAAAAGGACCTCACCTGCGCTAGGACTGAACCAACAACCACAGCTGCTGAACAGCAGAGACACAAGCTGCTTCCTCGGTGCCTCTGAACCAATGCTTTCCCCAAAGCAATATGTGCAACTCCTCCTCCCAACACAGTCACAATAATCCTGGGAGAAGATCTTCTCTCCCTCTTTCCAAAGGTGTGGAGCGGAGAGGAGATGGTAGCAGCAGAAATCAGCTCTGATGGTCCTGTACAACTTGGGAGTCTCACTCTGAGCATCCTGCTGGTCTTTCCCACTGAGGCAGGATGGTTTTTTTCTCCACTCTCACCTCACGTTGCCTACATGAAGTATGTACACACAGTAATGAAATCAGCCAGCCTGCTGGATTGCCAGGGTTTTTACTAGACCCTTCTACTTCTCTGCCCTGAGTCAGGAAGAGTGGGAAACACCAGGGAAGCCTGACTTCAGTTGAAGTCAGGCACCCATTGCTGCTCTTTTGTGGGTACTAGAAGTATCTGAAGAGAGCATAATCTATCCTCGTTGAAACAATTAGGTCTAGAAATGTACCTAATTTTGATCTCAACTGTGGGAAATTGGATAAAGTTTATGAAATGTTCCAGTCACATATAATGATACGTGATGATGGGGAAAGGTGCAGAAAGTGGAGATAAAAACTGAATTAGTCCAAACAAAGAGGTTTACTGATATGACTCAAGGACTGAACAAAAATAAATTAACCAGAATTAGGGCATCAGATTTAGACCTAACTGGTGGATGAAATAAGGGGCTGGGCTGTTTCATTCATCTCATCCTTTTGGCATTCTCAAAAGAAAAGACTTGGTGGGTGGGGGGGAACAAGAAGAACATTGATATTAGCCAACTGAAAGACAAGAGAATAGGAAAGAGTGAATTTCATATCATGGCTCCCACCTCCACCATCTCTGAGGATCCTGGGATCATGGGCCTGATCCTGAGCGAGGTCCTGACCAGACTAGGCCAAGAAAAGGACCCAGATGACATCACCGCCTCTATTAACTCTGTCTGAATCACAAATACCACCTGAGATATGAGTTCCCCCCCCATGCCCACTCTTTTCCTCCTCCACCTTATTTTTTCTTTTCTATCCCTCTTCTTTTTTTCCTGACTATCTTTACAGTGCCTGCTCAGCCTACACCTGCTCCCGCATCAGCTCACCACCTGGTCATTCTGAAAATGTTTAATAGAAGTTTTCTGACTTAGCTGGTCAAGACTATATTTTAAATTACTGCCATGAGTCTGACCAAAGGTGCTGCTAAAAGCAGTGTCTTAAGGAGCTGGTTCAAGTTTGCCGGGTCTCCCAATGGTTTGTAAGACCCTATGCCATGCCTGTGCTTTTCAACCAGTAAGACTGCACCTCAAAGTTAATATCGGAGAAAGAAGCTGTATTTTTAAATCTTTGTTCTTCTTTTTCTCCTTTTGTGTGCGTTTGCTTTTTCTTCCAAGAAATGGAAGTGAACTTGAAACAGCAACAACAGCTCCAGCCCATCTCAGTTAACTTCTTCTCTTTTTTCCATATGGACTTACTATGGACTGGAGAATGTGAGGCTAAATCAGCCCTGGCTATAAAATGATCCACACCTCAGAGGAATCAAAACAACAAGGAGTCAGGTGGCACCTTGGAGACTAACAGATTTATTTGGGCATAAGCTTTTGAGGGCTAAACCCACTTCATCAGATGCATGGAGTGGAATATACATTAGGGAGGTATAAATACACAGCATATGAAAAGACAGGAGTTGCCTTATCAAGTGGGAAAGTCAGTGCTAACAAGCTAACAAGCTAATTCTATGAAAGTGGAAGTGGGCTATTGTCAAGTTGACAAGAAGGGGTGAACAACTCCTTGTTTTTGCTATATAGACTAACAAGGCTGCTACTCTGAAACCAAAAGCCCTTACTGAATAGTTTATATTTCAAATTTTAAATGTTTTTCCATGTTGTTAATAAAAGGTTACAAATATTTTTAATATTTGCCATGATACAAAACAGCCTGAGGTCTCTGTATATAAAACATGAACCTTGTTTGAAACTGCTTATGTTGAACATTTTCTGGATCATGTTACACCTTTGAGCCTATATATTTAGGGCCCTACCAAACTGACGTACATTTTGGTCAATTTCTCAGTCATTCGATTTTTAAAATAATAAATTTCATGATTTCAGCTATTTAAATCTGAAATTTCATGGCGTTATAAGTTAGGAGTCCTGACCCAAACAGGAGTTGTGTCTGTGTGGGGTTCATAAGGTTATTGTAGGGAGGGTTGCAGTGTTGCTATTCTTACTTATGCACTGCTGCTGGCAGCGTTGCTGTCTTCAGAGCTGGAGAGCGGCAGCTGCTGGCCAGGGAGCCCAGCTCTGAAAGCAGAGCCACCACCAGCAGCAACACAGAAGTAAGGATGGAATGGTGTGGTATGGCCACCCTTACTTCTGAACTGCTGCCTGCAGAGTCAGGCCCTCAACCAGCAGCCACTGGTCTCCAGCCATCCAGCTGTGATATAAACACAGAAGTAAGGGTGGCACTACCGTGACTCCCCCTAAATTAACCTTGCAACCCCCCTGCAACTCCCTTCTGGGTCAGGGCCCCTAATTTGAGAAACACTGGTCTCCCCCATGAAATCTGTATAGTATAGTGTAAAAGCACACACAAGACCAGATTTCATGGGGGGGGAGACCAAATTTCACGGTCTGTAATGCATTTTGGTCAGGCTCTATATATATTCAATTTAAATTAAGGCAACCACTCCAATCAAGCCCAGGCCAGCATAATATTTATCTTTCTGTTCTCTTCCTCTCATACTCATAGGGTTTTTCTCGGTATAATCTCTTTTGTGAGCCTTCTTTCTCTATCCGGGGGGATTTTAAAAATACAGTAGACTCTCGATTATCCAGGATTGGGTTAACCAAGATGTGGATTAACCAGGATGTCAAAAAAAATACATGTAACTTGCAGGGCCGACTCTGGCTTTGCCGCCACCCCAAGCACATACACAAAAAACCCCCACAAGGGCACAGGGCAGCCAGTGAACCAACACTCCCTTCCCCTGACACAGCGTGGCTGGTGAACCAACCTCTCCCCCTCAAATTTCCTATGGATGGTGATTATCCGGGATTTTATTAACCAGAATTATTTTTTTCCCTATCATCCTGGATAATCGAGAGTCTACTGTAACAGGAAATGTCCAGAGATTTTGCAGAGCAGACAAGTTGTTGCTGAGAAAGAGCCCTGATTGGGCCCTCCCCCTGCAGCTGATTGGTCCATTCCCCTCCAAGCCAGAGGTCATGGATACTGACTATCCAGACTCCAGTTCTCAGTCCTGGGGAGGGAGTCCTGCAGGGAGGCACAGCAAGTGGGCTGGTGCCAGCCATCCTGCCACTGTGACAAGGAGCAATACTTGTCCCCACCAGAGCTGTAACTAGGCATTTCGGTGCCTGGGCAAGCAAGCATATTTGCGCCCCCTACCAGAGGAGATGTATGTGGGTAGAGAGCACATGGGATCATGTGTTCCCCCATTTTTTTTGGTTGCACCCCCCAACACAGACAGGCTGGGTGGCTCACTTAGGTGAATCAGGGGAGAAAGGGGGTGGAGGTGGCACTCCCTCCCAGAGCCCAGCCATGCAGGCCTGGCCTCAGAAGTGGAGTATGGGGAAATAGAGCTTAAGGAAAATGTTTGTGGATAGATAATATGGAACTTAGACACACACATGCATGTACACAAAGTGGTTGCACATTCACCGCATCACAGTACAGAGACAATGTGATATGATTTATTTGACCACTCGTTATTACATAACATCTTGATTTTTTTTAATTTTGGGCAATCCAGACTGGCTGGAACATTATGACAAGGCACCTGTTAAATAAATTTGAGGAAATTTATGATCTGACAGTCTATATCCCACAAACAGGAAAACATGACTCCACTGACTGAATAAGTTCTGCCCAGCATTCCTAGACAGGGTCTGGCAGCCCAGTCCTTGAGACGAAGTTTCACTTACCTTTGGACACCCAGTCTTTCCCTTCCACCCGTGAGTTCACCCAGCTCTGCTCCAAGCAGCACTTGGAGATACAGGGGGGTGGGCTGACTACGGACCTGACCCCCTGTATGGTGCCTAGAGGAGTTTCCTTTCTGACTGTACCATCCTCTGATGGCTCCTCATCACAGCACCCCCTTGAATTACAGCTTCCACAGAAGCTCAGCGGTGGGTTTCAGGTTTCTAACAAAACCTGATTCCATTTTGTTTGGCATGGCAGCCTCTAAATCAATGTCTGTTATAACTAGGGGTGGGTCTGATCGACCCACTGTGTAGCCAGATTATCCTGAAGCTCAGGGGAGTTTCTTACATGGGGATTTGGTGTCAGCATTAATTATAATGATTGGGTAGTTAAAGAGAGAATTACTGAAACAAAGACAAACTGTTAATGGAGACACAAGCTTGAGTGGACATAGCTTTGTAAACTGACCAGGAGACATTATGGCAATAAATCTGTTATTTAAATCTCACACTGGTTTTATGCTGTTGTCAGTTTGAACAACACTTCATTTCACATCTACTTCTGCCTTTGTGTGTTATATTTAGCCAATTTCTGCACTCTAACTATCCCACTTGAAAGGGAAGGGCTCATATTACTGTTCATGGATTTTATTCACTCCAGGCCCCAAGTAGGGCTGCTGCTATTATCTCATCATTTACATCCACCTAACAGGCTCCTGCCCATTTTGGAGAAGATCAGAAAAATCAGACGCTGTTGTCTCTTTGAACTTTAGATTACAAAAAAACATGAAGAAACCACATTGTCAATGGGATCCAGATAACTGTTTAGTAAATGTGCACTAACATGCAAGGCCTACCTACATACAGACTGCTACAATGACTGGTTTATATTAACTTCCAAACTTAAAACATAGTGCCTCTAGAGAGCTCAGCCTATGTAATGGGATGCTATCGTACTCCCAGAATCATAGGCTCATAGAATATAAGGGTTGGAAGGGACCTCAAGAGGTCATCTAGTCCAACCCCCTGCCCAAAGCAGACCAATCCCCAACTAAATCATCCCAGCCAAGGTTTTGTCAAACAGGGACTTAAAAACCTCTAAGGATGGAGGTTCCACCACCTTCCTCGGTAACCCATTCCAGTGGGTCACCATCCTTCTAGTGAAATAGTATCAGAGGGGTAGCCATGTTAGTCTGGATCTGCAAAAGCGACAAAGAGTCTTGTAGCACCTTATAGACTAACAGATTTTAGGGATCAAGACCTTTCGTGGGTTAAGACCCACTTCATCAGATGAATGTGAAATAGTTTTTCCTAATATCCAACCTAGACCTCCCCCACTTCAGCTTGAGACTATTGCTCCTTGTTCTGTCATCTGCCACCACTGAAAACAGCCTAGCTCCATCCTCTTTGGAACCCCCCTTAGGGTAGTTGAAAGCTGCTATCAAATCCCCCCCCCCATCTCTTCTGCAGACTAAATAACCCCAGTTCCCTCAGCCTCTCCTCGTAAACCATGTGCCCCAGCTCCCTGATCATTTTGTTGCCCTCCTAAACAATTCAGACACTCATAAAGACAACAGGGGAAGGATGAGTTTAGTAACTCTGGAATGAGGATTATTTTCTAAGGCAATGCTCTAAGAAGTGTAGGATGATACCAATACCATTTCTCTGGTTTGCTTCAGTTTTGGAGCACTCTAACCCTATCTGTTTCTATCCCACAAAAATAAACTAATACTGCACCAGAGATAACTACGCAACTTCACTTCCATGCAGCATAATGCCCACAGCCACTACTAGGGAGGCACTTGTTTTGCTCTGATTCAGAGGGAAGACTACTCCATTTTGAATAACCAACAGCACTTTGAGCAGCACTTAAGTGTTCCTTACAGTACAGAGACATCTAAGAACTAAGTAATGTATGTAGCTGTACATCTATGCTTGACTAAACAGCCCAGCTCCATTTTGTTTGTGAGATCTATGAATATATCATCAGATCACCTTACACATCTTGCCAGAAATCAATCTGGGTAGCTCTCAATTTATAAGTTGGCCACATCCCTTGAGACTGTTCTATAATGATGAATGGGATTGCTTTATGCTGGACTTGTGTGTATGGATGTTTACAATGTAAAACTCCTGTTTTGCAACTGCTGTTCAACTTACTGAATGCAGAGTTGTGTGGGAAACCATTTTCTCTTCCCTTGAATAGTTTTGTTTTTAGCACTACTACTATGACATAAAGCAGGAGGGGAAAAGAAACTAAATGATAAGTATTAAAGTGGGAATATAGTCCCTTGAATGTTTTGTTTTGTCCATCCCAAGTCAGGACAAAAACCCCTCAAATATTCATGAACCCAAACCACACTTTTTTTACTTTTGGGTCAATTGAAACATTTTGATACATTTGAAATGTTTCAGTTTGGACCTTTAACATTCAGTCTCATCTTAAAATTTGTAAATAAAAAATCATTTTAAACTGGAAAACCAGAATTTTTCATTTTGACAAACAGAATGTCTAAACTTCAACAGTTTTTCAAGTTGGAAAATTTGAACCCAGCCCTGTTTCATGAACTGCTTCAGTCTGAAAAAAACCCAACATTTTTCAATGAAAAAATTGTTTTAAAAAATCCTGACTATCTTTACTGAGCATAGCTCTTTCCAAGTATTTTCATTAGGGTGATGTATCCTTTCTGAAGAACTAAACATAATGGTAAAATGCATAACAGGGCCGGCTCTAGCTTTTTTGCCGTCCCAAGCACGAAGAGCACAACTGCCCGCCTACCACCCCGAAAAGGGCAGCTGAAGAAAAAAAACAACCCGCAAACCCAAAAAAGGGTGGCAGAAACGCTGCCCTTAAAAAATGCCACTCCAACCACATGCTTCCTCTGCTGATGCCTGGAGCTGGCCCCTGAATGCATACTACAAATACATTTCCTGCTAAATTAAGTCAGAGTTTGCCTATTTTTAAAATTCATAAATACTTAGAACTGCACAAAACCCCTTACATGTATATTGCTAATGAATACGGGTTTTTTGGATGCATTAGAAAATCTATTTTTTATAATGAAATGATGTTCCCGCTTTAATACTTACCATTTAGCTTCTTTTTTCCACTGCTTTATGCCATAGCAGTAGTGCTAAATATTGTAAGGATTTGGTCCTGCTGAAAATAATTATTTGTAGGTAATTAATTCTTGGCACTCGAAAATACTTAACTACCTTGCCTGGGAGAGGACTGGCAAAAAGGTCTGGCAGACCATTCAGACATTATTAAATAGGGAATAAAAGGCTTCCTGTTTATTTTTCTCCTCAGTAAGCCGAGTTTATTTTGGTAAGCAAGTGATAACTATGGAAATGAGGAGGAATGGGAACACAGTGTGGGGCTTCTGTACAATTCATGGGAGGTAATGGTGACTGGAGTACAATAGTGTTAGGTTTTCACCACTACTAATCTGAGTCAGTTCAATTGATCAAGCATAGTTGTACAGCTATATACAGTACACTCTGCATATGTGGAAGAATGGATTTACTCCCACTGTGATGTTTCCTCATTGTATTTATTATCACTGTCATGATAAATCATGAACCTGGATCCAGATTGAAACCTGAATTAAGTAAAGGGGTGTTCAGATCGGGGGGAGAGGGAGAGGGCTGATCTGAGCCCAGCACTAGTTCCTAAACTGCATAGCAGGCAGGTATTATCAAGTTCACCCTAGTCTGGTAAGAGTTTTGTTTAATTTAGTTGAGGGTCAAACTGAGGCTATAGGTACATTAGAGAGTTTACATCGGTGCAGCTGCATTTGTTCATGCAGCTGCACTGATGTAAGCTCTCTAGTGTAGCCATAGCCTCAATTCACCCCCAATGAGGGTGGTAGCTATGTCGGTAGGAGAAGCTTTCCTGTCAACATAGCACTGTCCACACCAGCGCTTTGGTGGTGTAATTTATGTTGCTGCGGAGGCGGCTTTTTAAAACCCTGACTGATACAAGTTGTACTGACATAAGGTCTAGCATAGACATTCCCATTAACAGCAAAATTAGGCTGTGTGTCTCTGCACAAACAGATGCTGAAAGAAATTGCCTACTAAGACATCCCTTGATATCCATTGGATAAGAATTAAAAACCTATCCTATTTTATGTACAATATATATTTTCACGTGACTAACATTTTCTTATTCCCAATGCATATTTCACTAAGATGTGCTCTTGCTTCTTCAACTGCAATGTAAAAGTGTGACTAAAGGTACCTCTTAATTTTGGAATGGAACATTGCACAGCTGCAGTTGTTTGCAAGAGTGAAGCTGAGTGGCCTATTTCAGGAGTTTTGTTGACAAATATTGTGGGATCAAAAATTGCATATTTGATTTTCCACCCATGTTATATGGTAAGTACTGCTAACACGGTTGTGCTGTTTTTCCTATAAAAATGCATAGATTCAGCCTCCCAAATCATTGTCTTAAACTACTGATCTCAAATCTCCCAACACTCTCTTCCAACAGACACATAGGACTACAAAGTTACCTTGTTTCACATTGCTTGAGTGGCGGGAAATGTTGCTGCAGTGAACAATGGGTGAAATTTATTGGTCTGCTTGGGTGAAAGCAGAGTGAGGTAAATTGAATATCAGGGAAGTTATCACTCAGGTTAAAATCCATACTTTGTATGCCTGCGGCATGCACAGTTTTTGACTGCCTTCTCAAATGATTTTATGCTCTCTCAGCGAATGCAGGAAATACCACCTTGCTTGTCTCTTTGCCGTGTTTGCTGTGATCCCAAGTGCTAACTAGCATAGATGGCATTAATCTGAGTTTAAGTACATGAAGTATAAGTAAATCTGTTTAATTTGGGATTTTGCTGTCCATGGTGGCTGCAGGATCTCACTTCAGAGAACAGGTCGGTGCTTCTAAATTTGAGAGGCAGCCCAACATGTAGGCCACACGCTTCCTCCCATATTCAAAGAATTCCCACTAAGCAGATAATTATTCACAAGTGTTGAGTATACAAGGTGGGAAATTATGACTAGCTCTGTTACAGGGAGTGAGGAGTGGGTATTTTTCCCAGCTAGCTATACCCACTCCTTTTTAGTTGGCATTTTTAAGGAGGTATGCATATGTACCATATGCAGTGAGACCTGATGTTTTAGGACCTCAGGACATCAATTAAGTCATTTCTGAAACCCTGTTTTTCATGTCTAGTCCCTCATCTACTATATATGCATTTGAGATAATATTTCTCTTATCCCAGTGCAATTATACTGAAGAGAATGACGAAAAAAGCATTTTAATTCAGATCTCCCTCACGGCTTTTTTAAAAAACTGCTTTTCAGAACATTTATACTGTGATTTGTATGAATTCAGGACTAAATTAACATTGTTCTGTTCCTCTGATTTTAATGATAATGCTTGTCTTGGTTCTGCTTAACTAATTAACATGGTAGGTTTCTTTTTTTTAAATAAAGCTTATCTATTGTACCTAAAGGAAAAGTTTCAATAATGTATTTATAAGAAATATGTGAAGGCAAGATCAAATATTAAAATGGTAATTAATTCTAGGCTTTTCAGCTCATGAAATTGTAATTGCATATTAATAACTGCAAGTGGCTTTAGGTCTGAGGAAAGAATTCATTTATGTGATAAAGGGGCATTCTTTCCAGAAGTGGTATCCTTCTGTTGCGCTGGGGTCAAACTAGCATATGTTGCTTTAATAGACCTGGGAGTTCACCTATCATTTTAAGTATCTCTCAAGAAGAGATATAGCTTATATATTTTTTAAAATCTTGCCATAAGGTCTTGAAAGAGCAAAATCATTTATAACACTGGAAAGAGTCCTCTGATCATAAATACACAAGCATAAGAAATTTTAAAATGTATTAACAGAAAATACCAAATGCTTCTAGCCATATATCTGGTACTGTGGACTCAATCCTGTGAAATCCTTCAAATTATATTTGAAGATAGATACAAACACAACCCCAAAATTTAAAAAAATACAAATTAAAATTAATGGACAAAGAGTATACAATAATTCTCATGTTTGAGGGGGAAAAAATGAATAGCTCAAATCATAGGAACACAAATACAAAACGAGGTGGCCCATTGGTCTATCTTGGATAGCAGCCAGTACCCTGAAATGAACAACTCTGGAACAACGATTCGATGGGTTGAAACTTCCTAACCTTTCCAGCTAGAATTGGCTTGTGCCATAAAGCATACCCATTTATAATCACTTCTATTACTTTCCTTATTCAATATAACTGTGTCTGTTTGGATTATCAATATGAAATATAGAAGTTTTAAATCCTAAACTTTTGCTCTCTGGTCTATTTTATGGCAGTGAGTTCCACAGGTTGTTTTATTTTTACATTGCAATATATTTTTTTAAGCACAATGAAGTTTGCTGCTTTTTAATTTAATTAACCGTCCCCTTGTCCTTGTGTATGAAAAAGATCAAACGGGCACAAAATTGTCTTCTGTGTACCATTCATTTCTTATGTCAGTATCATATTCCCATATATTTGCCTTGTCTATAATCATATTATGGATTTTGTGAAGACATGAAAACAATTTTTATGGTATCTGTCCAACTCTAATCTTGGGCAAGGCCCATCTCTGAAGTTTCAATACAGATTGAATGCACTGCTTATCTACTACCAGTAAGCCTAATGAAGCCACAAGTTTGGTAGAATCAAGGCACAGCTGAGGTTAAACCAGACAAAGGAATTAAACTCTAAGTGGCAAAATAATTGCAGGCCAAAAGCCTTAATCCCAGAACTAACAGATTTCTATTGCAAACAGAAGACCAGACAAAAATGAATGTGTACTTTTTCTACCATGGGACAAAATCCTTTTTAGCAAAGGTTGATCTGACAAAATGTAGGATTCTTGGATTTAAAATTGAAAAAGTTAAGTACCTCTTTCTACATACAGTTAGATGCAGGCATGAAGCTCTTTTGAAGTTAAAATTAAGAGAACTTTAAAAACAAAGTGATGTAATCCTATTAGTAAAATATATTTGCTTGTCTAGTAAATGAAGAAAAGCTGAGCAAGACAAACTGTGGTATCCAATGCATTACTCATTCACAGTGGTACAGAAAAATCATATTATACCTAACTAAATGTTGCTGCCTACATTTATCTAGCTGTTTGTAATTTAATCACTGCTAAATGGGGATCATAATTTAATTAAAATTGAGATTAATGAATTGTTCCAATTGTGTGTATGGAAGATGCTGTTTTCTTGACAAAACCACTTGAGGTAAAGAAGCCACTTGCAACATTGAATTAGGAATATTTCCTTCGAGTTACAAGAATTTACAATACAGTAAAAACTGTGATATCCCATACTTGATCAACTAGAAAGCTCTATTAACCAGCATTTCTGATATCTCCCAATACAAATCTTCAGTCTAGTACAGATGCTCCTCCACTTATGGAAATCCGAGTTACGGAAATCCGTGTTTACAGAAAAAGTGCCGTAAGCTGAAAAGAGGAGGGTTTTGTTGGGGTTTTTTGCATAATGGTCGGAGATATGTCTCTGACATACGCATAAGTTGGGGAGTGTCTGTAACGGGGACTAGTATACTGCCCAGAAAGGTATGCAATTTCACATTCTGCACTCTTTTATGCAAAAAAAGGCAGAAGACAAGTAAGCAAGCTGAAATCAGGGAGTTATTCATAAAGGCAGCTTCCACAGTGTCATAGGGTCATTACAAATTCAGCCCAATCTCCTACACCTTTTACATCTATAATGATAATTGATGTTGATATTGATGAGCCTGAGACACTGCAAGATCCTAAAGCACGCTCTGAATCATTAAAGAAAGATGTAATTATGTTCAGTATAGGTTTTTTTAGTGATCTGGGTGTATGCCTTGCACTGCCCATAGTGTAATATCATAAAATAATCTAGTGTATAGAAAACTTTATCTGCATACACCTAAGTGCTTCAAGAAGCCAACCACTCTGCAGTGCAGTACTACTACTGGATTGGTAAGTACTTACCTGTATATTACTGTATACTTTACTCGTTTTATTGTATTTTAATTCTTTAAAACTTGGTATTCCATTGGTAAGTATAATTCTTAGTTAATTGGAATTTTTGATTAACCAGCACCTCCCATTTCTCCAACATGCCAGATAAAGTTTTACTGTAGTATCACCACATTATGTTAAACAGGAAGTAGGAGTGTTCCCATTCCTCCCCCAACCTGAAAGTTAATCTCTTTAAGTGGATCTCCCTTCTCCCCACAGATGTGGCCATGGTAGCTCTGCACCACCATTCCTACCCCTCCTCTATTTCAAGACCTGGCAGTTGCCCCTCTGCAGAGAAAGGAGTAAGACTGGGTGAGTAGCCCTGTGAAGATTTAAAAAAGATAGCAGCCTAGTGGTAATGTTTTCAAAAGTGTCTAAAGGACTTTGGAGCCCAAGCCCTATTTTCAAATGTAATTTAGGCACTTACAGCCAGTTTTTTCAAAGATATTTCGGGGCTTAAAGACCCAGAGATATGCTTTGAAAATCCTGCTAGGTATTTTACGTACATTAGGCACTGAACGTCCATTGATTTCAATGGGCGTTTTGCCTAAGTAGGGACTATGGCCCTATACTTATTAGAGACGATTGAGACATGGTGGTGGAGGAAATCATAAGCTTTCTGACCCCGTTTTTTATTAGATTTCAAATTTAGAAAAATTTCAACCACCTTCAATAAATAGAGAATCTGTAAGAAAGAAGTGAACAGAGAACAAGAAAATATTAGAGAACACTTTAAAACCAGTTTACTTAAAAAAAAACCAAAATAAATCTTGTGAGGTTATATAGTAATGCAATAAATGAAGTATCCTTTACTGAAAAAGTAGAAAGGATAATGCAAGGCTGAGCAGAGTACCGATAAAGAAGAAAACAGGAGACAAATACACTTCAAATAAGGCATACTGGGGAAATTTAAGCTAGTTATTGTAACGGCCTTGCTGGCTGTGTCTTTAAAAGTAGAGAGATAGATTTGGTAGGATTGGATGATTTTAAGTGTTATACTGGTATAGGAAAAAAAATTGGGATTGGATAGACACTTCATAAAATGAGAAATTGTACAATTCACCTAAGGCATCAGTTCTCTCAAAAAATTCCCACAGCCTGATGATGAGAAAGGCATGAGCATTTATGACCGTCCTTCATTTTATCTGTGATTTATTTTAATTGAAACTTTTGCTACATGATCAGAGTTCACCAAAAAATTGAAGGCATTCAGGAAGGGAAATTGACATACAAATTAAGCATGTATGGGGATGATATATTAACTGTTCAAAACCAGATTTCATTATCTTTTGTAACCTACCCATTATGAAAGAGTAGGTAAGCGTAAGTTACAAAAATAATTGGAATACATCCAAGCATTTAGATACCAATTGACCCTCAAGATAATTTTGCTCATATTTTATTTAGAGGTTTTTCTGTAATCCTCATCTGTTATATCCCAGTACTTCAAACATTTTAGAAAATTGTATCTAGCTAACAAGGTTTTGCTAAACCACAACATGGCACAACTGTTCAGAGGCATAAAAGGGACAGGTTCCCTCTAAATGTTTACCATCTCTTTGATGACCTTCTCCTCTGCAATTACAGACCTAATTTATGCCCTCTCCAGATGGTGTCCCTTTTAATGTTTTTAATATGGTTGCCCCCACTCTGTGCCCCAAATATAGCATACTAAGCCCAACTCTACTTTCTTTAAAATGTGGAGCTTATTATCTCTTTATGGAAAAAGTTTCTTGGGAAGATTCAAGAAAGGATTAGCCCTCTATATGAATAATAGCATTTACTGTTGCACTAGTATAAAATCTAGCAGTCCTCTTCATGCTTCTAGGGAGAGGGACAGGTAAGCCAATTACAAGCAGGAAAATAATAATAACATTTTTTGCGTACAATAGTACTTAATTCAAGTGGATTATGAGCATTTCATGCCGACAGGTAGCTGACATTGGCTACCTTTTGAAATAGGGAAAATTAATTGTGATCGATCACACTGTTAAACAATTGAATACCAATTTAAATGTATTTAATATTTTTGGATGTTTTTCTAAATTTAATTTCAATTACAACACAGAAAACAAAGTATACATGCTCACTTTAATGATTTTTATTACAAATATTTGTAAAATATCTGTAAAAATGATAAAAGAAATAGCATTTTTCAATTCACCTCATATAAGTGCTATAGTGCAATCTCTTTCTGATGAAAGTGCAATTTACAAATGGAGATTTTTTGTTATGTAACTGCACTTAAAAATAAAACTATGTAAAACTTTACAGCCTACAAGTCCAATTGGCCCTACTTCCTGTTCAGCCAATTGCTCAGATAAACAAGTTTGTTTATATTTAAAGGAGATGATGCTGCCCACTTTGTTTACAATGTTACCTGAAAGTGAGAACAGGCATCCACATGGTCTTTTTGTAGCTGGCATTGCAAGGTATTTACGTGCCAGATATGCTAAACATTTGTATGCCCCTTCATGCTTCGGCCACCATCCAGAGAACATTCTTCCATGTTGATGATGCTTGGGTTTTTTTAAAAAGTGTTAATTAAATTTGTTATTGGGTCGTTATTGAGCAGAACCTGTCATTGGCATGACGCATGTCATCTGTAATGGTGGTTGAAGCATGAAGGGACATATGAATCTTTAGCGCATCTAGCACGTAAATATCTTGTGATGCCGGCTACAACAGTTTCAATGTGAATTCCTGTTCTTACTTTCAGGTGACATTTGAAACAAGATAAAGGTAGCATTATCTCCTGCAAATGTAAACAAACTTGTTCATCTGAGAAATTGGCTGAACAAGAAGTAGGACTTGTCTGTAGGCTCTAAACTTTTACATTGCTGTATTTTTGAGTGCAGTTATTTTTTGTATATAATTCTACCCTTGTTAGCTCAACTTTCATGACAAAGATATTATACTAAAGTACTTGTATTTGTCAATTCATCTCATACTATTTTTACAGTGCAAATATTTGTAATACAAAATAATATAAAGTGAGCACTGTACTTTGTATTCTGTGTTGTAATTGAGATTAACATATTTGAAAATGTAGAAAATAGCCAAAAAATTTAAATAAATGGTATTCTTTTGTTAAATCACGTGATTAGTTACAATTAGTTTGTTTAATCATGCAATTAATTGCAATTAGTTTGTCTAATCACTTGACAGCCCTATATCTAATCTATATCATAATGTAGTCAGACTCTCCTCACTGATACACCTTTATACATACCATGCATAAATTCATTCTACATATGTTAAACATACATTATGTGAAGACTCTTGTATAATAATAATACAGAAGTGAAACAACTGAGGAATTTTCATTACATTTCTAAATTAAATCAGAAACTCAACAATTTCAGTTTTTGCAGTCTGACGGGATTCATGGAAAGGAATGTGGAATCACATATCCATCAAATTCTTAGACTGCACATATAACTTTTTAATAAAAAAATTGAAATAATCTGGAGACTAAAACAAAGTAATGCCAGAAATAGGGGAAAAACAGCAAGGACAAGGAATATAGTAAAAGAGATTGACAAGCACCTGTAAAACTGCTACATACACAGTACACTCAAAATTACATGTCATGGTGTATAAACACGTATTTGCAACAGCTGAGTTATCAAAAGGGTTCAGTCCAAGAGTTAAAAAATGAATTTTGTCATTAAGCAAAAACATTTTGGTAGAATCAAAAGTCAAAGTCATCAAAATATTTAAAACTATAATCTGCAAGGTTTGGAATTTACTCAGACCCTACAGTGCTGAGTATCACAGAAATGAATTACAGTGGTAAGGGAAAAGATTAGCATAGGTCTCTGAAACCTTTAACATACCCCCCGAATTATTTTAATACTGATTTAAATGTGGCTAGATATACATTTTGGATTAAAACGGGAATTTGGATATTAAGATTCTTAAAATTATTACCCATTCCTTGCCCTCTAATGCATGTCACAGCAACAAACAACAACTATAAATCCGCCTTGAGTACAGGTAAATAGATAGTATTTTAAAATCATTATGTGGCTATCTCTAAAAAGTATTTTGAAAAGCTAGCTTGTTAGGAATGGACAAACCTAAATGAAATCAACCTTGCACCTTTAGTGGGGGCTTTGGAGTGACAGAGAGAAGAGAAGAAAGGGCATGATTCCTTACCTGGAAATCAAATCTGGTTCCTATCAGAAATTCAGATACAATTAAAGATGCAATATAAAAAATTGCTGGAAATCCAATATCTGCATGCTTCCTCCACTTCCACTAACTCTTCCTGAGCTACTCCTGCTAGTTTGATTATCCTGTTTGTTTAGGGTTACCATACGTCCGGATTCTCCCAGACATGTCCAGTTTTGGGGGTTTTAAATACCCATCTGGGGGGAATTTGTAAAACTCTCCAAAGGTCTGGGATTTCCCTCCCAATGCAGAGTGCAGTGTGGCTGACAGGGCGGCCGGGCCGGATTGAGCTGCTCACATAGCTGCCTCCAGCAGCCAGAGCCTCTCAACCCTTCCCTCGTCTCCTCTCCTCTCCCCCATGGTCCCCCTTCCCCTGAAGCCTCAGTGCACCGCGCTGGCAGCTCGGGGGGAGGGAGGGGGATGACACACGACGACTGAGCACAGCAGCATATCTGGCTCCACGGGGACCAAGACACGGTGTTCTGAGCGGCACAGTAAGGGGGTCAGGGAGTTGGAGAAGGGGTATGGGTCCTGGGGGGAAGTCAAGGGACAGAGAGCGTGGGGGTTGGATGGGACAGGGGTTCTGGGGGGGCAGTCAGGGGACAGGCAGCAGTTGGATAGGCATGGGAGTCCCGGCGGTCTGTCAGGGGGTTGGGGTGTAGATAGGGTTCAGGGAAGTCAGGGGACAGGTAGGTGGTGGGATCCTAGGGGGGGCAGTTAGGGTGAGGAGGTCTCAGGAGGGGGTAATCAGGGACAAGGAGAAGGGAGGCTTAGATATAGGGGGTGAGATCCTGGGGGGAAGTTAGGAGCAAGGGTCCCAGGAGGGGGCAACCAGGGGACAAGGAGCGGGGGGGTTGGACGGGTTAGGGGTTCTGTGAGGGGCAGGGTGGGAAGTGGGAGGGAGTGGATAGGGGGTGGGACTACCTTCCCCCCCCCACCCCATGGAGTGACCTCTTTTTTGAAAGTTCAAATATGGTAACCCTAGATATGCATGTCTCATTTTTTAATCTGAAGTTATGAATATTGGCTATGTACCAGCATCATACACATGTGCTGTATTCCTGGGAAACACCCACCGGGTAAAATTTACATTAAGGCCAGACACCTATGTAGATGGCCCATCAAGAACACTTAGCTCTCACAATGGACCACAGAAGAAACTCATTCCAGCCCTGATAGCTCTTCCCCTGGACACCTCAGCAAGAATCTAGGCAATGGCTACCCCCTGTGAGTCATCAAAACATGTAAGGACATGTGATATGCTCATGTGAGCCCTGACTCCATCTGAGGTCAGTAACTTTCCACAGAGCAGTACATTTCCAGGCATAAGATATAAAAGACCCTTGAGATCTCCACTCTTGCTTCTTTTTCTGCCCTGATTCTCTGGACTGGGGATTTGCAACAAAAAGGAGCATTTTGAACTATGGGCTGAGGAACCTCCTATTACTGGGTAAAATCTGAGTTTTATATTGATCCGGCAATATAGCTGATCTCATGGGATTAGAAGAACCCCTTGTTTGATTAATTGGTTTTGGTAACCACTCATCAGAGAGTCCAGTGCCTGAGTGATAAAACAAGGGCTGGAATGTACAAGGAGACTGAACTTTTTACTTTCTGTTAACCAGTGGGGTTGTTGAGTTTGCACTTTGCCCTGCCTCTGTGGCTCTGTCTGAACTTTCAGCCTAGGCTCTGACCTGAATAACAGCCTCTGACCCTTTCCCCACCCCGGCAGCCATGTTTCTATTGTCTCTCTTATTAGCACTTCTTGAACAGTTGTAGCCCTGGTTTTAACTGGATTCAACCAGGAGAATCTTGATTGATCACACGTGTACATCATGACCAGTTAAGCACTTTGTTGACAACTGTCTATATATACTGATGTTTATCACAAATAAAGCTGCCACATACTTCTAAAGCTCTTGGAGCTAAGGAGTGTGTGTGCCCCTTGATCAACGTATTGGGTGTCTGTGTTGTTTGGTCTCTGACAGCTTGTGAGCCCTAAAACCAACTCCGCACTACTCGGGTGCTGGACGGTGAGTAGGACCTGCTATTTTACCTAACAGGGTGATACAGAAGTTCCTTTTGTTACTGTCTTGGTAAAATCTAATGCCAGTTTGGGGTGTGTCTGCCCTATTTCTCACCAGTTTGTCCTGAATTTGGCATTCTCAGTTGTGACCCACTGAAGCTTGGTGACAATCCCTCACCCATCCCATTCAGTACCTCTAAATCATATCTAATTCTGGTAACTCACATATTTATGCCACTCTCAAAGAGCAGGTTGTTAATCAAGAAAATAAGGCACAGTTAATTATGTGCATGGGTTGTGCTTTAAATTACTCTTATTAGCTGTGATCATCACTTCCTAGCCTATAAGCCAGGTGTGACATTGCAGTTCTTCCTTTAACTGCTGCTCATAGAGATTACCGTTGGAGACAGACTTAATCCAATTAGCAAGCATATCCTCATGAGAAAAGTGAAAAATTGCTGACATTTGCAATGACTGCCTTTAGTGATCTTCTAGTTTGAGATTCTCTAATAGACCTCTACATACACTACGGTGTCACATTAGGCAGCAGACACAGAATGAAACAGTTCAAATATAAGACTGATCTTTTCAACAACATATGTGATTACCACCATCATCACCTCTGAAAAGAAAGGAGAAAATATTACAGTCTGAAGCAACTAAATCTGAGTAGACAGGGTTTGTGGGGTGAAAGAGAAATGCATTGCTGTGAAAGATACATGCATTGCTGTGGCAGATACATACACCTGCCTGTATGTAGGTATGTACATACATTTAAAGGAGATAGCATGAACCAACTGCACCTATTTGAGTACCATACTTACAATTTGCATGTCAATACAAGTACAACTGAGAGGAGAATGTGATTTGTGTAAATGAGATTGCCATGGGGTGTGTCAGAGGTTGCAGAGGTTAGGAATGTTTGCAAGGGATAACTCACAGTCTTGAGCATTATGTCCCATTGTTATGCATACAGGAAATTCACAAGCAGATTTTGAGGACCTGTCTGGTAATATTTTCATGAGTGCCTTTTAATTTATAAATTCAAGAAAGACTAAGGAATTAATTGCTTTGCACTTCCTGTAAAGTATTCCATGTTTAGCCTGATACTGTAGTTGGGCCTCATTAAAAATATAGTCTTCATATTGCTCTTTTTAAAATTGAATCTGTAATCAGAATTTTATGCTGGGTGAATGTGCCTAAAAAGCAAAAACTGTGTCTGTCACCTCCTTTTGTGTCTCTGTGTTCTTTCGCATGTTCTACATTCCATATATTTCTGGTTTCATTTACAGTGGTTACTGTCTCCATAGTGGAGAAATCCAGGGTTACGTATTCCACTATTTTGACGTATGTATTTCATGTGGAAAGTTTTATCTAGCAGGCAATGACACACTGAGATTATAGTCTGTAAAATGAACTGTGTGTGGGTAACATACCTGCATGAATAGAACAGTGAGGTCCAGGAAAAGTGATATCTTTAAGAAAGCTAACATCGTGGGGGTGTGGATGGGGTAGAAATCAGGAACAGAGTAACAGCGAAAGACACTCAGTGACAGCTCCTAAACTCAATTCAGAATAGTACTTATTTTTTTAAAAACATGATCAAAAATAAAAATCAAAAGACTATAATACACAACAGAGACTAATAATCTCCATGATCCCTTATGAGACATTATCAGAATGATACAGCTGTTACTCCAGCTACTAGTGCCCAGTGAGACACAAATAAGTCAGGTTCAGTTCAGAAATAAAGTTTCAGCAACAAAAACCCATTGCATAGTATCATGGGAACTACAGTGAAAATGACTAGGTCGGCATAGCCCAAAAAGCAAACATTGCTGTGGGGACAGAAAGCTTACTCTAATGAGTCTGTAATATGTATTTTGCCCTCTTGAAGCTCATTACTATGGTTCAGATGTTTCCTGGGTGTATCCTCAAATGATCCAGAGAATTACATAAAACTATTACCTAATCAAAGTGCAAAATTCATTGATGTGTGATGTAATTAAGCAATAAATGTGCTCGTTAAACAGGAATTGGAAATAGATAAGACTTTAGGGTCAAGTCCTTCAACAGCCAAGTCTATCCTCAAGATAATCTAGTACAGATGCAATTTATTAGCTTAACGATTTAATGAAATCTCACATTGTTAGAAAAGATTCAATCAGTGTTTATACTTATTTGACTCAAACTACATGAAAAGAATCTCAGAGTTGGAAAAATATTATGAAAATAGATCTATTTTACCTTTTTGACTAAGATTGCTTGCTATCTGCAATATAAGTTTGACAATTTTTGGAAATGGAAAAAGGGCATTGTACTATAAATAAATTCTACAAAATCTTGAGAAATATTGCTATGAAAATGACAGAGTTCTGCCATCTGTAAATCTAAAAGAGGAACCTTAAGATTCTATCTAAAGCAAGATGGTGTCATTTTTCATTATTAAATGCTTGATCATTACTAGAAACAGCACACATTTGCTGTTGAATGATTTCATTAAATTTTGTAAAACAAATGTATACATGTGAGAATCAGATGCTGTAGTGTGCATTTAACTCATAGTTCTTTATAAAGAAAAAAAATAAACCCTTACTCCAGTTGATAAAAACTTCACTGCACAAGTAGTCCCATTGAAATCAAGGACTATTCCTATTAGCAATTAATCACCAAGGGGTATTGAGACCCTTTTTTGGATAACCTTATTTCTAAATTTAAACTATAAACCTTTGGACTAAGAGAACTGAGGGACTCTTCACACAGGAGATATAGGTAATACTAAAAAGCTTCCAGCTGAAGTTTCAGCTCATATCTTGCAGATAGAAATGCAGTTTTTTCAGATCACATATAGGTCATATAAAAATATGAGAGAAGAATGTAAAAGCAGACAGCAGGTAGCCTAAATAACATTGTGCTAACATTTCACTCCAGAGACTTGAATTTCTATGTATTTAAGTTCTTGTTGTACCACAATCATCACTGCAGTATTTGATCACCCATGATTGGAAATTTCAGCAGTGATTTGTTCATATCACAAAACCATCACACATTTCATAATTGGCAATGTCTGCCCTGGGGAAACTAAAATCTATAGGTAAACTAGTAAAGTGGGCAGGTAAAGCCTGAAGTGCATTAGGAAAGAGGTGTGAGTGGAAGCCTGAATAGTGCATAACTGCAGTATGTTTGACTGAGTCCAGACTGAATGATCAGACTTCAAGGATAACAAAAGAGGAGAGAATTTTGTTTTAAGCATCTTTCTTTAGAGCACTTCATTCCTAGCCTATGGACACAGTGGCCTGGACTTTCAGTGCATGTGCATACCTTAAGTGGCCACAGGAAGATCCACCTGGTTAGGGATCATCTGACAGCCTATGAGCATGGTTGGGACAGATCCCCAACTGCTGTAATGGTCCCTGGAGGCAATTGGCAGCTGGAACAATTTACAGCAGCTTTCAGGAAGCTCTAGGTTGCATCAGGGATTAGGGTAGCAGCAACTAGGCTCAGCAATGTTGGGGACAAGACAAAGGTGAGCCCTGCAACCACCTTTTGCGGTGCTCAGAGTAGAGAACACTTTTCTTAGGGATGATCAACACCCTAAACCCAAACCTCTCACTTAAGCCACATTCTGAACCTGAACTTTTCAATCAGCCCCAACTCCAAATGCAAAGACCCCCATACTTCCTGTGATGTACTGGAGATGTTTGGATCCCCAACTGCTAGGCTGGCTCTGATCTGTATCATGAACTGAACTGAAACCACCGTACAAAGACTACTGATCTATAGCTTAGTCCACCTGTTATTTGATTCTACAGGAAAACTGAAGATTGAAGGGGAAGACCTGAACTATAATTTTGAGCTTTCTCAATGTTCTTCACTTTTAAGGCCAGAAAAGACTATGGTCAACTTGTCTGATCACCTGGTAATCAGAATAATAGAATTTCACCCAGTAATCCTTGAAACCGAGGGAATTATTCTTCCATGCCGTTACTTAGTGGTTAACTTACAGCATCCTTTTAGAAAGATATTCACTGTCGGCTTAAAGACTCCAGGTGATGATGAGTTTTTAAATCCATGGTACTGATTCATTGTTATGTCAAGAATCAGAGGGGTAGCCGTTTTAGTCTGGATTTGCAGAAGTGACAAAGAGTCCTGTGGCACCTTAAAGACTAACAAAAGTATTGAAGCATAAGCTTTCGTGGGCTAGTACCCACTTCGTCGGATGCAACAATTGTTATCATGGAATACTTAAACATAATTGATGTGTATGGTACAGCTAGTTTGTTTGTTTGTTTTTTTAAGTTACAAACACTTTTTTTTAGTGAAACTTTGATTGTTTGTTAGAAAATTTCAACCAGCTCTACTAGATGGTGCTTTAGGCCCAAACCTGCCCAATAACATGACTGAGAGCTTTATCAACTTTCTGTTGCCTTCAGCAAGTCACCAAATTGCTCTGTGCCTTCATTACCATCTGTAAAATGGGCATAGTAGAATCTTTCTCCCACCCTTTCTCTGTCTTGTCTACTTAGATTATAAGTTTTTCAGGGCAGAGATAATTTTTAATGTGTTTATATATTGCATAGAACAATGGAGTCCTGATTTCAGTTTGGGCCTCTAGGCAGTAAATCAAACAATAAAAAAGTGATCACAATATACAAATTATATAAACACAGTAAAAGGAACAAAGGTGTTAACACAGTTATCTTTTCCACCTATCCAAATTATTTTACAACTTCCAACTTGCTGACAGTGTTGAATAGCACAGTCTCCAGCACCATCCAACTTTAGTGGGTGTGTAAATTCTGTAAGTCTATCCAGAATGCAAATGCATGCAAAACACATCTTTCCAGATCTCCTTTAGAGAAAGTAATGAAAAATGAGAGCAAAGTTGAAGGATTAAGGCCCTCTATCGAGACTGTCCTCTGCAAACTGCTTCATGAAGTAATATCTGAGCTCCAGGGAGGTCTGCAGCGGCCCAGGAAACAGCTTGCAGGATGAGAGCCCAGAACATCCCATTTTTAAATTTCACAAAGATACAAAGTGAAATCTTGACCCATTGAAGTCAAATGGGAGTTTTGTCTTGGACCTCAAGGAGTTCAGAATTTCACCTACAGTAAAGAACACTGGCTACTTATTTATTAATGCAAATTCACATACATCCAGATTGTACTGCTGACAAAACAAAATCTAAATAAATAAATCCTTGTATATCTTCATTATCAAAGTACTTGTCGCCTATGGCCACTATTCTGGACTCAGTTTTCCAATAGAGATGCCTAAAATGTGTCTGCAAAAGTGTGATTGCAAATGGCAAGTGCTTGTCTAGAACAGGCCTAAGCTTCTGTACCTAAACCTAAATGCTTGTTTGAAACAAATTCTCTATATCCTGAGACATTCAACAATGAGGCCAGTTAGTGTCATTAACCCTTGTGAAATGAATATCTGTGCACTAGAATCTAGACTGAAAGCGCCTATTCATCCCAGATAGCGGACTACAGTAATCAGAGAATGACTTTCAGCCACTATCGTCCAAGGTTAGATAGGGATCTTGACCTATTAGTAAAAGTACCAGTTATCCAAATTAAAACCTGACTGTATGTTCTTAAAGATGTTTAGAGATGGAGCAGATCTATTACTTTAAAGTGAATTTCTTCCTGTGTTTCTCCTATCTGATCAGCACGACCTGTTTGACCATTCCCGAAGTTTAAGGGCTGTAATAAAATGTGTTGTTTTAATGAAATGTTGAACTGCAAGGTAATTGTCATGTGACCTCACTCCTGTTTTGTGCTCAAAGATTCTCATTTGTAATGGGCTAAATGTTTTTACAGTGTACCAGAGGTTGCAGGGACATTCTGCATATACCTCAAAAGCAGTATCACGGGTTATTAAACCATAAATTCAATCTCTCTTTTTCTACAAGGATGACAATTCCTCTGCTACTCCCATGACAGTACTGCCTGAGAACAGCATCTGAATGGTATGTTCCTATGAGGAATGTTTGGGAAATAATTTGGAGATGACTCCAACCGAGCGATATATCAAAAATACTGGTGCTGTGCGTGCTTGGTCTACTTCTTTTTATAACAAAGTGCTTCATCAGCTTTAAGAAATAGAAGAAACTTTGTTTTAGATTGTGATTTTAGACACAGCCTTGATCAAAGGGGGGGTGTTTTAAATGGTACCACTCCTGGAGCAGACCTAGGAGACATAATGACTCAGGCTATACAACAGAAGTTGTGCATGGGTTAGCCTGACCAAGCAATCCAGCTAGCCTGGGAAACAATAGCAATGAACAGTACAAGTAGCACAAAGCCAGCATGGACCCTGGGTTCATATTCAGATCACTGGACTTCTCTGAACAGTGTCTTAACTAAAACAACGAGGAGTCCAGTGGCACCTTAAAGACTAACAGATTTATTTGGGCATAAGCTTTCGTGGGTAAAACACCCCACTTCTTCAGCTACACTTCTTCAGATGTCGCATATTTTTATTTATCCTCCACATTTAGGATGTGATTCTAGGTCTTATTTACTGAACATCAGTCAAACCCTGAGTACAAAATTATGAATTACCTTGTGGTCATTTCTAAATTGATTTTGTTGCAGTTGTGCAGACTCAGCCCTTCCGCAGCTCAAGCGGTCTCATGTAGGGCCAAGAGAAAAATAAAGAAAACACAATTAGAAGCCAACTGTGAAAACATTTTTTGAAAGTGAGTTGCCCATGCCCAGCATCACAAAAACTGAGAAAAAAAACACACACAAAAAAACCAAACAAATTCAATTGTGTAGAATCATATTAACCCTTCATATATTGTATCAGTACAGTAGATCTCGATTATCCAGGATTGGATTAACCAGGATGTCAAAAAAAATATGTGCAACTCGCAGGGCCAGCTCTTGCTTTGCTGCCGCCCCAAGCACACACACAAAAAAACCCCACAGGGGCGCAGGGCAGCCAGTGAACCAACACCCGCTCCCCCCGGCGCAGGGTGGCTGGTGAACCAACCCCCACTCCCCATATTTCCTATGGATGGTGATTATCTGGGATTTTATTAACCAGAATTATTTTTCCCTATCATTCTGGATAATCGAGAGTCTACTGTATTGATCCAACCTTTAGATTCACGGTATAAACATCTGACCACTTGGACTAAGTTTGTAACTGGTAACAGTTGTCTATGATTATCTTTTCTGCGAACCAGCCACTTGAGGGGGACGAGTCACAAATTTTGCCATTGCTATTTGCAGATAGCTGAGGTGTGTAGGGACAGAGGACTGCTGGTTCTGTTCCAGGTTCTTTGGGGAAGTGAGCTCTATTGTTTACAAACTCTTATGCCCCTATTCAGTTAGCCAGTCTCTGGTTCAGTCTACCTTTAAATTATACTGTCATACATAGTCAGTGGTATTAAAACTACACCCGACATAGCTATGCCAGAATAATCCCCCTTTTCCCACTATGGTCACAGTTACTTTGACGGAACAAGGCTTCTGTTGATGTACCTAATGTCATTCAGGGAGAAAAGCAAGTGATTTGGATGAGAGGATTAAAATTCAAAATGATCTGGACAAACTGGAGAAATGGTCTGAAGAAAATAGGATGAAATTCAATAAGGACAAATGCAAAGTATTTCACTTAGGGAGGAACAATCAGTTGCACACATACAAAATGGGAAATGACTGCGTAGGAAGAAGTATTGCGGAAAGAGATCTGGGAGTCATGGTCTATCAAATGCTAAATATGAGTCAACAGTGTAACTGTTGCAAAACAGCAAACATCATTCTGGGATGTATTAGCAGGAGTGTTGTAAGCAAGACATGAGCGGTAATTCTTCCGCTCTACTCTGTGTTGATTAGGCCTCAACTGGAGTATTGTGTCCAATTCTGGGTGCCACATTTCAGGAAAGATGAACAAATTGGAGAAAGTCCAGAGAAGAGCAACAAAAATGATTAAAGGTCTAGAAAACATGATCTATGAGGGAAGATTGGAAAAAAAATCCTGTCTTTGTTTAGTCTGGAGAAGAGAAGACTGAGGGGGGACATAACAGTTTTAAAATACATAAAAGGTGGTTACAAGGGGGGGGATTATTCTCCTTAACCTTTGAGGGTAGGAGAAGAAGCAATGGGCTATTATCCAGGATGGGTAAAGAATGGTGTCCCTAGCCTCTGTTTGTCAGAGGGGGGTGATGAATGGCAGGAGAGAGATCACTTGATCATTACCTGTTAGGTTCACTCACTCCGGGGCACCTGGCATTGGCCACTGTCTGTGGACAGGATACTGGGCTAGATGGACCGTTGGTCTGACCCAGTATGGCCTATCTCATGTTCTTATGTTCTTATGTAAATTGCAGCAAGGGAAGCTTAGATTAGATATTAGGAAAAACTTCCTGTTTGGGTGGTTAAGCACTGGAATAAATTGCCTAGGGAGGTTGTGGAATCCCATTATTTGAAATTTTTAAGAACAGGTTAGACAAAGACCTGTCAGAGATGGTATAGCTAATACTTAGTCCTGCCGTGATTGCAGGGGACTAGACTAGATGACCCATCAAGGTCCCTTCCAGTCTTATGATTCTATGATCATGGATAATCTTCAAAGAAGGAGTGACCCGAATAGTAAGAGATCAGGGTTAGTAGACGTTGAATATTGCTTCACACTGAATAAGATTAGGTAAAAGCCTGTCTGCAAGCTATGAGCTCTCCAGCTCGTTTGTGTTGCAGCTTAGCAATAATTCCTTCCAATTTTCTCTTTAAGATAAAGAGAAATAGTTACTTAGACTTTCCTTGGCTCTTCATCAAGAACCTTCAATAAGGCCAAATTCTGTTTGTCAAAACTCCCATTGGAAACCTCATTTGCCCAAATAAAGAAAGACTTGACAATTTATAACTATGGTAAATGTATTTCATTAGTTTCACATAGTATATTATCTAACAAATGTGGGTTTCTCTTTAAATATTTTTTTCTTTTCAAAATATGTCCAAATAATAAAGAAAATTTCAACCATTAACATTTCCCCCTCACAAGTTTTCAGATGTTTGTAAAGATCAATTAAGGGTGGCTTTCCTTTAAAAATTGTCGTCATTACTTTGAAGGTAAAAGGGCAGTGTCCATTTCTTAAGAAATCCCACAAGTCTATGGAAAGTCAGCAGGATGAAATCTCTTAAATACATGTTAATAATAGGTGGACATCTTAGTTTGACTCATATTGCAAATAGTCATTTTAGAAACCTATAACTCAGTTATATTCATGTACTCTACTTCTCCAACATAACAGTACTCAAGCAAGCATCTGCTTCATCAAGTTAAATGTGTTTCCCCTATTTTTATCATCTTCATCTCTAGTCCCATATCTGCCATAGTCTAAATCAGCACAGTCCTTTTGCATTATTTCAAAAACCCTAGCTAATCGGTGCCCTCCCTACAAGCAAAATAACAAAGTTGTAATATTTAGTGTTTTGCTTCCTAATTCTGTTGCAAAACTTGCTACTGAAGTCATCATCCATCTTTCACAACACATAACAAATGCAAGAACTGCAGAGCTGACTGAAAGCTGCAATCAAGCCATCAACAAGATGTGGTTATTAATTATAATACTCTATTACAAAGGCTGAAAAAATCTAAAATGTTTTTGACATTTCTTCAAGGGCATCTAGACCACAGAAACAGGATAGTGACTAGTACTGAATCACAAGCTTAATGACTGCTTAATTTTTTAAAGAATATGACCAACTTCCATTAAGTGCATGCTGCTTTCAGTCTCTATGTAGAAAGTCAAAAGCATCAAAATCAATATTGCAAAGAACTTTCTTTTAAGCCTATAATCAATGCTCACCAATGCTGAACAAACATCAATTATTAACAATGGATGTGGTTTGGGTTGTTTTACTTATGTCTGCTTTTAGAGTACTTGTAAAGGATTGCTCCTGTCAAGTGCACCCATTAAATAGAGATCACAGCCCTGAAAGCAAGGAAAAGGGTCAAAACTGTTGATAAGTAACTAGTCTCAGATACTTTGTTTAGGTTCTAAATTTCTCTTTCCAAAGCCCTCTAAAATCTTCTGCTAAATCTGAATTTCACCATTTGTGTGTGTGCCTCTGAAAAGGTAGAACTTATTGCAAGATTCAAAATGTATCATAAAAATGAAGGAGAGATCCTCAAATGATGCAAGTTGCCATATCTCTATTGACTTCAGTGGAATTATGTTTAGCATTTGGCCCAGAACTGTAAAAGGGATTAACACAATGCATTAATCTTGAGCTCAGCTACGGAATACTTTTAGGTTGAAATCCATCTCTTATTTGAAGGGCTTTAGTGGTGCTCAGAACTTGTGCTGGCTCTCTACAGAGAGGTGAATTTCATCTGTAATGAGTATTGATACAGGTATCAAGGGAAGAAGATAAATTCCATCATTTACATGCATCCCCACTGGTCAGTCAATGAACTAGTTACCAATGGTTTCTTGTCTCTGACAGCAAAACCAGGAATGATGCTTCACTGCAGGCATAAAGGAGCATAGAGGAAACATTTTCAGACAAAATTCCAAGCTTACAAACTTTCACAAAACACAAAGAGTATCTAAATTTAAAACCTACTTATTGGTCACTGACTTAAGCAGAGGCTGCTATCAAATACTCACTATTAGATTTCGTTTGGTAATAGAGGATTTGCTGACAGCAGAATAATGATGAAATTTAGGCATCTTGGGTTCCATTGCAGTCTCTGGAGGTGGGGTATGCTAGCAGGCGCAGTCTTCTGCTTAGTCTTCTAAGCTTGACCCCTTCTGCTTCTCCACTGCTGAAACCTCAGCCCAATTCCATTCTCCTCATCTAGCCAATCCAAGCTCCTTAGGTCTCTCATCCTAAACCAAGATTCCTTGACTAGCAAATTTTAGTTGGCTTAACTCTCCTTTCCAATCTCAATCAGATCCTTGTTCTCAGTCTCCTTTCCCAGTCAGTTCCAATTCTCCTCTTCCAAGCTCCTGTTCTAATCGTTTTTTTCTACTCAACCCCAACCCACATTTCCCATCCCCACTGGCTCCCAATACCAAATCTTCCTCCCTATTGTCCAATCTCATTATTCACCTGCCCAGGTTCTGAGTCCCAGTTTACTAATCCCACCCCTCCTGAAGATCTAGCTATTGTCCCTTCTACATTTGAATCAGACAGCTTCCCTCGCCACACTGCCTGGGCTCAGCAAGGGGTCATTAAGAGTACAGTAGACACCAGTTCCCTGTCTTCAGTTCAAGTGCCCGGACGAAACCCAGTATGGCACAAAACATCCCAGAGCTGCAATTGTAGGAAAACCTTGCTCGGTCTACTGTGCCTTGAGGTAGAACATGTTAAGTATAGATGGAATCTTCAGAGAATTTAGCTGCTAAAATCTAAGAACGCTATACTGAGCACATGCAAACTGAGATTTTTTGAGGCAGCAGAGGCCAGGGGTGCCAAAATGCAAGTTAGCCCTGGGCACCATTTTCCCTATGTCCAGCCCTGCACCTACCATGGAAAATTTCAATGCAAACAGTTGAAGTTTGGAAAAGTTATAATAATCTGAATACAGGATCTTATGATGGAAAGAATTGGGCAATTTACTAATAAGCAGTGCTACCTGACCCACCTGTAATTAAACAACAGAGCTGGTCAAAGATCAGAAAAGCTATTTGTCAAACAGTTTAGCAGAATAGTGCCAGGTCTCCTCAAGCAATTTATTTGAGTTGTATAGCCAGCTCTAAAAGATGGCAATTGAATAAGAGGGAAAAAATTGAATACTTTTTAAAAAATGAAAGATGACAATGTTTGAAAAAATAATGCATTCAGCAAATATCTGATCACCTCTGAATAATGAACGTGTCCAACTGGCATGTAGCTAAATATCAGTTTAAAACTAAGGGTGGCCACCAAGATGGTGGAGCAACTGAGATGTCTATATAAAACTGGCAATAATAGGCCCTCCAAACTCACTGTACTGATGACGTTAAGAACAACTATTGTAACAAGAATAACCCAATAATTCTGCTATTCAGTTTAATCCAGGCACTAGCAGGATGTTATTAAAAGTCGCAGTTAAGCTGCATAATGTGAGCATTTTAATAGTCACTCTTAAACAGTTTTGCTAACAGCTGGAGTGCAGAACATTAGTTTCCAAGCTGACTTCTACTATTGTTCCCCTGATAGACAGAAATATACCATATCTCAATATGCTCCTCTCAACAGGAATGTCAATGATATTTTAACTCCAAAAGTGAAATGGATCTAACACTAACTGCACTTTAAGCATGTTTTTTTCCTGGTAAACACTTGACCTATTGTATTTGCACTTCATTCTTTAAATGTGTGAACTGACCTTTTATTGCTTCTATTTAACAATGTGTCCCTCTCCCTCTTCCCCCAACCCCGGATCCCATAAAGTAAAGTCTGGTTTATTTATATTTTAAGAGTCTGAGTTAAAAATGTCAGATGCAATCCTGGGATGGATGGATATAAGTTCCTAAAATAGGATGTGTTTAGTGCACAAGAATGATCTTAAATAAATAGGTGAGGATACATTATGCTTGGATTGACATGGGGATTTTCCAGTCACCATAGTTTGTTTGGGATTTGCTGCATGGGGCACAAAGAGAGAAGAATATCAGGGTTCAGATTAGACTTGGTTACACCAGGTGACAACACCATTTCATTCTACTTTCTTTCTTTCTTTCCTTTTTAAAAACAAATGAAGTCCCTAGACTTTATGGTTGTGGAGAAAATATGAAAACCTATATAGCAGTGTCTATCAAAGCAAATAAAAGGGAGGGAGGGTCACAGATCTATACAATCTACGGTGAGTGGTATCTCATTTTGATGCTATGAGCGGAAGGTGTTTTAGAGAAGGTTACTGTTTCCTCTCCCCACGCTCACCTCTGGAGCCAAAATGGAGGAGAGGAGCATCTGAACAAATCTCAACTTCCTTCCCCAGGGCACCACCTAGGCCTTGGGCTGAGCCCCTGCACTTACCTAGGCCTCTGGTCTGCAACATCCAGGTGTTCTACCACACTCATCCAGTTAGAAAAGGCTCAGCCCTCCAGCTATGCCTTACTTTCAGCCAGCCCTCTCTCCAAGAGCTGAAGACTGGCAGCCTGCTGTCCTCCTTCGTTTACCATCAACTGTTCTGCTGTTTTTCCCTTTTAAGCTCCTCCTTCCAGATCTGACATTTCTCACAGGTCTGGCAGGGCTGGTCCATCTGAGCTCACAATAGTTTAATAATTGTTGTGCACTGTGGGGTTTATATACCCTATTTAAAGAGCCCCATCTAAAGAAAGCCAATCCATAGGGACCAGCCTGCTGAGGAGGACCCTAACTCACACAGCCTAGTATAACATTCAAGTGTACAACTAGCCAGCCCTACTGTGGCACTGGAAGCCCTGTGTATAGGTTGGTGTGAGGCCAGGTGGTGTCTTTCCTGTCTCTAGTGGTTGTTGCCCCTCTCTCTGAAGACCCAGGTAAATTTCCTTACATCGGTTACACTTAATTCAAGTTTTCAGGTTTTTCTTCATAATTATGTGGGTTATATTTTTCCCCTCCCTTTTAAAATGTAAACTTAGAATCTCATATTGCCACATGACTGTGGAATCTGGAGATGTAGACACCTGCCCATAGTGCCTGTGATTTACTTGAACTCCACTGAAGGGAAGCCAAGTTAAAGGAGCCAACATAATGTTGGAAATCCTGTACCCTTGGCTATTTAAACAAGACCTAAATATTTACCACTAGGAAATGCATTGTAAGGAAGAAGGTTGCATTAATAGGAGAGGAATGAAGAGCCTGATAAGATCTTTTCTTTCTCCGGCGCTTAATATTCAATTGAAAATATGTATTAGAGCTATATGACCTTGATCATGTAAACATTTATTCCCATACTTAGCTTCACCTGCCTAAATGTCAATTGATGTCAATGGGACTACCCGGTATGTACATGAAACATATGCGCAGTGGCATGTTGTTACAGTTTTAGTCAGGCGTGCAGCAACTCACTTGCATGCTCTCTAAGTGGTCCCAAATGGCATTCTCCATGCAGCATGACCTCACATGTATGGCGAATGTGAGAGCAAGTTGTTCTAGAAAATAACATGTTCCAAAGGGGCTGTACGGAAACATGCAGTGGACTCAATCCAGCCTGCAGGTCACCAGTTAGACAAGGCACAGTCATTCAGGCATACAGGGTATGCAATGAATGCTTTGCATATGTAGACACCATGCCACTGCATATGTATGAGTAGATGCAGCATCAGGACCTATGTTCTTTTTTATATAGTGGCTTTCTATATGTTACAACTGTCTCAGGTAGTTTCTGTCTCTGGATAGAGTCTGTCTATAAAGGACCTCTTGACCTCATGTGATATAACTGAAGGAATGTTTCTGGTGGCATTGCTTGTCATTTCTGTCTCTTGCTAATACTTGGGGTACAATGGGAATTATTATTGAAAATTGTACTTATTACTTAAAAGAGAGTTAAAGTGTTTCTTTGAAAATTAAGACAGTTTCTAGCAATATTTCTGATCTATGTAACCTAGAGAGGGAAAAGTCGGGCCAAATGATATATTACTGTGCGTTTTTAAACCTACTTTTTTAAAAAACCAAATGTCCATTGAATTTGAAAGGAAAATAATAGATATAAATCCCTCTTTTAGCCTTAGTTCATTCAGTTAATGTATCTAATCTACTTAAAGAAAAGCAATCCTGAAAATATTTAGGCTGGATTCAATGGCTAATGGGGTCTCTGGTGAATCACCATGACTGCCAGGCTCCACAGCTTGTCAAGTTTCACAAATCTCCTACAGTCAGAAAACAATCTAAATGAAAATGTATTGACTCAGAATGCTCTTTTTAAAGAGGAAAATGTATTTCCCATATTTCAAACCAGTGTCCAAACAACAAAAAATAGATACTCAGAATTTACCCAGTAATCCACCGGGGCACCTGAAAAAGCAAAAGGAATATTCTGTACTTTGATGAGTCTGTCATTTAGAGACCATGGAAAAATCCATTCAAACGTATTTTGACTTGAATTTTTCCTAGATTTCTATTTAATCCCAAATTACAATATATCCACTGGGATAAAATTATGGAACAAGGTCAAGAAAATGGCCTACTTAGTACATTTCAGTATTATATAAGATTACTACATCACTATATTACTATATTATTATGATGATGAGTGGAGCACTGGTGATGACAACATCTTGCCCAAATCTCTTGGGACTCATTCATTGCCTGCAGTTCTACAGAAGACACAGTTTTTGTTCTTCCTATAAATACTATTGTTACAGGATTCTAACAATATAAAATAATAAGAATCCTCTCCATCCACCTTTCTTACAATGTGAGTGCCAGTAGAAGTAACAAGGTCCAGGTTCAATCCATTCAAGGGCACTTCTCTAAAAGAAGAGAAAGTAGTAGAAATAAGAACTTCTGCTGGTTTTATGAAATTAAAATAGAACCGCCCTGGTCAGCTTTGCAGGGAGTTCTTCCCCACTGACAAACACTCAGCAGCCCTTGGGAATATGGAACAACAAATATCCTTGATTTGAGGAGAAAACTGAACCAAATAAAAAAAGCACAATAAAACTTTTCTATATCTACATATGATAAAAGGAGCAAAAACCCAATCAGTGTTTCAATATTAACTGTCTGAGTTGTTGAACTCCAGAATTCAGTGATAAATAATCCCCCCACCTGACCTAAACTCCACTCACAGTTCAAATTAGACTCAGTGGTAGTCAGGGAGATGTTGGCTTGGGAAGGGGTTGCTCTCCTCTGACGCTCCGCTCAATTGGAGTCATGCACTGAAGCTGCTTAAGGGTGCTTTTGAAAATCTTATTAGGCACCTATTTGTATCTTTAAGTACCTAAAGACTTTTGAAAACATCTAGCCCAAAGTGCAATTGATCATTTAAATTCCAGAATCATCTCTTCCATTGCAAGAACCCATGCTGTTAGTATAAGCACCAGAAAGTCCTTCTGGAGTGAAAGATTGCAAAGGATACAATTAATCTCCAGACATTACCCAAAATAACAAGCCAATAGTTTGAGAAGATCACAATCTTGTGTTTAAAAGATGAACCTCTTTCTGGTGCATAATTTACATGGATGATGTGTGTGTGTGTGTGGGGGGGGGGTAAGTAAAGCTATGTATAAATTCATAGCAAGCTGTAGGTTTTCATAAGGGCTCACTCCTGTTGGGGGGCACTATTTTTGCACCAAAGATGTTCACCTGCAAATTTAGTTGTGGATGTAATTCAGAGCACAGTGGGCACGGTGTTTATTTCAGATGTAGGCTCAGTCTGCACTTGCAAACATACCGAAGTAGTGGATCATGTAATGCTACATCATGTTTCCCGTACCCAGGCCCAACAGTCCACATAGGCTATGCTGGACATGGGTATAATGCTGTGTACACATGTATATCTGTGTCCACGCTGCCACTGTTACGTGATGCTAGTGCTGCCATTTCAGAAGCAGTATTACAGGGACACACTCAAGGAGCCACTTCATTGTGTTTTGTTGGTATTGTCCCCGCCTTCACACAATTGCCAATGGCAGTTCATGATCACATTATCCCTATGACTCAAGGACATCTGGATTCCAGGCAGCAGTCACAGTAGTACATAGAGTACCGTGATCTCCTGGATTAGCCAAAAGAATGTCCTATAAGGCCTCTAATGAATGCTTGTGTCACATGATAATAATTCCAAAACATGTGCGGATGCTGTGTAAAGAGTTATGGGTAAGGGAAATAAGGGATGCCTTATGTGCACATATCTTGGCATAAAAGGAATGTGGAGGGTGACATCTGCTTGAATGGAGGGACACCTTCATAATCTATGCAGCTGCTGGAAATGTGCATGAAGGAATGTCGCTCATACTTACAGAGTATATAGCTTCATGAAGGATTTGTTCTCCTGTAAGGGAAGGTCATTATCACCTTGGGATTGGGTTTGTGCTGTCTAGTGAGTAGTGGCTAAACTGTTAAGGGGCTACTGTGCAATGTTTTTGTCTTTGCTATTCATGTTTCTTTAGCTCTGCAATTGGGATCACTTAAACTTTAATGAGAATTATGAAGGTTTGCTTTGGGTTGGAAGTACTGCACCCACTGTGATTTTTGACTTTTTATTGTCTGCAGTGCTAAATGCAATTAGTGGCTGTTAGAGAACTCTAATCCCTGGGATAATTGACACTGCTCAAGGTTTTGGGAAGTGGGGGATTGGTTGCTGTTATTGCTGCTCTTTCTTTATTCCCTCTTTCTTTATCATTGTAATATATATGTATACTTGGTTATTTAAAAGGACCAATTTCACAAAGCTGAAACAATTATGAGCCAAATCAGCTGGGAGGAAGAATTTAATTAGAAAAAAGTGAATGATAATTGAGAATCATTTAGGAACACCTTACCAGATGCCATAATCAAGGAATTTTTTAAAAAATGACCTGGCTTAGAGGAGAAGTGAGGCAGCTGTAAAAGAAATAATAATACATAACAAATGGAATAAAGGAGAAGTTGACAGTGATGAATATAAATCAGAAGTTAGGAGTTGTAGAAAACTGATAATGGAAGCAAGGGATACAAGTACAAATCTATGGCCAGCAGAGTGAAGGACAATCAGAGGAGGATTTTTTTTTTTAAGGGAACTAAAGGAATCTGGACAATGGTATTAGTGCATAGCTAGATGGAAATAGTAGAATTAGCAATTCTCTCACACACGTGTGTATGGCGAGTTTGACATTTGCAGAGCAACATTCTGCAGAAAAGGCAGAAATGTTCAATAAATATTTCTGTTATGTATTTGGGGGAAAAAGAGATGATATAGCTCACCAAATCATGATGATAACACTTTTCATTCCATCCTATCTCTGGGAGATATTAAACATCAACTGTTTTATAACTAGACATTTTAAAAAGGATAGGTCCAGATAATTTGCATCTGAGTATTTTAAAAGAGCTGGCAGAGAAGCTCGCTGACTGTGAATGTTGATTTTCAATAAGTCTTGGAGCACTGGAGAAGTTCCAGAAGACTGAAAGAAAGATAATATGCCAAAGTTTTAAAAGAATAAATGGAACAACCCAGGTAATTATAGGCCTGTCAGTGTGACATTGATCCTGGACAAGATAATAAAGTGGCTTATGTGTAACTTGATTTATACAAATGTAAAGGAGGTAATCTGTACACATCAACATGGGTTTATGGAAAATAGATCTCATCAAATTAATTAAATATCTTTTATTGATGAGATTACAAGTTTGGTCAATAAAGGAAGTGTTGTGCCTTTTGTGAGGTGTTTGATTTGGTACCATATGACATTTTAGATTTTAAAAAAACTAGATCAATTGTAATGGGCTGTACTCACCTCTCATGAGCGCTCTCTTGGCTAAGTGCATGCCCCTTCATTTTCTCTCTGCTTTGTGGTGAATCTTCAGCTACCCAGCCTTCTGACCAAGTCACACACGGTTTGCATGTGAGATAAAGAAAACCCCTTCTGACTGCTGCTTTCTGCAGCTCCCATTGGCCGTGCCTGCAGACGGTCAACCTCAGCAAAAATGTCTTGTGGTCCACAATCAGATTATCCTGATGGGCTGCATGCAGCCTGTGGGCCACAAGTTGCCCATCGCTGCTAGAGATAGCAGCCATCCACCACAAACCTTTAAACTGTGTCACTGCTACAGTTCCCCAGGTCACTTCCCTACAGCCCCAGAACATTCTTCACCCTTGTCCTGGTTGAGTCCCAGCAGTCAGTCCAGAGCTCCTTCATACTCCCCCTGGCCTCTGCCAGCAATGCTCTGTCCAAGGTTCTGTAGCTCCCTCAGCAAGTCATTCGCACCATCTACTCTCCTCAAGCACTAGCAAGGAACTGACCTCACTATGGCATGCAGCTCTTATACTAGCCTGCTTGGCCCTGATTGGTTGCTCCCTGCAGCCCCTTTCTGATTGACTGTATCCCACACAACCACTCTAGGCAGCTTGGAGGACCCTCTCCATTGCCCTTTTCTGGGGTGGGGTGTGTGGCAGAGCTGCAAGGAGTCAAGCAGGAGGCCTTGGGGCCTGGTCCACCCTATCACAACAATATAAAAGTAACATGGCACATTTTAAATGGGTTAAAAACGGACCAGCTAATAGGTTTCAAAATGTAATTGTAAATGAGGAATTGTTCTCAGTGGGAGTGTTTCAAGTGTGGTCGCACAGGGATTAGTTCTTGGTCCTACAGCTCTTTAACATTTTATCAATGGCCTGGAAAAAAACATAAAATCGTCACTGAGAAAGTTTACAGGTGACACAAAAACTGGGGGAGAGGTAAATAATGAAGAGGATAGGTCACTGATTCAGTGTGATCTGAATCCGTTGGTAAATGGGGAGCAAGCAAACAATATGCGCTTTAATATGGGTAAATATAAATGTATACATCTAGGAACAAAGAATGTAGACCCTACTTACAGTATTGGGGACTCTATCCTGGGAAGCAGTGACTCTGAAAAATATTTGGGACTTGTGGCGGATAATCAGCTGAAAATGAGTGTGACGCTGTCATCCTAAAATGCATAAACAGGGGAATCTCAAGTAGGAGTATAGAGATTATTTTACCTCTTTATTTGGTACTTGTGTGACCACTGCTGAAATACTGTGTCCAGTTCTAGTGCCAATAATTAAAGAAAAATATTGGTCAATTGGAGAGAGTTCAGAGAAGAGTCATGAAAACAATTAAAGAGTTACAAAACTTGCCTTATAGTGATACATTCAAAGAGCTCAATCTATTTTGCTTAACAAAGAGAATATTAGGGGTAGATCAAATTGCAATCTGTAAGTATGTACATGGGCAACAAATATTTAATAATGGGCTCTTCAATCTAGCAGAGAAAGGTAGAACACAATCCAATATCTGGAAGCTGAAGCTAGACAAATTCAGACTGGAAATAAGGTGTACATTTGTAAAGATGAGAGTAATTAACTCTGGGAACAATTTACCAAGGGTCTTAGTGGAGTCTCCATCACTGACAATTTTAAAAATCAATAAAAGATATTCTGTAGGAATTATTTTGGGGAAGTTATATTGTCTATGTTACAGAGAAGGTTGACTAGATAATAACAATTGTCCTTTCTACTCTTATAATCTCTGAATTGTTTTGGGGTTTTGATTTTCAGCAAGTGTAATAAAACTCCAAAGACAGTGAGGAGAAAAAGAGTCATGCTTTTTTGTGTTTTAGACATCTGTAATGTAGAAAAATAGTAGTGCTTTTTAAATCATATAGTACCATACACTGAACTTTTTCCATTACTCCTGTAGTATCCATATAAACTTAGATATTTCTGAACCTAAGGGGAGGAATCAAAAATATTTGCACTATGTATGGCACTAGATTTTATACATTCCATTGTATGAGATAGGAAGTTTGTGGCCCATTCAGGAACAAAAAAATCACCTTCAGTTCATCATTAGGAAGAAGGACCTACAGGTACAGTTAAACAAAGCATACCATTTTACTAAAAGTATGAGGTAGATGGTTTAATGGAAATAAATAACAATGTATTGTTCATGAATATGTTCACAACATTGTTATGAAAATGACTGTTTATAACCAAGAATGTTGTCAACAGTTTAATGTCTTTCGACCCATCTGTTTCCCCTCCTTACCAGAAGGGGTGAAAAATAGGGGAAATGGCTCTTAGGCTATGGCTTACAATGGTGCAGCTGCATCATTATGGCTAGTGCAGATGTTCTAAGCCACCAGAAGAGAGCTCTCCCATCAACTTAATTACTCCAGCCCCCACAAGGAGCAGTAGCTATGTTGGTTCTCCTGCCAACATAACTTATACCCACTAAAGCTATAGTGTAGACATAACCTCAGTGAGAAGCAGAGAAGTCTCCTGTCAGGGGTGTAGGTGGTTGGTACATGATTGTGTTCCAGTTCTCCTGGAGGCTCATGTTCTCCTCCTACTCTTTCAGGAAGTCTCACTGCAACCGGATGCTCCAGCTCGGCAGCACCCTGAGGAGCAGTCAGAGGAGGAGGCAGTGACTGATGGGCTGGTTCTGGGGCCTCAGCATCAGGAAGATGCCGCAGTCTTTTGACCATCAGTTCAATGAGCCTCTCCATTAGGGAACACTCCTATTCCTGAAGGTTTCTGTGAATCCATGAACCAGTTCATAAGCATCTGCTCCTGCTGAGGAAACCCCAAAACTTCCATGCCCCGAGGAATTCAAATTGCTCCTGGTTTCTCTTGTATGTTGCTATGTGCAGCTCTTCCCAGGTCTTTCTCCATTTTCTATCTTTGGGGGGCTACTCCAGCCCTCTTGGTGGCATGGTTTCACTCATGGACCTAGGAATGTAGCTGTCTCACTATTCTTGATTGCCAGACAACTTTTGCGGCCCATGAGGAATGAGCAGAAACTAATAATGTCAAGAAAATTGTATTAGTGTTTTTAACAACTTAAAATGTTCATAATGTCTCAGGACAGGTGGGAGAAGTGGCATAATATCTTCCAGGAGCTAGATTATCAATTTACAATTTTGTCCCTTAAGGCTTGCCTACACTAGGAGAACATTGAAAACTATTAAGTACGAGAGTGGAAAAGAAAGGTGGCTTTCCAGTCTTGTGGAGGGGCTCCAGCAATTCATGCGACAGAGATTTTTCTGCTAATGGTCTTCCCTCTACATAGTGCTGAATAGAAGACTTTGGTCACTTTTGAAGGCTGAACCAAGCAGATTGTATTGGTGGTGAAAATTAAGAAACAACTGGATGTTTTGCTGCAACAGCAATTTGCTGAAATATGTTTACACAACCAAGTTTTCCACAACTTTGTTTTTTCTGAGATCCAAAATAACCTCAGTTTGGTTCCAGCTCCTCACTCAAGTTACTTTATTAGCCTCAGACCAATTTTTTGCTCACACTGGCCAGACCCAGATGCCAGGGATATAGGTAGAGGACGATACCACAATTCCATTTCATATCACGCACCACAGAGTTTATATACATCTTTCCTAACTACTAATGTTTATACTTCTTCCATGTAGAGACCGATCACTTTGCAGATTGTGTAAGGCAAACTTACCAGTTCAGGAAGTTTCTGCCTACTTTGTTTAGTATAAACATACTCACAATAGTTAGTTTAATTAGTTTCTGTCTCCCTTATGTTTTGTATTAATCTATTCACAATAATTTCAGCAGTTACTTTCTCAGGTTTCTTCAGTAGTTACATGTTCAGACATGTCTTGTCTTAATTTGAGCCTGCCCATTTCAGTTAAGCCAGCCCCACACAGACCAAGAGTGGATATTGGAAGGGAGCATGCGGGGTCCATTGTATCTCACCAGCCTTGGGCTTTGGTCTGGCCAGGGATAGGGGTCTTCCTTGTGTTCACTGGGAAACTTGCTCATCCAATGCCTCTGGGTAGAGGTGCAGAATCACATGTTCCTTGTCCGGCAGGGCTTCTTGGGCATCAAGGTTTATATTCTCAGAGATTATTTTCTAGAGATTCCCACACTGTCTCCCCCACCCCTGTCACGTCTCTGGGTTTTAGGTATGTGGTGAGTGGTCTCAGGGCTTTATCTCCATGGGAGGGCACTAGGGTTTGGGGGTTTATCCTGTGGGGGCAGGGAAGAGGGCAGGCACTGGGGCTTGGAGCTTCTATGACACAGGGTGACAGGGCTCAGGCCTTCAGCCCCCTGCAGCAAACTGTGCACACATGGAATTTAAGTTGAAGATGAATTTATTATTTGCTGTTTTCATGATTAGAAATTAAAATAATGTTAGCAGGAAAAGAGTATTACAATTTAGATTTTGGGAATATTAGACATTTAATAGATATCAGTCATTCATCAGTCAGACAATAATATGAATTTTTCCTTTATAATGAGGTGCTTTCTGACTCATAGACTCATAGACTTTACGGTCAGAAAAGGACCATTATGATCATCTAGTCTGACCTCCTGCACAACGTTCCTGCACAGACCTGTTTAACCAGTGTATTCTTTAATTACCTTTCACTCCACTAACACCTCACTCATTCTAAAGCAGCTCCATCTGCTCTTCACAATGTTACATGTGAGATTAAATAGAATAATTTATTTTCAAGTAGAGCTGCAGAGTACACCATTTGAAAGGTTTTGTCAACTTGAAGGTTAAATATCCAAATCTCAGAAGAAATTCAAATTCAAAACTTAATCAAAAAGCAAAAAACCACCACAATCAAGAAAATGTTATATAATGTTTGGCTTTAGCTTTTATAGATAACAAATACAATCTCCATAGAGTCTCAGTATATCAAAAAGATGTCAGTACACAAAATAACTATGTGCTAATACAATCAAAATGGATAAAATTTAGTATGCATAACAACTTCAAAATCAATGTAGATATTTCCAGGATTACATATATATAAAGCATATGTAGGCCATAAATGATAGTAATTTGTTTCCTGGCTGCGCAATCTCCATTGCAGTTTTAAATCAAAAGCTCAGAAAATGCTAGTTCAGATTTCACTGCCTTTACTGTTAATTCCATTATAAACTGTCCACTTTAGGCCCAATTTTCCCCTCCAGTTTTACACTAGTTAATTTATCTGAAACCACTGGAGTAATGCAGTTGTGAATGGGGCTCTTTTAGTGGCATCTAATTTATTTTACAGATAGGGTGAACTGCTCAGCCCACTCAAGCTCAAACACATTCAATTAGTGCCACTTGCCAGGTAGGTTCCATTTTTGATGGGTACCTGACTTCAACGCTGAAGTTCCTTCAGTGAAGAGGGAAGTTGGAGGCAACATGAAAATTTTCCCCTCAATGTCAATGTCAAAAAGAAATATAACTATATCTAATCTATATCTATATCAATCTTATAAACAGTGGAAATGAGGGAGTTTCTGACATAAAGGATCATTCTGTGAATAAGATCAATCTATCTTGATTCATGGTCTTTATAATGGACATTTTGCTATTGAAAGGGAAGGGTGTGAAGTGATCTAAAGATGAGCTAATTGCTTGGTCATAGAGAAAGCTCCTTTTGGAAGGAAATGAGTAATGTCGAGTGAGCCCCTGGTCTCTAAACTACAATTTTACTTTAATTTTACCTTGTGAGCAACAAAAGGAGATAAGGAGCAATGCAGCCATTGCAAAGTGATTTATTTAATCAGTCTCTAAGCAAGAATTAAAGAGAGAAGGGCAGCTCTTTTAAGTGGTACTTTTCAAAACATGAAGATGTGAGCTATTATTTTGCCCTTGAACATTTCAGGGGAAGTATTCAGCCTTGAATTTTGTTCCTTGAAGATTTTGTGCCTAATTCAGTGAGGTGCTGGGCAGCCATAAATGCCGCTGATATCTATGAGAGTCAAGGGCACACACCATATTGCAAGGAATGTGGCTTTGGTTAAGGCTCATTGTGGATGGTGTGGGGAGAGAATTAGAGTTTTGTGTCTAGGTGAAAACTCCACTAAAACATGTTAGGTTAGATATACAGGGCCAAGTTCCGTCCTCAGAGGTGCTGGCACACCTCTCATTGAAGTGTCTCTGCTTGGTGAACATGTGTATATAAGGGCAGAATTTGGTCAACACTCTCTATTGCCTTTCATCTCAAAGATTCTCCTAACTGAATCCACTTTCAGGGGTGCAACAGTAAAAATTCTGGGAGGAGGAGCAGGAGAACAGGAGAACCAAAATGAAAGAGAATTGTAAAACATTTGAAAACAAACCCTAACAAAGTCAGCCTTTCTGTGTGGCTTTCTCAGTATTTAATTAAGCATGTACCTTACTTCACGTACATGAGTATTCCCTTTGATGTCATTGGGACTACAACTACTGCCTTGCTGAAACAGGGACTAATAGACCTCCTTGTCTACAACATGGTGCCATACTATACTTTTGCTGGGATTCCCATGAGACATAATGTCGCATCTAGCCACCACCTATCCTCTCAAGTACACAAGCTCTCTCTAGAGAGTTTCATAGAGATTATTGCAATGGAGATAACACATGGAGATAACTCATTTTTGCATGAAATGGTTCTCTGCATTGATCAAGGGGTGATAATCTGGTCAAAGACAGCAAATCATACAACACTTGGCAGGGCAGGGGAAGAAAAAATATGCTAAGGTTTGTAGCTTAAAAAAACTAAAGCAGTTATGATATTTTTCTAGACCCCATGTTTTTTTCTTTTAGTAATTTCTTAGGGATGGAGAGGTGAACTGTTTTGCAGGTTATTTCATTGTATTTCGAATGTGGAAGACATTCCTTACAGGATTGTGACAATTTTAAAGACCAGTCAAATTTTAGGACCTGTACCACTTTAAAGTGTCATTTCAAGTGACAGCATTATGAAACATGCTTTTAAAGTGCTAGATATAGGGACAGCAGGAGAGTTCAAGCTAAGGGCTGCCACTTTTCTAAAACTGGAAAACATCAGGACTCAGAGAGCATCAACCTGGCTTTTTAATTTCACCAGGGACTCAGTTCAGATCTCTTCAAACTGCCGCAGAACTTTGCTATTTATCAGTCACCTTAGACAACCTCTGCTATCACGTGGACTTTCCAAAGCTCTTTGACAGGAAAAAAAAAAGATAAAGATTTATTTAAATGCTGATGTCAAACACCTAACTCTTGGTACACAGACAGTGGGATAGATTGTGTTCCTAAGACACAGCTCATAGTAACTGGGGTGAAGGGAGGGGCAAGTTGCTGCACTGAGTCATGAGCAGCATCGTGAAAAAAAATGTGATTTAGGGAGCCACAATTTCCACCCTGCTTCTCCCTTGTTGTGGTGGTGGAGGCAGGGATAAGGGGGAGAGGAGAGAATAATTTACTGCTGTGTTATGCCAGCACTTTCTGTGAATGGTGTTTTGCTTCTTTAACTTTCTCTTCTTTGTAGTTCATTTACGAGAAAAATTAAAAGCTAGAAGACACACTTCTTTACCTTTAGATGAAGAAACTAACCTTGGAATCATAGGACTGGATGGGACCCTAAGAGGTCATCTAGACCAGTCCTCTGCCTCACGGCAGAACTAAGTAGTATCTCTAGACCATCCCTGACAGGTGTTTGTTTAATCTACCTAGGCAATTTATTCCAGTGCTTAACCACCCTGACAGGTAGAAAGTTTTTCCTCATGTCCAACCCAAACCTCCCTTGAAGCAATTTAAGCCCACTGATTTTTGTCCTATCCTCAGAAGTCAAGAACAACAATTTTTCTCCCTCCTCCTTGTGACAACCTTTTATGTATTTGAAAACTGTTATGTCCCCCCCTCAGTCTTCTCTTTTCCAGACTAAACAAACCCAGTTTTTTCAAGCTTCCCTCGTAAGTCATGATTTCTAGACCTTTAATCATTTTTGTTGCTCTTCTCTGGACTTTTTCCAATTTGTTCACATCTTTCCTGAAATGTGGTGCCCAGAACTGGACACAATACTCCCACTGAGGCCTAATCAGTGCAGAGTAGAGTGGAAGAATTTCTTCTTGTGTCTTCCTTACCATACTCCTGCTAACCTTGTGGAGAAACGAGAGCCTTTATAGACTCTTCACTGACTGCCTTGGACTGACAAACTTTAATAATCCTGGGACTTTATATGATTGGGGAATGACTTTACAAGCATTAACACTGCATGAGGTTGTGGAAGAGAGAATGTCAATGAACCCCAAGTGTTAGCCTGAGAGCTGCTGCCAGGCTGGATAAACAAAAAGAGGAAGGAGAAGATAAGAGAACCAAGAAGCTCAGACAACCAAATGCAACCTACCTGCCAGATGATGTCAGCAGCGAGAAAGTTCAAATATCTAGGGGCTCCTCTTAAAACTAACTAACACCCCTGGCTCGAGTCCTACTCAGGAAAAATGAATTACCTTCATAGGGCTGAATTTGGTCTAAGTTTCACCTATTCCAATTACAATCTGAAAGCATGAGAGATTTTGGAAGTGCAAGGTACACACAGGTTTACAAGGAAAGTCACAAAATGTTACCTGCCTCCTAAGGATTGTGTTGCACCAGAGAGGGAATATGGTTACCCAGTCACCCCTACAAGCCTTGTCCTTGTGTGAAAGGGGCTGGCTGTCCTTTTGTTGCATTTTCCCCAGAAACCTGTGTTAAACTCCAGAGATCAGAGTTGTGATGAGGTGCAAATTGTTTTCTTTCCTGAACATCAAAAAGTGCTGAATCACATATGGTTAGAGAGTTACATTAGCTTTTTACTTGTCCAAATTAGCCCCCACCCTTGCCTATTCCCAATCTACAAACCTGAGGTTGATGTTTACCTAAATAATATGATTACCCAAGAAGGCCAAAATCAAACAGTTGTAATGCTAGATAAGCAGAGTTGTACGTGCAGCACTTCTTGATCTTTGGAGTTCACTCTCCACGTTTTAATTTAGCAGTATAGGTCAGGTTAGCTGGAGGAGCCATTAGAGAGAAAGTTAAAATTACATCAGAATTGAGAAATCCTTTATGTCTCTTCTAATTTTCAATCGGAAGATATTGATGCTACAGCTGCCTACCCAGTTTATCCTTTCAAGACAGCTCTTGCAAAAAGTAACATTAAATTTACTGCCAAACTGAGAGACGCATTAGATAACTGAAGGATAGATTGTGGAATGAAAGGTAATTTTACTCATATCCCAAAGCACAGAAATATTGGTAAGGGAACTTAAATTTCTTCACTGGTTATTACAAAAGTTATATTACCAAAGGAGCCCATTTGGAGACTCCTGGTAAAGAGATCTAACCTCCCCTTAGAACAAAATTGATTTCACATCATCTAGTACTATCAAAGTGTGTCTTGGTAGACTGATGAAAAGGAAACCATGATGTGATCTTGTGCTTGAGGAAATATATATGGGATATTCTAATAATGGAAAACATTACAGATGACCTAAGACCAGAGGATAGTTGTCTCTTCCAAATATAGTGACCGCTCTAAGACGAGAATGAGGAGATACAGCAATGTTGTTTTGTAATAAAATAGATACAGTCTTCAGCCTCGGTATTTGTAATGCTGGTTTTAAAAAAATAATAATTTGAAGAACAGCTAGGCAAGGACAAAAAGTAATAGCAATTTATATCTTACATACATCAGAAGCAGGAAGTCTGCTAAACAACAGTGGTGCCATTGGATGATAGAGATGCTAAAGGAGCACTCAAGGACCATAAGGCCATTAGGAAAAAACTAAATGAATTGTTTGCATCAGTCTTCATGGTTGAGGATGGAGGGAGGTTCCCTAGCCTGAGCCATTCTTTTTAGGTCACAAATCTGAGGAACTGACCCAGATTGAGGAGTCATTAGAAGTGGTTTTGGAACAAATTGATAAATTAAATATTAATAAGTCACCAGGACCAGATGGTATTCACCCAAGAGCTCTGAAGGAACTCAAATGTGAAATTGCAGAACTACTAACTGTGTAATCTATCATTTAAATCAGCTTCTGTACCAAATAACTGGAGGATAGCTCCATTTTTTATATAAAGGGCTCCAGAGGCAATCCCATCAATTTCAGACCAGTAAGCCTGACTTCAATACTTGGCAAACTGGTTGAAACTATGGTCAAAAACAGAATTGTCAGAAACATAGTTGAACATAATTTGTTGGGGAAGAATCAATATGTTTTTTTGTAAAGGGAAATCATTCCTCACCAAGTTACCAGAATTCTTTGAGGGGATCAACAAGATTGTGGTCAAGATGGATCCAGTGGATATAGTATACTTTGATTTTCAGAAAGCCTTTGACAAATTCCCTCATCAAAGGCTCTTAAGCAAGGTAAATTGTCCTGGGATAAGAGGTAAGGTCTTCTCATGGATCCGTAACTGATTAAAGATAGCAAACAATGGGTAGGAATAAAGTTTTCAGAATGGAGAGAGTTAAATAGTAGTGTCCCCCAGGGGTCTGTACTGGGACCAATCTTATTCAACATATTAATAAATGATCTGAAAAAGGGAGTAAACAGTAAGGTGGCAAACTTTGCAGATGATACAAAAATACTCAACATAGTTAAGCTCAAAGCAGATTGCAACGAGTTACAAAGGAATCTTACAAAACTGGGTGACTGGGCAACAAAATGGCAGATGAAATTCAGTGTTGATAAATGCAAAATAATGCACACTGGAAAACATAATACCAGCTATACATATGAAATGAGGGATCTAAATTAGCTGTTAACACTCAAGAAAGAGATCTTGGAGTCATTGTGGATAGTTCTCTGAAAACATCCACTCAATGTGCAGCGGCAGTCAAAAAAGCTAAAAGAATGTTGGGAATCATTAAGAAAGGAATAGATAATAAATAAAATATCATATTGCCTTTACATAAATTCAAGGTAGGCCAACTTCTTGAATACTGCATGCAGATGTGATCGCTCCATCTCAAAAAAGATATATTGGAATTTGAAAAGGTTCAGGAAAGGGCAACAGCTTCCATATGAGGCAAGATGAATAAGACTGGAACTTTTCAATGTGGAAAAGACTTGATTAAGGGGGCATATGATATAGGTTTATAAAATCTTGACTGGTGTTGAGAAAATAAATAAGGAAGTATTACTAATTCCTTCTCATAACACAAGAACTAGATATCACCAAATGAAATTAATAGGCAGTAGATTTAAAACAAACAAAAAAAAGGAAGTAGTTCTTCACAAAACGCAGTCAACTTGTGGAACTCTTTGCTAGAGGATGTTGTGAAGGCCAAGACTCTAACACAGCTCAAAAAAGAACTAGATAAATTCATGGAGATAGGTCTACCAATGGAAATTAGCCATGATGGTCATGGATAGGGTCCCTAGCCTCTGTTTGCTAGAAGCTGGGAATGAGTGACAGGGGATGGATCACTTTATGATTACGTGCTCTGTTCATTCCCTCCTGGACACCTGACATTGACCACTGATCGAAAACAGAATACTGTGCTAGATGGACCTTTGGTCTGACACAGTATGATCATTCTTACATTCCTATATTCAAAATTATACATGTGTGAATATATCTGTAGAGATATGTGAGAGAGCAAAGGGAGTCAGAAGGACAGAGGGAGGGAGCTGCCTGCAGGACACTTGGAGTGTCTTGCTAAATGACCCAACCAAAGATACCTGGGACAGGGAAGGAACCTCAAGTCTCTGTTTCTTATAAGAAAGTTGAAGCTGTTTGGGTGGAGGCACAGGGAAAGGGACTGTCTCTGAGAAGGGAGTCAATTTGCAGAGGGAAGCTGTGCAGTGATAAGAGAGGCTATGGGAGGGGACCTTTTTCTACTGTCTCAGGCTCTGAGGTAGGAACCATGCCCTGGAACAGATTTGGGGGGACTCTAAATGATTAGGGAAATATTTTTTTTATTTGTGCTTGCTTTTTGGAACTTTGTAAACAAACACACAAACAAAAACCTAAGACCTCAAGAAGGACTATGATTGAAGGAGAGAGACTGCATGAGGTTTGTTTAATGGGTGCTGAAGAAGGGGAAATGGGCACAACACTACAAAGTCACCCCTGGCCAGAAGGGGGTGCTCAGGTGGCAACCACTCTGTTATGGGATGGGTTGTTTCTCATCGTTGTGGTGGTAGTAAAAATGGACTGAAACTTGCCTCCCCAAAAAGCAATGTATCCATTTCCTACTATTGGAAATTTTAATGTGAAGAGACAGCCATATCATTTAGAAGTGACCTTTTGGTCATACATAAACCATTCACACAATACAGTTTTAACTCCATAATTCTGAATGTACAGTTATCATACAGAAGAATAAAGGAAATTCAGGGTGGGAAGGATTTCATCTAATGTATGCCTTTACCATTACGTGATTATGACCTATTTTCCAGATTTTGTCCAAACTATTAAAAAAAATATTAAACACGTCTAGTAAGTAAAATGATCTCCCTACAGACAGGATTATTTTATCACTTCAGATTCAACTAATTCAAGCAAATGACTCAACCAACATTATACTCCAGATATCGTTCCACTACATTAGATTTTAACTAAGGAATTGTCAATGATACTCAGCCTAACATTTCCTTTTCTTAATTCTATTGTAGATAATCCTACTAATAAATAGCAAAAAGGTGGGGGTTTTAAATGTATGGGATACTTTTCATTAACGTTGTTTCAAGTTGTTCTTTATATAAATAATTATATACGCTATAGGCAAACCTGTCAGCGCTGCCTATTTTTAAGTTGCCCGACACGTCCCATTATAGGACAGTGATCACTGTTGCTTATAGCTTTGCAAAAAAATGAATTGGATTGAAATTTTCCATGTCAGGTGTCCACCTCCGACTGATTATTTTTTGTGTGCATAGTTTCAGACAAAAGGATTCAGCTGTTTCTGAGTGGAAGATTAGGGTGAAAAATAAACTGTTTGCATAGGTGCTGGAAGCAGGCATGCGGGGGTACTGCCACACTTCCTTGCTTGAAGTGGCTTTCATTATATATAGGCTTTACAGTTTGTTCAATGGCTCTTTCAGCACCCCTACCATAAAAGTTGTTCCAACACCTCTGATTGTTTGATATTACAACCTTAATGTGTGTATGCAGTGTTACTGTAGCTGTGTTGGTCCTATTAGAGAGAAAAGGTGGGTGAGGTAATGTCTTTTATTGGACCATATTCTCTTGGTGTGAGAGACAAGCTTCCGAGCTATGCAGAAGTCTTCTTTAGGTCTGGGAAAGTTACTTGGACTGCCACAGCTAAATACAAGATTCATCAGATAGTTTAGCATAAGTAGTTAGCATGTATTTTAAGAGATCATTCAAGGTGAAGTGGCCCATTAATACCCTTAGAGTCATAGGACTAAAGGCTTGTCTATACTACGCAGCGACAAGGTTGTGTTGACACAGACCTTGTCGCTAAAAGTCAGCAAGTGTGACCACTCTTTTGCTGAATTTTGTTGACACTTTTGCCAACAAAATACTTCCAGGCCCGTGAGCGGCACAAACTTTGTCAGCAGGTGAGCACTCCAGATAAAAAAGCCGTGTTCAGCAAAACTTTTGCCTTTCACAGTTTTTTTTTTACCTGCGAAAGACAAAAGTTTTGGTGACATCTGTGCAGTGTAGACATACCAAAGAGAGAGATTAGGGCATTACAGATTGTTGTAATCAGACATAAATGTATTGTCTTTATTAAGACCATGAATTTTAGTATATAGCAAAATTATGAATTTAAGCTCCGAGGCTTGTCTTTTGAAAATTTTGTGCAGGTTTCCTTTGAGGATGAGGACTGATAGGTAGGATATAGAGTGATTGCTTTGTGAAGAGTGTTCACCCATAGGGGATAGGGTGTTTTTGTCTTTTATCATTTTCCTTGGTGAGTTAATTTGAGAGCATGGTGACTGTCTGATTTCATCCACATAGTTGTTGTTCAGGCATCTAGTGCACTGGATGAGGTACACTGCATGTTGTGATAGGCATGTGTAGGACCTGTGGATATTGAAAGGTGTGTCATGGGGAATGTTGATCATTGTAGCAGTGGAGATATGTCTGTAGGTTTTGCACCTGTTGTTCTGGAAAGGGCTGGTGCTGACTTGAGTTGGTGTGTCCTGGTCTGTGGAAAGCTTGCTTCTGATGATCTTGGAAAGCGTGGGTCTGTTTGAAGGCCAGAAAAGGGGGTTCAGAAAATATTTATTTCAGGATGCCTCCCCATCGAGTATGAGCTGTAGTTGTTTGATGATTCCTTGTATAGGTTCCAGTTTGTGGAGGTAGGTGACATCTAGGAAGTGTGTCTGGCCAGAAGGGGTTTTATTTCTGTATTGAAGCAGGTTCTCTTGAGGTATCTGGGTGGCCTGTTCCATGATGCAATCTGTGGAGCTCGAAAGCTTGTCTCTCTCACCAACAGAGATTAGTCAAATAAAATATATTACCTCACCTGCCTTGTCTCTCCAACCTTGATGTTATTTTAGCATAATTATTTGTAATATTATATATAAAAATATGTGAGGTGGAGCACGTCGTATAATTGCCTAGAAATCACTTGTACAAGATGAATTCAATAAAATAATTTGAATAAATTATTATTCTTTAATAATATAAACAGAATTTAAACTTAATAGTCTGATCTTTTTGTACCTTAATATTACTAGGGAATGTGAAGGATTATAAATATAATAATATTAATACATCAACCTAAAAGTGTAAATAATAAGATGGATGAACTAGAATGCCTGTTAAAGGAGGATATTGGCATAATAGGCATCACAGAAACCTGGTGGAATGAGGACAATCAATGGGACACAATAATTAGGGGTACAAAATGTATTGGAAGGACAGAACAGGTTGTGCTACGGGAAGGCGGGGAGTGGCACTATATGTGAAAGAAAATTCAGAATCAAATGAAATAAAAATCGTAAATGAATCCACATGTTCCATAGAATTTCTATGGATAGTAATCCCATGCTCTAATAAGAATATTACAGGAGGAATCTATTATTGGCCACCTGACCAGTGATCAGGTCACAGTGATAGTGACTATGAAATGCTGAGGGAGATTAGAGAGGCTATCAAAGTAAATAACTCAATAATAGTGGGGGATTTCAATTATCCCCATGTTGACTGGGTACATGTCACCTCAGGATGAAATACAGAGACAAAATTTCTTGATACTTTTAGGGCTTGTCTTCACTATGGCAGGGAAGGATCATCAAGATGAGATAAATCGTCAAGGATCGTCAAGACGTGATAAAGCGATCACCAGCAGCTCCCCCGTCAACTCCAGAAGTCCAGCTCGCCAAAAGACGCAAGCTGGAGTCAACGGGGGACCACGCCGCTGACCGCCGCCACCATGAGGAGGGCAGGTAAGTCGGCTATAGAGATGCTGATTTCAGCTACGTTATTAATGTAGCTGAAATTGTGTTTCTACAGCCGATCTCCCCCCCAGTGAAGACCAGCCCTAAATGACTGCTTCTTGGAGCAACTGGTACAGGAACCCACAAGGGGAGAGGCAATTCTCCATTTAATCCTGAGTGGAGCACAGGATCTGGTCCAAGAGGTAAATATAATGGGACCGCTTGGATATAGTGACCATAATACAACAACATTTAATATTTCTGTGGTCGGAAGAACACCCCAGCAGCCCAACACTGTAACATTTAATTTCAGAAAGGGGAACTATGCAAAAATGAGGTTAGTTAACAGAAATTTAAAGGTACAGTGACTAGAGTGAAATCCCTGCAAGCTGCATGGACAATTTTCAAAGACACCATAATAGAGGCCCAACTTAAATGTATACTGAAAATTAAAAAAACACAGTAAAAGAACTAAAAAAGAGTCACCATGGCTTTACAACCATGTAAAAGAAGCAGTGAGAGAAAAAAAGGCATCTTTTTAAAAGTGGAAGTGAAATCCTAGTGAGGTAAATAGAAAGGAGCATAAACACTGCCAAATTAAGTGTACAAATATAATAAGAAAAGCCAAAAAGGAGTTTGAAGAACAGCTAGCCAAAAACTCAAAAGGTAATAACAAAATGTTTTTTTAAGTCCATTAGAAGCAGGAAGCCTGCTAAACAATCAGTGGGGCCCCTGGACAATTGAGATTAAAAAGGAACACTTTAAGACAATAAAGTTATTGTGGAGAAACTAAATGAATTCTTTGCTTCAATCTTTATGGCTGAGGATGTTGGGGAGATTCCCAAACCTGAGCCATCCTTTGCTGGTGACAAATCTGATGAATTGTCACAGATTGAAGTGTCACTAGAGGTGGTTTTGGAATTAATTGGTAAATTTAACTGTAACAAGTCACCAGGACCAGAGGCATTCACCCATGAGTTCTGAAAGAACTCAAATGTGAGATTGCGGAACTATTAACTATGGTTTGTAGCCCATCCTTAAAATCAGCTTGTGTACCCAATGACTGGAAGATAGCTAATGTAATGCTAATATTTTAAAAGGGTTCTAGAGGTGATCCCAGCAATTACAGACCAGTAAGTCTTATATCAGTACCAGGCAAATTAGTTGAAAAAATAGTAAGGAATAAAATTATTAAACACATAGAAGAACATAAATTGTTGGGCAAAAGTCCACATGGTTTCTGTAAAGGGAAATCATGTCTTACTAATCTATTAAGAGTTCTTTGAAGGGGTCAACAAACATGTGAACAAGGGGGATCCAGTCCATAGTGTACTTAGATTTCCAGAAAGCCTTTGACAAGGTCCCTCACCAAAGGCTTTTACGTAAATTAAGTTGTCATGGGGTAAGAGGGAAGATCCTTTCATGGATTAAGAACTGGCTAAAAGACAGAGAACAAAGGGTAGAAATAAATGGTAACTTTTCAGAATGGAGAGGAGTAACTAGTGGTGTTCCTCAAGAGTTAGTCCTAGGACCAATCCTATTCAACTTATTATAAATGATCTGGAGAAAGGAGTAAACAGTGATGTGGCAAACTTTGCAGACCAAACTACTCAAGATAGTTAAGACCAAAGCAGACTGTGAAGAACTTCAAAACAATCTCACAAAACTAAGTGACCGAGCAGCAAAATGGCAAATGAAATTTAATGTGGATAAATGTAAAGTAATGCACATTGGAAAAAATAACCCCACCTATGCTTATACTATGATGGGGGCTAATTTAGCTACAACTAATCAGGAAAGAGCTCTTAGAGTCACTGTGGATAGTTCTCTGAAGACATCCACACAGTGTACAGCAGCGATTGTTAGGGGAAAATCAAAGGCGCGTCACCCCCTTACCTGAAACCCCGGGTAGAACGGATTTAGAAGGTAAAAAAGCTCACAAGCTGTCAGAGACCAATGAAGAGTTAAACAAACAGCCATTGATCAAGGCGGAACATTCATGCTCCCTCCTTTTGGGGGAAGGAGAAGGTTCAGTTTATTTTAAGACATCATGAGATATTTATAGGATACAGACAGGAGAGGAGTGGTCTGAGGCCATACATTTGCTAAGAGCATGCGTACTATCAAGCAATTACATAAACCAGGGGTCCATGACCTCTGGGTCACCACCTGTTTTCTCAGACAATTCAGCATTCATACAAATACAGAAGTAACAAGCACTAATCTTAAGATAAAGACAACACTGACTAAAAATCAACAATCCGTGTGAGAACAGGACACAGAGTCTAAATACATGGCCAAGCAAAAGATGCTGACAGAATACAATAACTCTTAACATAACAGAGAAACTTTTTGCTTAGCAATCATAAACAAAGCTGTGAATAAGTTTAACCCCTAACACAATCAAAAAAGCAAACCGGATGTTAGGAATCATTAAAAAAGGGATAGAGAATAAAATGGAGAATATCTTATTACCCTTATATAAATCTATGGTGCACCCACATCTTGAATACTGCGAACAGATGTGGTCTCCTCTTCTAAAATATATATATATACTGGTATTAGAAAAGGTTCAGAGAAGGGCAACTAAAATGATTAGGAGTTTTGAAGGGGTCTGTCACAGGGTGATCAGCCCACTCCAGCCCTGAAGGGGTTAAAACAGCCATGCAGAGTGCTGTGGCTGGGGAAAGCAGCAAACCTAGGCTGACTGGGGAAGCTCCCACAGCTGGGCTTATAAGAGGTCTGGGGGCCAGAAACTGGAGAAGAATCTCTCTCCAGCTTTGGAGGGAGAAAGACCTGGCTGCCTGAGAGCAAGGTACTTGAAGCAGAGCAGGGCTGGAGAACAGGGCAAGGGAGCTGGGAACTCCAGGCTGGAAAATCTCCATGATGCAGGCTTAATGAAGGCCTATGAAAAGGTACTCTGGAGCACTGCCGTGGAACAGGGCAAGAGAGCTGGAGAGCTGCAGGCTGTTAAACCCCCAGGCTTCATGCTTTGGTGAAAGCTGTGGGGGAAGAAAACTTTAATCCTAGAATCGTTTTTATGTTTAGCTAAATACAGGCCTCAAAACCTGAACCAAAGTTTTCCCTTTTGTTCTTTGTGTCCTGCTTCTCACCCACCCCCTCCCATTCCCAAATGAAAACATGTATAGTAGAATGACTGAATTAAAGGTCAAATGCACAAACTTGCTGATTAGGGGAATTTTAACCGTATCCAGAGACAAGAGGCAGAGAGGCCCCTTCTGTCTTATGAGATAAGAGGTTACTTTGCAGGAACATTAAGTCTTTTAGAAATAGATATGGAATGTGCAAACTAGGGCCATTGTAATTAGAAGCTTCTTGAGCTCATGAGAAATGTCTGATAGATGCCTGATGTGCACATGAACAGCTTGAATTGTAGAATGATTGGTTATAGATAAAGATTACTAGCCCCTGATAGGTTAAGACCCCTTGCTGTATTACAATTCTATGTACCATGTTTTCTGATAAACTGCCACCGTGATGCACTACCCCTTTGTAGATCCTTGCAGATTACCCATGCTTGCATGCTCTGAATAAAGTGTGTTTTCAGATACAAGTGACCACCAGCCTTATTCTTTTGAGGGAAGTCACCCCCGATAAAGCCTATGCGGGTACAGGGGTTGCAGAGGTGCATTTTGGGGTTAGGCAGAGGCTGCTGGTCCAATCTCCTTGCCAATGATGAGTGGCCATTACACACTGCAGTCTGCCCCAGTGAAAGGGGGATATATAACGGGCAGTAACCCCTGAAGCATGGTGGGATTAGAGGGTTGAGGGTTTCCCTGGGAGGGGAGACCCAGAGTGTGGGGGTACTGCCAGCGGCAGCGCCCCAAGGAAAAAGGGCATTGAGATCCAGGAGGGACACAGGGGCCCTAAGACAGTCAAGACACTGGACACCAGGAGGCGCTCCAGAGCTGAAATGAGCTAATTCCCAAGATGACCAGCAGGAGGTGGCCATGCTGGGGAGTCTTTGACCTCACTACATAGTCCCATATGAGGAGATACTAAAGAGGCTAGGACTTTTTATCTTGGAAAAGAGGAGACCAAGGGGGAGGTATGATAGAAGTATATAAAATCGTGAGTGGTGTGTAGAAAGTGAATAAGGAAAAGTTATTTACTTGTTCCCATAATAAAAGAACTAGGGGCCACCAAATAAAATTAATAGGTAGCAGGTTTAAAACAAATTAAAATAAGTTCTTCTTCACACAGCACACAGTCAACCTGTGGAACTCCCTGCCTGAGGAGGTTGTAAAGGCTAGGACTATAACAGGGTTTTAAAGAGAACTGGATAAATTCATGAAGGTTAAGTCCATTAATGGCTATTAGCCAGGATGGGTAAGGAAAGGTGTCCCTATCCTCTGTTTGTCAGATGGTGGAGGTGGATGGCAGGAGAGAAATTGCTTGATCATTACCTGTTAGGTTCACTCCCTCTGGGGCACCTGGCATTGACCACTGTGGACAGACTCAGTATGGCCATTCTTATGTTAAAAAACCCTAACGTGTTGCAACATTGAGAATCAAAATGAATTTCACTAATGAACCACTTCACATTATGTTTGTACAACAAATTGTCAAGAATCTTGCATAACAACAACAGGTTTAAGTGCTTTGCTGAATAGAGATGGCCCTAAACATGTGCCTAAATGCTTTACTAAATACATTGTGATGAGGACTGATCTGAGCTTTCCATATAAGATATTTTTGGCTGTGCAGTTAACAAGGCAGGGGATGGATTTTGTATGTGGAGCCTTTTAATTCTGATATCAGAACTTCTTGGAGCCATACGATGTAATTTGTGATGGAGTGTATAAATCCCACACTGCACAAAACATGGGTAATATTTTGCATATTTATAATCAAGTGCTTTAGAAATTTTAAGCATGTGTTCAATGCCATGCTGAACAGAGATGGACTTCTGAACTGAGACCAGAAAAAGTAACAGTAAACTCTAATCAAGATATCATGAGATATAGCAGTCAAGTTACATGGGCAAATTACTATTTTCTTCCTAGGTCCTGATTTTTTTTCTGCTATATTTCTATTTCTTTTGTCTATAGCACACTTTATCATTCACTTTTATGTTTTTTATTTCTTAAATTTGATGGGAGTAATCAACTAAGGCACTTATTTCAGCAAAGGTCAACTCCTCATGCCGAAAATAGCAGCTGACAGAAATAATCTAATCAATTCTAAAGTTTAAGGGTTCTTATTGCATATTATAAAATGTTTTTATGATTAATTCTTTGAGGCTATTCTTGTCTGAAGTAATTTTTAAAAGTGCTTTATTTGCATTATCTCCTCATTTACTGCTTGCTTATTCCTTTTTCCTACTTGTAGATGATTTTGATATTGAATCAAAGATTTACTAAGCATATTTAAAGATGCGTCAGCAAAAGTGACTCCAGTTAGTATCACTATGACTTTACTTATTGTTTCATCCTTTCTGATTGTGACTTTACCTATACAACTCATTGTAAAAAACAAACCAAAAAAAACTTTGGTTTTTTCAGTGACAGACCAGCTAGAAGTGAAATAAGTGTTTCTCCTGCTCTTTTTATAACATTACTTAAACGTACTAACTGTTATTTCATTCTTGCAATGCAGTATGAAGCAACTTCACTTGCTTATTTTTGTTTATTGGCTTCTTTGATGAGTGTGGGGAGATATTCACTGAATGGTTGAAAGTGGATGTTTTATTGCAAGGGAAGCAAACTGAACTGTTCTGTACTATATTCACTAATGTGTTCTTGACCTACTATTCGACAATTCTAGCAAAAACTAAAGTTTCACAAGAAATTTGAGTTAAAGATTAGATAAGCCTTTGATGACCAACATGAAAATTCAAATAAGGAAGCAAGATTTTGGAAGCCCATATAGTTGTTGTTGAACATTTTAATCTCTCGTGTGATAAAATTAGCCTCCCAGCCATTTAGCATTTCAATACTTTTGCCTCTGAGATTTTATTGATCCTTAGAATTAGGAGAGATATGATTGGCTACACATAAATCCATATCTAGTTGACCAGTCCAGGGATTATTCCAAACATAGCTCTCTCTCTCTGCATGTATGATACAGTTACGATAAAATTTCTGAGTTGCATATTTGACTCTCACATTTCAAGAAGGTCTCAAGAGTTATTTAAATAAAGCATAAAATCATTAATTGCAATGAAACCATCTCCATAATTATGAATATAGTGAGAAAAATCACTAAACACAAGAAAGAACTAAGGTTCTTCTAATTTTGATAGGACAGTGCATATAGTTAAATACTATTTTTACGTTATGTGTTAAGTTTTCTTTGCCTCAGTTATATATATGCACCCCTTTCGCACTCAATGATAGGCATACACACACACAGACAGAGAGAGATACACAAGAATATCTGTACACAAACTTCTGGGCATAATAAATGAGGATGCATATTGTGCAGTTGTAATTTAGTGAGGGCTTCCAGCACATTCACATCACATGCCTCACAATGTCTTAATCAAATATTGCTTGTAGTTAGTTGTGTTAAAGAAAGATCCTACCCAATCATTGTACCACAATAACTTTGTCTTTGGAACGAGTTTGTTACATAGTTCAAAAATAGCCTATTTGTCTAGAACATTTATTTTTTAAAAGCCTCTTAATAAATTGACTTGAACTTGGCATTCACCCAGACTCAGATTTGGGTTGACTCACCCAAGCCCTCTACCCTTTGCATCCCTCCTCGCCCCCCGCCCCATGAGACCCCTCTGCCTGACACTTGCTGCATCTCTCCTTATCCCCAACCCCCACAAGACCCTCCCAGCCCACCTGCCACTTGCTATGTATCTCCTCGTGGTGCAGAGGAAAGGAGGGACACAGCAAGTAGCAGGGACCTCCAGAGGGAGAGGGGTGGAGTAGAGAAGAAAAGGGACAGACTCTCCAGGCAGTGGGGGTCTCAGGGAAGGGCAGAGCAGGGAGAGGAAGAGGCGAAGTGCATGTGGGACCACCCTGGCCCAGGGATCTGGCCACAGTTCAGCAGCAGATGTGCCAGGAGAGGCTTAGCCTCCCATGGCCTATTATACTCTTCTCCCATGGGTCCAACAAAAGATATTACCTCACCCGCTTTGTCTCTCCCATGAACATAGGTATTTTCCAAATGAAGAGATAATGAAGGAAATAAGTGTGATGCTACAGTGCACTTGTATTGAGTGTATGGATATAGAACTCCAGAACTAGGTATAATGCTGAATATTTTGATAGATGAATATTAAAACACATTCACACCTAACATATTATTATTTGACATTAGAAGTGTATTATAGTACAAGCCGTCAAAATGTCAACATTTACCATCCTTTTCTGCTGCTATCTTCTATCTCTGGGGGAAAGCAGTACTGCAATCTCTTTTAAACGGTTGGTTATTGTTAGCAATACTTTTTCATGATGATCATCTTACTGTGGTATTAGTGACTCAGACAGCATGTGAATATTCTTTCATGGCCAGAATGTGACACCCTTTCTATCACTGAGTAGCACCTTACTCCACAAATATTTCCATTGACTTCAATGGAACTACTCTTGTGGTAAGGCACTATTCAGTAGGACCAAAGTTATCTGTCCCTCAGTATTTACATACGATTTCTAGTAAATTATGTAGAAGAGACCAATCAATTTGTAAATGGCAAATAAAGAGTTTTCCATTGTATGACTATACAAAATTATTTGTAACTATTCAGCCTAAATTGGCAATGAATGGCTTTTTTGCACTAGCAATACTATTATTTTTTAAAAAGGATTATGTGTCTGTATAAATCTTGGTGAAAGCCCATTAGTGGTCTTTTCAGGAATAATCTAAGTAGAAAAGCATCTAGAGTAAATTGAAGCATTAGGCCGGTTGTGTTTAAAAATTATCCTGCTGATTATGAGCCAGAATTGGGCAATATAAGGATAATGCCACCACATATGGATCCTATTATTTTTCTTGGCAAGCTTTCCCACAGAAATAGGGTCATTAATCTTACTTAATGTTGCAGGTGTCATATACATTTCAAAAAATATTTTCACTTGTGTTTCTTTATATGGGTAAATGGCAGAAAACTAGGACATATCATTCCAGATTATCAAACAAATCTTATATGATATGTTTTGTTACAGATATTTTACCAGAATTAAATATATACATTTGTATTGCATTAGAAATCTGAGGTTCTCACAGTTCATTGGTTTGGCTGGTTTGTGTCATAGAGGAAGGAGAGGTTAGGTAGTATAATAGCAACTAGTAAAGACATGCCCTTTCTATCCTTTTCCCCAGGGGTCTTGAACACCTTCAGCCACAGACTCACTGGCTCCAAGGTATGTTTCCCACCTCAAGTTAAGTCACCAGATTGGTTGGTGGTCTTTGGAGCAGGTGACTAGATGGTGGGGAGAGAGATTTCCAGTTCTCTGATTTGGAGCATGTGCTAGATTTGGAATAAGAGTGTGTAAAAGTAGGAAAATGACAATGTGTTATATGCATGGAATATATGTTTCATCCGATGGAATTTACTTTGCAGGGCAGGAAATCTCTCAATTTTACAAAAGTCCCTATGAAAAAGGATAAATGGACACAAATCAGAGATCAGGAATGGCAATATACAAAAACCTGTAGGAGAACACTTCAATCTGCCTGGACACACAATTACAGATTTAAAAGTCACCATACTGCAGCAAAAAAAACTTCAAGACCAGACTGCAAAGAGAAACTGCAGAGCTGCAGTTCATTTGTAAATCTGATATAATCAATCTAGGATTGAACAAGGATCTTGAATGGTTTGCTAATTACAAAAACAGCTTTTCCTCTCTCCGAGTTCACACTTGCAATTCAGCTGCTAGAAGAATACCCCACCCTCCCTGATTTGAGTTAACAAGCTGGTTCAGCCTGATTGGACTAACCCTGTTACCTCCCACCTGGTTCTTGTCTACTTATCTATACCTGCCCCTGGACACTTCCACTGCTTGCATCCGACGAAGTGGGTATTAGCCCACGAAAGCTTATGCTTCAAAACTTTATAGTTAGTCTTTAAGGTGCCACAGGACTCTTTGTTATCTCAATTTTAAGGTTCTCATGAAGAATTTTCTAAGGGAGTCTGAACCTCAAAAAGCTGTCGGGGATTGTGGCAAAGGGATCTAAGTCCTCGTTAACTGGATGTGGATTTTAGGCCCCCTGGGGCTTTCAGAGGCTTTATTGAATCAGCTTTGACTATAGGAACTGCTGGCTAGTCACAATCTAACACATAACTGAACTAATGTGCAGTTGTCAAATGTGACAAAAGGAGCATCAGTGGTGTATGGTTCCATACGATTTGGATACACAACCTGTATGAGATGAAGGCTTTCTTTCTTTTCAGTTCCTTTTTGGCTACATGTGAATGGGTTCATCTCTTAACGGGCATGTACCAGAGAATGTCATGCTGGCTACATACATGATCTAGTTCAATTTCTGAAAGGAACGGAAAAGGTTAATGGGGCAGTTTTAGGGGGCATCTTGCTTGAAGTGGAAACAAACTCTCAAGCTCAGCTGATCTTCACTGCAGGGATGAGTACCTAATAGCTTATTGACTCTTGAATGGAACCAAGAGCAAGTCCAACCACTGATTTGGATTGCTGAAACTAGCAAAAGCTAACCTCTTCAACTCCCATGACAGTGGTTTTGGGGTCAGAGGAACATCTTTTATTTGAGATAAGAACCATGTGCTGATTCTTCCTCTTTCTTACTCCCATTATTCATTACTGTAACTGATAAACACTGATGTAAATACAAGAGGTGAATCAGGCATGCAATTATTTGTAATTCTGAATAATTGTATGGGCAGGTATTTACGCACTGTATATATTTAGGTGCTGATTCCTTTAGTGGTTAATCTTGTGGATTTTTGTAAGCCTGATTAAGTTATTTTTTCCTATTCCTGTAGATAGCCCTCCACAGCACGCTGGTATCACCTACCAAATGGAGACAATTGTATTTGAACTAACAGTGATACACAAAAAGGAGAAATAGAGTAAACAATTTTTTTCCCTGATAAATTTAAACATTGAAAATGAGGGTTAATTTGGAGGCAGAAAAATCTAGTTGATATTACCCTCTATGGAAAAGAGTCACCAAATTACATTGTGTGTCTTGCTGACTGGATTGTGAACCAGAGGTCATCTCAGTTTGGTAGTATAATAATGTAGTTGTACACACACAGAAATATATTATACAGCTGATACACATGGGGTGACATCCTGGCACAATAGGTGAAAGCAGTGGAAGTTTGACTTTCACAGAGTAAGGATTTCACTGCTGGAATTTGTTCTAGTTGCACAGGTGATGGAAATAGGGGTGATGCCTCACCTCCTGGCTGGAAGTGGTTTCCATTAAATGCAGGGTTTACAGTTTGGTTTAGAATCAGAGAGGTAGCCGTGTTAGTCTGGAATAGCAGAGGTAACAAAGAGTCCTGTGGCACCTTAAAGACTAACTATAAAGTTTTGAAGCATAAGCTTTCGTGGGCTAATACCCACTTCGTCGGATGCAAGCAGTGGAAGTGTCCAGGGGCAGGTATAGATAAGTAGGCAAGTTTGGTTTAGTGGCTCTCAGCAACCCCACCTAGTTGTGAGTTTACCTTTGTTAAGTAAATGCCACATTTGAGCATGTGCAATGAACATGAAGATCTGTGATTATGTTCCTTATATAGTTATTTCTCTACAAAGGGATGTTAACTATAGGAGAGTAAAAGGATGGATTTAGCATGGATGTCATATTTCTAGAGATTTTACAGATATAGAATATCTGGTTCAATATTTTAAAAAATGATGACACTGATAGTTTGGGTTGCAAATACACTACATTCCCAGTGTGGTCATCACTAGTTGGCTTCTGAAATAAGGAGAAAATAAATTAAGTGTAGAGGCCTGGAAATATTTAAAATTTTAAAATTCCAGGCCACCAAATATTGGCAGTGAAATAAAAAAATTTCCTCTTAATTTCTACAGCAGAAATTAAAACTACAAAATAGTAAAAAGACAGGAAAAGTTATTAAATTAGATCTAAACACATTTTCAAATTGTATTGGTTAGTCTGATCAGTAGCATTGTAGCAAGTACTGATATCACATTAGTGAATTATGCACAAAACCACACACACAACATTTTATATACCCTGTTTCCCCGAAAGTAAGACATCCCCCGAAAATAAGACGTACTTCCAGTTTTGCCTCTCGCTGTAATATAATGTAATGTAATTTTGGGAGCAAAAATTAATATAAGACACTGTCTTATTTTCGGGGAAACACGGTATATATAAGTGTTTTGCCTTATTTTCATAAAGATTGTCTTAGTATAAAAGAAAATCATGCATGCTATAACGTATATTTTCCCATTTATTTAGGCAGATTACTAAGAGAATATACTATTTTAAATCTGTATTGTGATTTATTCATAGTACCAAGTATTGTTCACTGTTTAAATCAACTATATTGTAAGTTATTGACAAATGTATTATTTATAAGGGATGACTGAAAGTATGGTAAACTTACATTACAGTATAACAGGCAGTAAAATAAAAACAGGATATATATTGGGTAACTCTTTTTCAGGGTTTTTTTTTTACTAAAATCTATTAAACAATTTGCACAATCTTTCTTTGAAATTCAGGTTTTTAAACTAAAATATTGGAATATGGGGGGAAAAAAACAGAATGTATTTGTCCATTTTGCTTCCTTTTCTTGATGTTTCCTTCCACCAGTTCACATGCATCAACAATTAATCTTAGAAGAGTTTAGTTCCACTTCAGGGGATTATTTTGCCCATTTATATTTTACTGTTAGAGTTTAGTAATTTTACTGCAACATGACTCCTATTAATCAACCTGGAGTCTGTTCTTTACTTTGGCTCTTTCCACTCCCTTTACCTCAAAATCAGTACAGTTTCTAGCAATCTACAACATTTTTTTCCCATGCAGAAAACATTGTACTCCTTGATTTAGTATTTTAAATAATATAGTCCACTAATGCCTACCAGGGTTGGTCCCCCATGTAAGTACTACAAACAGAATATAGTAAGAATATCACACACTGTTTTAAGGCAGGAGCTATGAGAGGAGATTAAGAAATGTATGTACATTTCTTAAAGGATCATTTTAACATGGAGCTAAAGCAGTTACATTGGAAATTCTGAAGTGGATGCAGGTATTCCCAGTTTTGGGCCAAATAAAGAAGGTGTATTATTCCTCAAGGACAGAATTTACATGATATTTTATTGATGAACAATTTAAGAGCCTGGTTCAATGCCACTGGGTATCAATTACAATTCTTGCAAGACCTGGCACAAATTTACAATCACGATTAATGAGATGTCAACATTGTTGGAAGAAATGTATTGATGTCCAATAGTAAAGTAATCAGACCCTCACAAGGCCAGGTAATATGAACATCTTTTAAAGAAGTGTCATCTATCTAAACTGTCATACACAAAATTTGCTATACTTCAAAAAGAGAAAGTAGGATGCTGGAAAAAAACCTGTGAATGTTTAATTATTGCAATAAATTCAAGTGTTCTAAATTCTAACTTTCCAAAAACATACCTGCTGGTATAAGTAGTATCTGGAAGTCTCTGTGTGTAAAATGTAACCTTTGAAAAATGCTTTTTTCCCATCCCTCCTCCCCACTTGGAGCCTAAAATAGCTGAACATATTTTCTTGCAGCTCTCCGTTTAATATTTGTCTCTGGGCTGAGAACAAATAGAAACAAAATGCAGTAGTAAAATAGGGCCATCAAATGGAATGTGCATCTTAATCATTTGCATGGTCACAATACTATCCTGGTAAATACTGCAGAAACTTTTCCATTACTACCTACTCCGACTTTTAAAATGAAATGTCTTTGGCCATACTTGTAACCCTTCACATTTACTTTCTGAGACTATTTAGGAGATTGTGTTTTACTAGAATGAAAGTTTGCAGAAAGGAAATTTCAAAGTTGCATGTATTGCTATTTCTGATAGAAGTGTCTGTATGGTCATCCAATCCAGGAACAGAGATTGCAATTCATCAAGATACTTAAGCATATGCCTAACTTTAAGCATGCAAGTAGTCCTACTGACTTTGTTATCATGTGATTAGTTGACCCTAACAAAATTATATAGGTCAGATTTTGACTAGAGTATCTCAAACTGTTCATGATCAAACAGTTGGCAAGTTTATTCATACAAATGAGGAAATCATGGCACGCCATTACTGGAAGAAAAGCTAAATCCAATAGAGAAATGATTCGTTGCAAACTACATACACAGTATTAATCACAATCACATAGCTATAATTAAATCCAGGTTTCTCTAAGACATTTTCTATGTGAGATGAAGGAAGCTAGAATCAAAAGCACATAGCCTTTGGTTGGACAAATTCAGAAGTACATCCCCATCCCAAAGAGCTGAACTGAGAAATGCTCATCAGAATGGAGAGAATAAATTCCTCTCTCCTAGAAGAGACCTTCAAGCCAGAACTAAGGGAATATCAGTTCCTATAAAATTAATTCCATTAAATCCCACATCTGGTCCTTTAATGGATTTATATCGTTTTACTGTGGACGATGTGATAATAGCAAAACATTATTGCCAATGTTATGAACACATTAATAGACTGGATATCTCCTAGAAGTTGGAGCAAGTTCCATCTATTACTAATACTTAAATGTATCAAAGGGGCTCATTTATATTAAACCAATAATATGTGATTGTGCATTAAGATTTCTTGATTAATTATAATTTTTATTGTCCTCCAATTAAAATGGATTTAGGGAGGATGTTCTTTGCATATGCTGGGCCATCAACTTTGAATGAATTACATAAGTATATTAAACTGCTTGATGTAATGACTGGTTTAAAAAAGGAAATAGGTAAATTGATTAGAGTATGTATGTGATTGTGGAGCTTCATGTAAAATTGCTTCATGTTCAGTACTTACAATGAAAGATTTGAGTTGTAACTAACTGGCAAATGCTTCAGGATAATATTAAAACTATGATAGGAAGTCTAAATGTGATATTCCTAGCAAACAAAATTTTGATGACACATTAAATTAAATGTCTTAAATAAGGATCTGATTATTATAAAATGAACAAAGGTATTTAATGTATAGTAATTTAGTTAAGAAGGTATTTAATATTTTTATTAGATGCCCATCCATTACTCTCTGTGTGTGTGTCTGTCTTAATAATTGGACAAAGGCATCTAGAAGTGTAACTCTTGAGATTTAAAGCACAACATTTAAGAATCTCTAATCTCTACACTGATCAAGTTATGGTCAAATAGTGGAGTGAAAGATCCAAATGTGAAACAAAGACCCAGACTGAGAGAATCAAGACAAAAATAAATGGTTCCTATTTATCATACAAGGTAAATGATTTCTGACACGTTAGTTTCATGCAAATGGTAAGGAAACCAAGATTAGAACAAAAATCTGGTGTTCTAACCTGTTATAGGAAGTGAAGATTCAGAATGGCTCAGAATTCACATAGGCACAACTTCTCTCTCTGGTCACCAGCTGAAGTCTGAGCTCAAAGGGAGAATGGAATCCTCCCTTGAAGGCCGAAGAACCCCTAACTGAGCTAATATAATTGTCTGGCTCTACTGAAAGGAGGGCAGGAAACATTTGATACGGATTTAATCAGGACGTTACTTTATTATTAGATGTCTGTGATTACCCGGCAGATAAAAGTGTACAATGCAGGTAACCCCATGTTCATTCAATAACCACCTGGGGGCTTCCACCAGTCTGAAGCCAACATATTGCTGGGACCTTACCATCCACACACACATTCCTCATAGAAGGGTTAAGGTGGGCTATAAGAAAGGGGAGTTGGCTCCCTGCCATATCATTCTTAGGGCTCCCACACACTTTCCACCCCATTCTCTTCCCTTAACTCACACCTCCTTTTTAAGTCCTTTTCTAAGCCATTTATACAGTCACTGTATACTTTCCCTGTGAAGTACCTGCCTGGGACATCCATCCCATACTTATATAATGAGTCACAACACACAGCCAAATTCCCTTCATGCCACAAGCCAACAAAGCTCTCCCTGAAACTGCTCTGGGGAAGGCGGAACCCCCCCCACACACACACACCCCCAACTCCAAATAGGCCAATCTGGTGGTATGGGGAAAATTTCTCCACAGCCCCACAGCAATGTTCACAGCAGGTCTTGACCAAATCTGGTATTTTACCACCTAATGAGAGGAGAGGAAGGGTGGATGCTCCCTCAGTCTGCTCTGTATAAAAGGAGGCTTAACCATATGGGCATTCCCCTTTTAAGGCCTTTCGCTAATCCAGTTTCCAGGGGATGAGTCAGTAACACCAGGCTTCCCCCTGTCCCCATTTGCAGCAGTTTGACCTCTCTTTTTCCTTCCCCTCCCCAGCCCTAAGGCATTGTTCCCTTCATTCAGCCAGCCAGCCAATTTCCCCCCAATTTAAAGAGGCGTGGCGATCAGTCTAATAGGGAATGTGCACACTGCAAAAAATGTTGGTGTGTTCAAGCTACATTACAAATGCTCAAATTAGCTGGTACCATAAACTGACTATGACTAGCTGGTCAGTGTAGACCAGGCAAATTGTGTTGAGCGTTATCATCTAGCCCAGACCTTACACTCATTTTCATCCCTCAAAGGAGACCATTTTTATCATCCTTTATGCACGTGCTTCTTTAAATTACTGACCTTTTTTCCTCTCATTTATTTATTAACTGTGATCAGGGCCCTTAACATCCAGTGGAAGTGTACAGTGATGTGAAGAAAAATGAGTTTGTGCCTGAGAGAGCAAGCTACTGAGCAGCTCCCTCTAAAGCTATTATCAATGCCACTCTAAGAATTGGCTGGCATGGATAAAGGGAGGGAGAACAAGACAATATTCCATCTTAAATTACTTCTCTTTGTAGGAAAGTTAATGGCAGGGAGGGGTATAGAAAAAGAAATATCAGCACAACCCAACACACCCAGCCCTAAAAATGCAAGTCCACCAATATGACTCCAGGAACCATTTCCAGTATGAACATGTGTTCAGCATTACAATTAATGAGCACCATGGAACCAATGGGAAGTAATTAAAAAACCCTGGAACATTACCTTATTAATAATAATCTCTGATTTATTTTATTAGATTTCACACTCTGGACTGAACAGTTCAGAAAGAGAGAGAGAGAGAGACATATATGCTGAAACATACAGAGGTTGAGAAAAGCAGCAGTCACTTGGATAATTGGTGCTGTTAATATTTATGGTAAGGATTCTGCATTTTGCTCCCCAGGAAACTTTGAAAAATAAAACTAATCTGGGGCCTTTTGGTGCATCATTACCGGTGCATTCAGTTAAAAAATAATAATTTCCTCTGCTGTGCTGCCTGGCTGGCTGCCTAAATAAAAAACCTGTAATGTATCTTCTCTCTCCTCACACGCCTAAGCAAACCAAGCCTAAAGATAATGATGATCAAAGAAAAAGGGATATAATTTCACAGTAGTGGTGGTTGGGGGAGTAGTGTGCGGGGGAGGGGAGGAGCTGTGGTTATGTGTAACAAACACTTAGAAAATGAACCCCAAATATTTTAAAGTTTCCAGTTATTTTTCTTTCAAACTTGATATAGCTGGATTAGAAATACAAGCTGTGTGTGTTTGCAGAACCTCATTTTTTTAGCCCTGCGTATAAGTAAAGTTGATCCAGGCAGCACTTCTAAATCTGTGGCCACAGCTCCCCTCTCTCCCCCTTTCTGACCTGCCTTTTGAAGATTTGAACCTTTTTAGCAAAAAATCTCATTCTGATTTTCTTAGATGCTGAGCATTTGCAATTTCCATTGAAACTATGGGAGCTGTGGATGTGTGGCATGTGGGGAAAAAACAAAAACAAAGGTCTCCAAAAAGCGGTCTCCAAAAGAAAACTCATAGGAGAAAGCACAACAGCAGGTGACAGCATTGCCAACTATCTTCCACCACAACTCCCCTCTCTCTGCTGTCATCATATTTAATGGACAGATCTACAGTATCTCATCCTTGTCACAGATCCCTATACTTAACTTGTTTAGAAATGAACAAGCATGGTCCCCAAACTATAGAAACATGTTGATTTTTTTCATAATTTTGTTTTTTGAGCAGCTCTAGTTTTTAATGGAGAACAGGACTGCTTGATTTGGATTTGAACTCTGTTTATATTTATTCACAATTACTTAGTGTCTACATAAATTTGTTGTAGGTGCTGCATTTGGCCCTGATCTTGAATGCTAAAGAGATTTGCCTGCATTTATTTCATGGGAACTCTGCTGTTGGCATATAAAGGTTAACCCAAAGAAAACATATTGGAGGAACAGGACCTAAAACCCATAAATTGAATACAATATAGAATGGGTAGTTTTCCTTAGAATAACAAATCTTGTTTTACGTTTTTTGTGGGGAGGGAGTACAGGGGAGGGAAAATCCAGTAAAAGATGACAGCCATATTGTTTTATGCAGGCTTCAATGATGAGAATATGCATGAAGACTGCATATCAGTAGAGAAATTCCTGAAGTCAGATTACATATGTTCACTTATATGCTTTTCTAGTGGAAGAAACAGACTCATTTTTGTGCAAAAATATCAACCACCACATTTCCTTAATGCATTATGTATTCTAAATAAACATATCTGATCCAATCTGAATGTGATTTAGCCCCAGTAGACTTTCTAGGGATTCCAACATATACTCTCTGCTGCGTTTGATGGAATTCAAGATGACTACTCTTTCTGCAGTGACCTTTAATTTAAATGTGTGTACCATATTCATGCTGTTCTACTCTCCTTGTATCATTCCAGGCTAACTAGGGATCAGTATTTCCATGTTTGGAGAAAATGAAAAAAACAACCAATTCTCAAACCAGATAAAACACGTCTCTTCATGTTCTTGTCAGCCGAAGTATTACTGCACTTTAATTACTGCTCCATAAGAAATGGGATTTTGACATATTAGAAGAACAGCAGCTACATATTGGAGACATAGGATAGAGAAAACAACATCACTGGAAAGTGTCATAACTCATTCGTCTTCTTTAATACTCACCATAGTTCTGGCTGAAATTTCCCTTTCAGTGGTCAATACATTTTCAGGGAAGGGAATTTCAATTTACTCTTTTTTTTTTTCCTGCCTTGCATTTCTGTACCCGTTCTCAATATCTCAGAAAACAGGCTTTTGAAGCTCATGGAAGTCCAGCAAAGCGCTGTCACAATAACTCATTAATATAAACTAAATCAAAATTCTAAGTAAACACAACTGCTTCCAGAAGTCACAAAGAAGTCTTCACCCCCCTGAACTGAGTGGCAAAACTCCCACTGATGTCAGAGCTGCCAGGATTTTGCCCCAGGTCTTTTATCTACTAAAACAATTAAAGTCTTGACTGGATAGTACATAATGCTTGGATACTAGCCTGATAGGGGGAAAATAGTAAGTAGGTGGAATAGTAAGAAAATATCCAAAACAGAAAGATATAGATTAAGTTATAAGGTCATTTTGAAAAATGACTCAATTTTGAAACCTTAAATGGGCCCATTGTAAGATGATGAGTCATACCTGAACTAAAGCCTGATTAAGTTATGTGCACTGATGAGGGCTTAGAACCGCCTGACAGGGACAACAGACTACCAGAGCCTTAGCCTGCTCCAGCCTTGTTCCCAATCCTGCGCCAATCTTGCTCTCACTCTTGCTTCACTGTCTCCAAAATTTTGCTCAGCCCCCTGGCTCTGCCCACTAGGCATGACCTTCCCCATCATGGTGTCTGACACCCAGTCCCAGAGAGTGGATGCTCAGTCATTCAGTCAGCAGTCACTTTCAAATTTTTTTTTTCATAGTTAAGTATTATTTCTCCACAGAGGGACAGAGTTTGCAGACTTTAATGAGTGATAATTACACATTTTTGGAAAAGAAAAGTGATAAAGAATGGGGCAGAAATGAATTAAGAACAAAAAGTAACTTGAAGTTCCTTTCTCTTTATTACAGCATGTTAGTGTGTATATATATAAAATCACCGGGTTATTAAACAGCCACACTATATAAATCAAATAATATATAAAAGGATGAACTACCAAGGCTTTTTCCTAGGGCAGTTTTCTACAGACACAGTTTACATTATGACTGAAGTGCAGCAGAACTCTACAGTTCTGGACAAAAGCAGAAACTGTTTCTTATAGCAAGTTTGTATTAACTTAGAATATGGGAAAATTTACCCAGGGACTAGGATGAGACCACTCATATTCATGTAGTGATTTATATAGGATTTGCCTTTTTGACTTGGATTGATAGCTCATCCTATTTATAGTTATCCTGCTTGTGACAATAACCTGTTCCTGGCGATTCAAAGTAGAACTATGTGAAACATTTTGAATGATATAAATTTGTCTCTTTTTGTGAATTTGCAAATATTTCTAAAACTGGAACAGTTTCAAACATGAATTCAATGGAACTGTATAAACATATTCTTGGTTCTAAGGAAAATATTGCAGCAGATGTCTTGCATTTTGAATTAGCTGAGCATGCACTCTGTAGGGTTGGGCCCCTCTCAGGTTTCAAAACCAAGTCATTTTTGAAAATTGCAGACTTATTATTTAATCTATATCTTCCCGTCTCTTTGTTTAGCAACAAGTTCCTTGATTAGCAGAGTCTATCCTGTGTGGTCAGGAGTTGGCATAAATCATTCTGATGCAGAGAAGCATCTATGTTGTTGGTTCTCTATTAATCAATCAGGGAAAAAATATTGTTTCACCTTTGGGGTTTCCTTAGCAACTGTTAAGAGAGTTGTGGGCCTGCCTCTGACTTCCATCACTGTGAGCAGCAGGAAGTGACTCTTTGCTGCTTCCTACCGAAGTTTGTGGATTTTATGAAGGGGTGCTTACTTCAGCAGACTTTCTATGTTGAAGAGGATCTTGTGCCTTTCTTGGCAAAGAAACCAGAAGGGAGAGCAACCCATCCAAAGAAGGGAGTGGGATACACTCCATTGGTCATTCCCTACCAGAACACCAGAAGAAGAGGATAGTATGTTTGTCACAGGGTCCGGGCCGCCCTGTGTTCAGTCTGCCCACAATAAGGGTCTTGACACTCTTTTCAGTGCTCCCAAGTGTCCTTTATTTACAGTGCTTCTTGTGACTCCAGTGAAATAACCTGTGCTCTGTACAGTGCTCCCCCAGTCCCCAGACAGTTACTTCCCTGCCTCTCGAGGCCTCTTTGCCTATAGTCAGGAGACAGAGCTCCTGCCTCTTTTCCCTTGCCTGGCCTCCTCCTAACTTCCCATGAGTCAGGGCTTTTGTAGCCAGCCCAGCTTCCTGCCCCAGCTGTAACTAATCAGCCCTGGCTAAGCCTATGGGCCTAGGCTCGTTAGGGCTGGCAGCTGGGCTCCCCTGCTGGCCACTACCTGCTCCAGCCCCCGAGCCTCCTGCCAGGAAGCAGGATTTGAGCTGCAGAGGCAGGGCATTCTGGGGTCTTTACCTCTTTCCTGCCACAATGTTATTCAAGGAAAAGTCTGCTACTGAGTCTGTTGATTAGAGAGAATTGTAAGAAGCAGAAGTCTTTATGAACAGGTGAGATCCTCTATTGAAATGATGGTGTAATGCTGAAGAACAGAGACTGGTCAGTAATTATCTCTTATTTCCAGGGAAAAAATGCCGAATGGGGACTGACCAAAGAATCCTTGTTGAGGATAGGTACATTGGGAGGTATTCATGGGTATTAGTAGGATTTGAATTCAGCTGAGCTGTCTGGAATGGAGCTCCAGTAAATAGTTTCAAACCCAGGAGGCAGACGCTCCAAGCCCCAGTGTTAAACTGCTAACTCGTGTTAGACAAGCAGTATGTTGGATAGTTAAGTATTTTATGAAAAGCCTATCTCAGCTAAAGTGTTACTTATTTGTTTTACAAGGAGGGCATAAAGTCCCCGACTGAAATCAAGGGCTTACTGTGGTAGTGTGTAAGAAGCACAGAGCAAGAGATGGCTCCTACTCTGAAGTGCTTGTAATCTAAATAGACATAAGGGGAGGGGACATGGAAAAAGAGGATGGCATGGCTGACTCAAGCTCACACAGCAGGTTGGTGGAAGAGTCAGGATTAAACTCTAACTCCCAATTTAGTGCCCTAGCTACTGGACCATGCTGCCTCTTGTAATATTAAATAAATACCAAATGAATAGGCTACATGAGCTAAAAGATGAATAGGATTTCAGGTAGTCTTATCTGAGATATTTGAAAGATAACGGCTTGAAGTCATTTTAAAGAAACATATCTTTAAAAAAATTGAGTGACACTCAGCCAGCTTCTCTAATCCATCTTCATTTATCATGTTACCTGAAAGGAAACACAAGAGCTTTTGATTCTATTTCATGGGATTGAAAAATTATCCCGTGTCCTTTCCCTGTTTAGCAGCACATTCCCATGTGCTTTTAGGTGTCATAGACAAGGACTTCTTTGCCGATGGAATGATTAAATGATGTGCAGCCTGTCCTCACCACTGAAGGTGATAATTACACAAAGAACAGCATCCTAGGAGTAAGGATGTTCCCATGGAACAGGCCTCAGAATAAAAACATCAGATGCGTGATGCGCTCAGTAGCACTGGGCCTTTTCATTACTGCCCCATCACTCTCCTGAAATTGATTCTGTTTCATTCACTTTAATGAAGTCTAACCGAAAAAGTCATTGAGGAATTTCAGTGTCCTCTCCTCTCTCTCAATAGCTGAATTACTCCAGTGCATCAAAACTAGCAGCATGAGGCATCTCTGTGGTTAGCATTTTTTCTCAACTCTGATTCACCAAACTTTGCAAAATAGAGCAATTTCAGCAATAAATAAATAATAATAATAATAATTAATAATAAAAAGGGTAGAATCTCCTTTGGGCAGAAACCATCTTCTTGTTCTCTATTAATACAGTGCCTACCACAATGGAGTCCTGCCCCAGGCCTGTGGTAATACAAATAAAATATAGTTTTCTTTTAGTATAAATGTTTTGAAAGCAAAGTAGCTTTAAACAAAGAAATATCTGTACCCTTTAACAAGTTAAGCTTCTATCCATAGGATCAACAAATCCAAGAATGTTTAGGATAAATCCTTTATATTGTTTTTGTAGACTAAACCTTCAGGTCCAAATTTAAACACAATTTCTTCACTGCACATAAGCACCCCCTCCCCTGAACCATTCTTTACATTTTGTTTGGGAAGGGTCAAAGAAAAGATAATGTATATTGAAAAGAAAAGAAAAGAATGTTGCTCTGAGGTGATGCATATCATTCATACTGCTGATATGTGAACTGGTATGGGAGGGGGGAGGAGATAAAGCTGATCTAAACCTTAAACACAAAATGACCCAAATTCAATTATTTAAAGTGATGAAGAGCTGCCAAGCATGTATCTTGAGTCCAAATGATCTGGCTGAGTCCATGACCTGGATAACCAGGGTCTGTTTTTGTCAGAAAACCTATTTTTGTTGACAATTTGCTTCTGACATTGTCAACTGACACCTCCGTTTGTGCAGCCATTTCTCAAAACTGGAAATTGAATACATCTGCATGGATCAACTGATTTAAGCTGCTCAAGTGTCAAAGTCACAACCAAATTCACCGATATGTTTATGTGTTTACCGGTGGTAAAACTGAAATGAACAAGTACAATAGATGAATCTACCTGCAAGTAGAGCCTCCAATAATACCCATAAGCCTTACCAACATGCCCAGAACTCATGCTAAAAGTTTTGCCATTTTTACATTATACATAGAGAAACTGAGATAGAGGGAGCTTCAGTGAGTAAATTACAGAACCAGGTAAGGAATAAACATTTCTTGATTCCACTGGGCAACACCACCACCAGGGGTGTTAAGTATTGGCAAAACAATATGCTCCATAGAATGTTTTAACTTCCTTACTAGGAGTTTCTTATTTTGGGCCTTGCCTAAAGAACATGGTAGTGCCCAGGTATTATAAGTTTGAGCACACTAAAATCTTTCTAAGACATCACTATTAGAAAGTGATGAAGTTTAGACACTGTTGCCTTCTGTCTACAATGTCTCTGGGTGCCTGGTGTCATTTACATGAGAAAGTTATCAGATTTATCTGGAAAACTTTGCTAAAATGTTAATGGCTCCAGCCTAAAAGTTTATCCCAGGATAGAAGCAGCGTTTCTTGAACTGGAACTATTTTGGAGGTTTCCACTGACCAATGAACTGCAATGGAACCACATTGTATGTTCCGCAACTGAATATAGTAAATCGGACCCATTTACTCTTAACAGTCAGTGAAATATTCAGCATGTTATGAGGCCTATTGATACCCACAAATATCTTCTCCAGCTATGAGCATATCAAATACCAAAGCCACCTAATTGTTTCCCACCATTAACAGTATTATTTCAAAACAGGAGAACCTTTAGGAGCAATTTTCAAAGCTGCTATCATTGCCATAATGGCAGCAGACATGGTTGCATGGTATTGTATAGCTCACTTAAAAATGTTCACCCTTAGGTCTGCCATTACAAAACAGAAAGTTATTATTATTAATAAGGCAATTATAATGCACATGTGCACTAGGTGTCATCCATAGAACAAAGGAACATGAATGTCATTTTTACATTATACATAGAGAAACTGAGATAGAGGGAGCCCAAGATTACTTTGTGAGTAAACTATAGAACCAGGTAAGGAATAAACATTTCCTGATTCCACTGGGCAATGCTTCTTTCCTTATGAAAGATTACCAAGTTATTTCAGTAAAACCCAGTGTTTTGTTACATAGCAAATAAAAAAAGAGATCAGAAAAAAAGCTTGCAGGCTTTAAAAAGTCCCCTGATTTTTCAAGATACAATGACTAAAGCACCATAAACTAGACAGATGCTTTAAAAAAAGATTTGAGATGCTCTATCTTTTTAACTTATTCAGTATGTTAAACATTTTGAGTCTATATGGGGCTAGAGTTGAGCCCAGAAAATCCTGTTTTTATGTACCAATTGGCAGGTAAGAAGGATTTGCAAAGCCTAATGATCTCTCACTGATGCTTGATTACCTATCTTGCCCTGTAAGAAAAAAAAATACTAGAACACCATTGCTGAGAGTAAATCAGAGCCATCCATTACGCATCTGCCTCATAAAACATTTATGAATAACAGTGCTGCCTTGGGATCTTGAGGTCTGCTCTCTTCCAGTGTTATTTGATAAGAGGCACTGCAGCCTTTTGGTGTTATCTCAGAGGATCAGCTTGTGATTGTGCAAATACCACTAATACAATTTAAACAGCTACACATCATTTTACACCAGGATCCACCACAGGATTGATATAGGACAGAGCGAAAGCTTTCCTCAGTGATTGTGGATGGATAAATAGCTTAAAAAAAACACTAAATAGTGTCACTAAACACTGGTATTGCTGCATCTTTGCTCTCAAGCCTATACACCAGTGAAATATGGTTTTTTATATTTTAAGGTCATGTCCATGCTTCTTCATAAATTAGTACCAGCAATAGCTCAGAGCTTTAATATTTTGGCTCCATAGAGTCACCATTTACAGCCAAGAGATATCCAGCCAACACACACACAATAAATAGGGTCTGGTTAAATAAATTCTGTGGGCCAAATGCAAATTTCAATTACACCAGCATAAATAAGTAATACTGAATTACACGGCATGTGAACTGACTTAACTGAGAGAAAAATCCGGCCTGAACTTTCTGGTGCTACTGGGCACTTGATAGGTTTCAGAGTAGTAGACGTGTTAGTCTGTATCCATAAAAAGAACAGAAGTACTTGTGGCACCTTAGAGACTAACACATTTATTTATTAGCTTATGCTTAAATAAATTTGTTAGTCTCTAAAGTGCCACAATTACTCCTGTTCTTTTTTTTTTTGGACACTTGATACGTCACTGGACTTTACTTCAACTAAAAGAGAGAAAAACTTTCATACATTAAAACTCAGCAGTGATATGCTTAAAGTTATATGGGATGGTAGAGATTTAGATAAAAGGTGTCTGAATCTGAAGAGTAGGCACTGACAATAATCCCAGCAGTGAGTTAGACTTCTCAGCGATATTAGCAACTGAGAGGTGACAAAAGGCTTTATTTTAACACTTTTAATCTGAGGACTTCAAAATAATTTCAAGCATTAGTGAAGTCTTAGTGAAGAATCAGTCTGATTTTTGCTGGTTAAAGCAGGTTCAGTCCATTTGGTAGCCCCTCAGTGGTAATACTCCCACCTGTTGTGGCACTCATTAGCGACTGAGACGTCCAACACAGGATCTTCCAGAGGGTCTGGAACTGGTAGGGCTGACCAGGGAAGAACCTGGCTGGGCCAGACTAGCCATTATATGCCCTGATTCAATCTCCAGTGGTGGAACTCCTGTGGGCTCTTAATAAGATTCTGCAAGTCCTCTGATAGCATCCATACACCTTACCAATATGCCATGAGCTTTCTCAAACATGGTTCTTTTACCAGGAACTAAAGTACTTCTTCCCACAGCAGAAATCACAGGGAATGGAATATTGAACATATTCCAGCCCTTGTCAATGAAGCACTTAAGGAAGATGTTTTACTCTTAGTACGAATCTAAAAAAAAGCCTTTAAACACACATTTAAGGTTTGTGACCCAAAGTGGTTTTCTAGAATCAAATATGTCCCATTTAGATAATCCCTTTTAGCACCTTCAGTTATGCTCAATATTCTGAAGTTATAATTTTTAGATTTTTTTCCCAAAGACTTTAACTTTTCTATGAAGTGCAAAATCTTATCTTTAATTAACACAAACTGGAGAGCTTTAGAAACTCGCAGCCTACGTATATTAGCTGAATCAGAGTTTTATTCCTCCTTCAAATACATCTTTTTTATCAAAATGAGGACCTATGGGGTATAGGTGCCAACTTCGTGGGTGCTCTGGGGCTGGGACACTCAAGGGGGAAAATGGTGGGTGCAAAGCACCCACCAGCAACCCCTCATCAGCTTCCCCCCTACCAGCACCTCCTGCCTGCCAGTGGCCCCCACAGATCAGTGCCTCTCCCTCCCTCCCAGCTCCTCCTGCCCACCATGAACAGCTGTTTCCCAGCATGCAGGAGGCTGGGTGGGGAGAAGGGGAGGCGTGCGGACACGGCACACTGTGGGAAGGAACGGAACTGGGTGAGCATAAGCAGAACTGGGTGGGGCAGGAAGAGGTGGAGCCTTGAGGGAAGAGCCTGAGGTGGAGCCAGGGGTCAAGCACCCCCCTCCACATTGAAAAGTCAGTGGTTGTGCTACAGGGTCATTTTTAGATTCCAACTTTACTACAAGACCTTTAATAGTTTGAAGCAATGGAATAACTCCAAGATACCATTTGAAATCAGGACTCTCAAAATCCTTTATCATGTGACCAGTTTTATAATTTATCTGTTATGGGAAGGACATGGAGTTTAAGTTCTGAGCAACTTCCACCTTAGGTTCACAAATAGAAATTTAAAAAAAATCACTTACCCTTAACTCCCTGTTCCTGAGTCTCCTTTCAAATATTGATCATCTCTCTTTTGGGGCCATCATAACTCTCCTGCAAAGATCAATTAAAAGAAAAATCAGTCCATGAGTCAAAAAATTGCAGGAGGGAGAAGGAATCCTTCCCCAAACAAAAATCCCCAAGAAAAAAAAATCTCTGAGAATGACACCAATTGATATCCACTTCAAGAAACCACACAGTAACACAAAGATATCCCATGGTGTATACAGCTAAGTACAATTAAGGAAGATGTTAAGAAATTCTATTTTCATTGTATTATATTGCCCATTTTAATGTGAAGAATTTCCTTAATTCTGAGTAGCACATTATATACTCTCTCATGGAGACTTATTTGTTTGTTCAATGATTGTGGGTTTCTTTATCCTGAAATGATGTTCATCCCTCATCACATGGATATATTTAAACAAAAATTCATATCTGCTGCAAAATGCACTGTAACCTGTAGTAAAACCAGCCCTCACCTTCAGGGTATGGCTACGCTACCCGCCGGATCGGGGGGTAACGCTCGATGTATCAGGGATCGATTTATCGCATCTCGTCTAGACAAGATAAATTGATCCCCAAATCAACACCTGTAATCCACCTTGGCAGGAGGAGTAAGCAGCGTCAGCGGGGGAGTAGCCATGGTCAACCCGCTGCCATGGTGACATCTATACTACCTGCTGCATAGGCGGGTAGTGTTCGATGTATCGGGGATTGATTTATCGTGACTCATCTAGACACAATAAATCAATCACCAAACTCACTCCCCATTGACTCCAGAACTCCATCTCTGCAAGAGGAGGAATCGGAGTTGACGGGGGGAGCAGCAGCGGTCGACTCGCCACCATGAGGATGGCAAGGTAAGTCGACCTATGGTACTGCAATTTCATCTACACTATTCGCTTAGCTGAAGATGCGTATCTTATGTCGATCCCCCACCATAGTGTAGACCAGCCCCATTCTTCTTTCCTCTTACAAGTGCCATTCTCAGAGGCCTGTGTTAGGTGGCGGCAGCAGCAGACACCAGTATGCAGGGAAGTCCCCCACTGCAATGGAATTGGCAGCAGCTGAATGAAGCAGCAGGCAGTAGCTATGCCTCAGGTGGAAGACCTAGATTTACCCTTGCTCTGCCTTGCAGAATAGGACGAGGCAGCACAAGCCAAAAACACCTATTTTCTGAATCAAACTGTAGCATTATGTTCTGAATGCTTCAAATAACTAGGGTGAAATTAACAGCTCAGGCAAGCCTGTCTCCAGTTCTTTGGAAAGTGCTGCCTGGTCCTGTCCTGAGGCTACACCTCTTAAGCCACCCATGGATATTTCAGCTTCATTTAGTGGCTAGACAGAAGGAGGCTTACCAGAGTTAAGTCACTCTGCAGCTCTAAAGCTTCTGCAAAGAGACATTTCTGCATCATCTCCTGCCGAGGAGTCCTCCCCATGGCACAGGATCTTCAGCAGAAAAGAACCAGCAACATACAAGGACCCTTGATCAGAGTCCTTGCCCCAAGGTATGAACTCCTTTTCAATCTTTCAGTTGGATTCCACTACCCAACCAATCCTGAATTTGTTATGTCACCGGTGGAGTCCTGGGTAAATAAAGCTCTATGTAGCCCTACTTCCACCTGTTCACCAATAGATGGGGAAGAGAGTTGCTGCTCCTTTGGTGCTTCTGGAGTTCTGGGTAACTAACTTACAAAGATGAACAGCTCTGTAACCCTTCTGTCCAAGTTATCCAAAAGATGAGAGGAGAGAACACCTTATCCTCTAGAGCTTCTGTTCGGAGTGCTCTGTCAGAAAGATAGGGTATAAAACCAAGCTTAGTTAAGCAACTGCTTAACTCAGGCATGTCCAAAGTCCGGCCCGGGGGCCAATTGAGGCCCGTGTTCTAATTTTCACCGGCCCGCAGACTCTTTTCTAAAATCAATAATATGCGGCCCGCCAGCACTGTCGCCAACCAGTGCGCGGAGCCGCAGCCGAAGGAGAGGGGTGGGGTCAGTAAGAGGCGAGCGGGGGGGGGGGGTCCGGCCCTCACACATCTTCACCTTCCCAAATCTGTCCCTCTTTCCAAAAAGTTTGGACACCCCTGGCTTAACTGATAACCTGTAACACCTTTTTAGGTTTCTTTTAATTTCAATTGCTTGATTAAAGAAAAGGACTGGAGTTGAATTTAGTTTCACAAAGCTTTGTTCGCTATCCTTAACAGCAGCAGTATAGACTAGAAAAAGCAAACACTGTATTGGACTATGATTTGACCAGCTTTCTAATTTATGCAGCTAATATAATTGTTCATGTTTTTGGAATCAAATCACACAACCACAATTGAAAATAACGTTTATACTCAGTTGCTATCTGGGGAAGGTGACTTTGTTCAGATTTTTGACTGAGTCTCTCAGAATACGGCCTCACTTTTGCCGACTTTTTATCAATGCCAGTATTGCTAACACAACAGAAGGAAAACAATCCAAAGCTAGATCACAAATTAATTTGGTCAATTACTTGTATGCCAATTCATCAAGGTCTCCTTTCCAATGGATCTATTCCAGTCAACCCTTTTAACCTATTTCCCAGTGAATAGTATTAGCCTCGGTATCTGACAAATACTCTTAACTATCTAAAGACATGTCTATACTACTGATGCGACAGTGGCACAACTATGGTGCTGCATCTACGCCACTGTAATGCAATAGAATAGACTCTTCCTACATTACCAGAAGGGTTTTTTGTTGTTGATCTACTTAATCCATTTCTCCAAGAGGCAGTGGGTAGATTGATAGAATTCTTCTGTCATCGATCTAGCTACCTCTATATCAGGGGTTGGGTTGATCTAATTATGGTCAATAGGGCACAACATTTTTCACAGCTCTGAACAACATAGGTAAAATGATCTAATATTTAAGATCTAACATAAACTCCTACATTTATTACATACTTTGTAAAGTTAGTACAATTCAAAAAGCACTCGGACTTAGACATAAAATGAGACCATGTACAACTAGAACTTGAAAGGCAGTGTGAAACCATTAACTATGATAGCACATGTACAGTGTTCTATAATCTTAGTTAACAACAGTAACTTGTTCAGTTTTAAAGCAATTTTGACTGGAACGAGTTACAAAAGAGACACAATATAACAATTTTTAAAATACATATGCAAGCATGTATACTTCCTTATTAATTAAGTATCTTGGTTCAGGAAGTAGTCAATTGACTGATTTGGGTCCTCACCCAAGAAAAAGACAGTGTGTTACTTATCACCAGATCTTTGTTCAGCTGTCAGCTTTCACTCAGCTCAGTTATTGTTCACAGCAGGAGTTGACAGTGCAAACACAAATGGAGTGAAGAACTATATTCTTTCCTTGTGCACTAGTAGGCAACACAAATTGTTGGAAAATAGAAGGAAACAGTTAAAGGTTTAACAGTTAAAGTTAAACATTTAAAGGTAAGTAACTTGGTGTCACCAGGAAGACTCCCAGGTGGCTGGCCCAGGACCTCAGTCTTCTCCCTTCCAGGTGTCTTTGGCTTTCAGGAGGTGATGTGCTGAAGGAGACAGGCCATTTTATCCTATTTCTGCTGTGTGGTCCTACTTGGTTTCTCTTCTTGGAGGTGTTGGCCGGGGCCAATCAAATGGTGACCAATATTTCTTCCAAAAGATGTAAAATGTCCAACCAAAATGAGAGAGATCCTCTCTCACCATCCAATCATGCAATGAGATAGCTTTGAGTTCTTCCAACTGGGAATTGTGCAATACATCTTGTCACACCAGCTTGTGTACAACAAATTAGGCCACCGATGTTGGTACAACAACCTTGGGACATACCTAGAATACTGTCTGATTTGCCCCTGGTGGCAACTTATATCTCTTAGCCACTTTTCCTGGGCCTTTTTGCAGTGCATTTCTTAGCCAACTTTGCAGTTATGCTTGCTTAAGTTGTATTTTTCCTTCAACACTCTCTTAGCAGATGAAATGCCCAATTCCAAGTTCCCTCCATATCTGTTGATGCTTTTTAAAATTCTTTTAACAGCCCATTAAACAATGCAAACTGTAGTTCTCCAGCAGGCCAGAGCAGCTGTATAAATCTTTCTTTTCTGTTCTAACAACAATGGTGGTATGTATGGCTGAGCTGGGTCTGTGCATTATTGATCAAATAGTTACACTTCTGATTAATCCATTCAAGTCTGAAAACACTGTTGGTTCATAAACACACTATTTGGTTTTAGTTCCTTTTATTTATTGCCTCTTTCAGCACATGTATATTTCACTAACTTGATAGCAAAAGCATACATGATTGCAAATATTAGCCTTACTTCTTCATTTTATCACTAAACTGAAAGAAATCGACCTGAATGCTACCCTTTTCTTTCCTAACAGGATTGCCCATGAGGTTAAATCCTCTCATTAAAATTTACAATATTTTGCCCAAATCTGTATCATTTATAGTTCACTTCCCTTTTATACAGATTTTAATTACATTAGATTCCATCAAGTTCCCTAATTTACTACTGTATCCAGCACAACATATATTAATATTTGATATTAATTTAATATGATTTTAATTCATCTACTTATTCATAGACAGTGGAAAAAGAAGTCTCTTTGGCTGCCCTAGTGATACACTCTTGTGAAAGACTGCAGCAACTCTGAGTTTCCTCAGACTACTGAAGAAATCTAGCTGTTAGACCTTGGATTGTTATTCTCTTAGCCCTCTTTTCTAAAAGAAGATCTTGCTGCATGGGCAATTCTAACGTAGTAATAACTCTGAATTTTGGGACCTTAGTTAATATAGCTTACATGCGGATAGCTGGACTATGACAACTGTAATGCTTGCACTCACCTGAGCTCAGACCCTGCCTGGGATAACTCTGTCACCTCTACTACCCTTTCTCTGGAAAGGGAGATTTTCATAACCTTCCCCCTTCTTCCTTATGGCCAGCAGAGCTTGAGTTACATGGTGCAGGCAGGAGAAGGAGCAGCTCACATGACAATTGCAAGGGGACAGATTAGCTATGCTGTCCTCATGGCAGGGTGTTTTCCAGAAACAAGGGACAGATTATAGAGATTTTCTTTTCATTGGGGCCTGATTCACCTCTGTTATGCTAAAGAGTCCAGAATAAGTGTTCAGAAACTTAGTGTACAGAGCTGGTTCAGGTAGCTGGATATTTATCCTATTTTAAGCAGGAGTCTGGTCTCTTTGAAGACATTGCCTTTCTCTCATTTAATCCTCTTGTTGAGCTGAAGGTGGTATGATGAAAAGTTGGAAGATATATATACATATTTCTCTAGTTGTTATATTTGTATTGGGAAAATAGTATCTCATGATTCCTGTCAAATAAACCGTATTATTTGTCTTGAAAGTCAAAGGAACAGATGTTTTTCTGCAGATAGCACTGTAGGGATATGTCCCTTGCTGATAGAGGCTCGACATAGAGGGACATCTGCACCAAAGTTAGAAGCATTTAAATATGCATTTTCCCCCGGGGCATCGATTTTGTTGCTATAACATGTTTGCAGTAACCTGTCTATCTGTTTCATAGATGGTATCTAAGACATGCTTTTATCAATAAACCTTCTTCTAAATCCTTTAAATCTGTTACAAATTAAAGCAATGTAAGATTTGAGTTGATGAAGGTTATAGTTCTCCCACATAGGAAAATTCATACTCTTTAGGGTGTGTGTTCAGTCAGGGTTCATTGGATTTAAGAAGAGCATGTTCAGATACCCAGATAGACTAATAGCATGGCTTTTTGTTAAATTATTTGTATTACAGTAGCACTTACAGGCCTCATTCTAGAAAGGGATTCAAGGTGAAAACTGATATATAATTACATAAAAAGAAACTGTCTCTTCCCTGAAAAGGTAATGGAGCCAACATGCAAGGAGAATGATCAAAGGGATGTCTGGAAAATATTGTTGCAACCCACACCAATACAGTATGGCTCCTGGATGTCCCTGTCTGATGGGATTGTTGTCTGGGGAAGTAAGGTGACACTATTAATTGGGGAGGATGGTGGAGCAAACAGCCAATCAGAATGGGAGAAATATATTCTGAATCCAAGCTAAAGTAAGCATAGTCTGATGACATCCATTTTGTCCAGGGGGGTTCCAAATGTGCCTTGACCTGCTCTTGATACTGTTATCCTGGACCCTACTGGGGTAGTATCTCTACTCCCAGAGATGGCTCATTACAGAACATTCTTTTCCCACTGCCTATTTGTCTACAGGAATAGGGACGTTGTAGGGACTGGTGTCTCAGAAAGGGACTTCCCTCCCAAGCTCCAACACAGAACACACTAGGCAGTCAAGAGAAAGCAGAAACCAAAGTTTTATATGAGCTGCAATTCAGGATTTGTAAAAGTGGTAGGGGAGGTAGTATACATTTAAATGAAAGGTGTGCTGAATGCCCCTCTTACCCCTGTTATTTCTGATGTTCGACCTGTAATGGTATACTATGGTTTATATTTTCAGCTCACCTCTAAATCCCCAGAGTAACAAACATTCTGTCAACCTTTTATGTGGAGTGTGAAATCTCTGCCAGGGAAATACAATAAAATGCACTGAACATGAATAATTTAAAAAAATCAAAAAAATCCACCAAATCTAAAAGCTTTTCTTACCTTTTATTTTCCCCTTTCCATTTCCTTATTCCCTTGTTGGCTGCTCTTCCTTTTTTTATTCTCATTCATTTCTTCATAGAGATTTCACCCTTCTCCCCCCTCACTGTCTCTGCTTCTCTGTCTGTGAAAATATTTTCAACTTTTCTTCTACTTTGGTGATGCATTTCCATTCTCCTAATTCTGTTTCATGCCACATTCTGCACCTTCCCCAATTTTCTACTGTCCCTTTCCTCTTTTCTTCTTAGTCCAAAGTATCTCCTTTCTTCGCTCCCTGCTATATTTTCCTCTCCATTCATGTTCTCTCAGCTTTCCCTTTTCATCCCTCATTCTCAAATCTCACTAGTCTCAGAAGTGAGCATTTAATTCTAGTTTTTCCCTTTCTTTTTTAACACATACAGGAATATTTTTCATATCCTATAGACACATGACATAATAGGAATGGGGTCCAACATCCATGTGTGTTCTGAAGTTTATCACAGTTGACTTCAAAAGAGTCCTGAACTATTAGTAGTTATACCACTTAAGCCAGAAGTGCATGCATCTGACAAAGTAGGTATTAGCCCACGAAAGCTTATGCTTCGATACTTTAGTTAGTCTTTAAGGTGCCACAGGACTCTTTGTCACTTCTGCAATTCCAGACTAACACGGCTACCTCTCTGATTCTTAAGCCACAAGGAAGCTCTGGTAAATTCACCTCAGTTGGAAATCAGTCTTTAACAAATATAGGTTCTGAAATCAGTCAACTGCCGTAATGAATACAGGAAGAGTGATCTCCTGATTAAGGTATTGAACTAGGACTCAGGAGGATTCAATTCTTCTTCTGCATACTTCTTGTATGAAATTTGAAACATTTTCCCAAGTTCAATGTACCTTAGTTCTCTATCTGTAAAATAGGGGTAAATAATAGGATACATTCATGAAATATTTTGAGGTGGCCACATGCCTAGTTATTACTTCATTAGATGACAGGTGATGTGGTATAATAATTGGAATACTTTTCGCTGCACTTGTCTGATCACATTTCAGAACACAAATTAGGTATAATCTTAAATCTGACAAGATATCACTTTAAGATATGTTTAAAATAACAATGTGCATTCGTTTTCTACAGCTGCATGATAATAGTTGCGTTTCTCTAAGACTGCATGTTTACGAGGGATTTTTAATTGTATTTTACATTTTAAATTAAAGAACTTTATATTATCAGGTACTTTGAAGTTTTTCCTGAGAGTTTTGGTGCCAAATGCCACCAACATGATTACTAAAGACAAAGAAAGTATTATGAGATCACCTAAAATTAAAATAAGATAATAGAAAGCACATTAGACACAATTCAATCTGTTTGGGCTGTGAAATCAGGAGGCAAACATTAGACTCATATCTGACCTAACAATGACTTACCCTTTGCCTGCAGTTTTTTCAGCTTCGGATGCCAGAACCCTGCCTGGTTTGAGCCAAACCAGCTAGCCTGCTCCAAACCCAGACCCAGGTTTATGCCATGTCCCCTAACAGCTGTAGGATTGCCTGGCAACAGGTTAGGAAGTGTTCCTGCCTTTAGCACTCAGATGCTCAACTCCCAATGGGATCCAAACCCTAAATAAATCTGTTTTACCCTGTATAGAGCATATACTTGCTTTCTTGCCTGCATATTTATACCTGCCTCTGGAGATTTCACAACATTCATCTGATGAAGTGGGTCTTAGCCCACAAAAGCTCATGATCCCTAAGATCTGTTAGTCTATAAGGTGCTACAAGACTCTTTGTTGCTTTTGCAGATCCAGACTAACAGGGCTACCACTCTGATACAAGTAAAACAGTCAATTGCCCTGGTTAATGGAAGCCATCAAGATTCCAGACCACCATTAATGGCCCACACTTAGGCCCTCAGAGTTATATTTTACATTTCTAGTTTCAGATACAAGAATGATACATTCATACAAATAGGATAAACACATTCAGTAGATTATAAGCTTTGTCATGATACCTTACAAGAGACCTTTTTCACAAAGCATATCCCAGGTATGTTATATCCACATGCAGTATATTTTATACAATGATATACAGTGCAACATCACAATATTATCTTTGGTTATTTGAATGAAGGACACAGGAGAAACAAACAAACCAACAATAAGAAAGTTAACACCATTTTGTTAAGTCACTGGATTTATTGGCTCTTTTGCATTAAACGTCTAGTGGGTGGACTTTTTCCCTTCACCCGGCTTTTAGCTAAACACAAGAAATCCCTGTGGTTGCAAAAACCACTTGAGTAGTACTCATGAGGCAAACATAGATTTTTGCAAGCTTTAGCCTTTGGTGGGAAATCTTTTCTAGTCTTGACTTCACTGAGAATTTGTACTTCCTTCAGTATTAGATTTGGCATCACAAATCATTACTGTGCAGTTTTGTGCAACCTTAGCACACTGACCTCCTAATGGATAGGAGTTTTGCCTTTGATATTTGAAGTTCATTAGTTTTCTACCAGGTTATTTATTTATTTGTGCTGCTCCTTGGCATAAATGATTAACCTGGAGTTCTATGTCCTTCATTTTAAAACCATGCAAACTAAAGACTTCTAGCTACCAAGTCTCCTAATGGTATGACAGGTTTTGTCTTCATTCATCAAAAGTCCAGGACATTCCCTTCAGGTACTGGATGACTATAACTTATTGGTAAACACGAGTTTAAGGATAAAGTGTTCAAAAACAACAGGTAAAAAAAAGGAAAGAAAGGTAAATTGGCTCCCTGTAGGGGAACTTGGCAAACCCAGCAGCAATGCACTTTTACTCCGATCTCAACTAAAACAACAATAGTCAGCACTTAATAAATTTATATCACATTTTATGTCTTTCTACACATCACTTGATGTTTTGTTGTCTGCTGGTGCTTTTAGAGATTTCCCTTGTTGATAATGTTTTTGTGTTGCTACCAGGCCTAATTTGGCTTTCAGCAAAGCCTTTGAATTTTTTATAATAAAGTAATTTACAGATGCTAGTAGATAAATTAGCACTGCAAATGCAGTTAAATTGCATAATCACACAGATTGATTTTGTGTTAGCCTTCAAGATGTATAGATACCTAGTGGCATCTCTGTCAAGGAAAGGCAATGAAAACTAAAGCCCTTCAATTTCTCTAAAAAAGAAGGGGGGAAATGTCAAGGGACCAGGGAAAAATAGAGCTGTCTTATTGAAATCCGTGACAGTCTATAAATGTTAAATATACAGATATCACTCAGTACTGGCATTTAACACCCCCTCTTCCCGCACACATACACACATTTTGATTGCACAGAAGAATATTCTTCGCACAAGGCAGAATTTGTAGATGTGGCAAAGAGTGAGGGCTTTTTTAATTTACTGTCTCTTATTAGTAAGGCAAAAATAATTTAGAGGTTAGTCACCTCAGCAGATATGTTATTTTTAGAGGCAGCACAGAAGGAGCTATGTTTCTTGAAATAAAAAGGTCATCAGAGGATTAATGTGGTCATGAGGAGATGTCCATGAGCAATGTAGAATACAAAATTACACCTATTCTGGGAATGTCTATTTCAGTTCTATTGGGAAGCTGCAAAGTTTTGAGTTAGGGTGAGTGCAGCTATAGTACCGGTAGGTGCATCCTTTGTTGGTATTTTGTGACTGGTGCACCACAGCTGGAATGAACTAATTGCAATTCATCCTAATAACTGCAACTTTCTTTCAGTTTCTTCTAAGAGTCAATAACCCTGAACCTGTAGTGATGCCTGTGAAGAGCTCCACTGAAGTTAATGAGTAGGATTCTGCCCGTGCTGAGTTCTTTGCAAGATTGAAGCCTATATTCACAATAAATAATATCTTATATTGCCCAAAGCCTTTTATCCCAAAAGGATCCCAAGTTGTTTTACAAACTATAAATCGGGGATGACCAAACTGTGGCTCCTAGCTGCAGGCAGCCCTTTTACAGTTAAAGTGCAGCTCGCAAAGTCCCAGACACCCTCCCACCCATTTTCTGCCTGCCAGACTGGGGGGAGGGAGGCAGAGAGCTCAGGGCTTCTTCCCTGAGACTAGGAGTTTCTGCCAGAGAGGACTGGTGCCTGCTGAGAGTAGAGGGACACAATGTAAAGGTTTGCCTCCCCCAGCAATTTCAGTCATGCTCCCCTCAAAATACATACACCCCTCTTACTGTCAGCAGCCCCTCCCTGCAACTCCCAGGAGTTAGCTGTGAGTGGAGAGGCAGCAGCAAATAGCTGGGAGCTGCAGGGAGCGGTTGCTACTTTTGCTCTGCTTCCAGTGAAAGTAGCAGCTCTCCCTGCAGCTCCCAGGTGTTTGCCTCTGTCTTTCCTCATGGCTCCAGCTCCTGGCTTGCTGGCTCCAGCAGCTGCCCTGCAGAGAGGGGGCCCAGCAGCACCATGTGATGGAGCACAGCCAACAAACCCTGACAAAAATCTGGGACAGGCATGTGACCCCAAAGCATTGCATCTGGCTTCAGCCATGTGAGGAGGGGGGTCTCGGGGTTTTAGCCTCCCTGGGCATGTCTACTGGGGCTCAGAGCTTCATCTAGAGCAGGACTGAAATCCTGTGCCCGGGCAGGCACCTAGGCTGACCAGATGCCCAATTTTATAGGGACAGTCCTGATTTTGGAGTCTTTTTCTTATATAGGCTCCTATTACCCCCCACTCCCATTCTGATTTTTCACATTTGCTGTCTGGTCACCCTACAGGCGCCTCCTACAAGGCACAAATCCCGAGACCACCTTCCCCGCAGTACTGATGCCCGAGCCCCAGCACTTGAACATCTCAGGATTGTCATATGTGGTTTGGAAGGTCAATTCGTTTGGCCACCCCACCTATAAATGATACTTTGTTTTCCTTGTAGTCAGTGACTTCAGTGGATGTTGTCCCTGAGTAAGGATTAGATCTGTTGCGGGATTTTCCAACAAAACCATTTTTTTGGTAAGAAAATGTCAGTTTGTTGAAACCAGAACTTTTCACAAAAAAGGATTGCCACTAAACTTTAAATCTAGATGGTTTCTCGGGCCCAGGATGGAATCACAGGTTCCCCAGAGAGATATTCTGTGACCAAGAAGGTAAAAAACTCACGATCCATGTGTTTTCTCAAACAGTGGAAGAAAGGAATTTCTACCTGACAAAGCCCAATTTGGCAAAGGGACCTAGGTGCTGCAAAACTCAGCGTTGCAGCACTCAAGGTTAGTGTCTAGACACACAAAAGTTGAGTTAAGATGCTTAGGCGCCCTATAAAATTCATAGAGAGAAAGAAAGAGAGGAGCCTAAGAATGGGATCCACAAAAGCCAGCATATGAGGTCGGGAGTCCCCTAATCTAGCCAAGAGCAGAAGCCGAGGAGAGAGGTGTGTCCTAAACTCTGCACCTCTTAAGGAATTAGGTGCCTAAATCCAGGCTGGAAGGGAGGTGTCTAATCGCCATGCCAGAAATTTAGGTGCCAAAGTTAGCAGGCATTAACAGTGCTTAGCTGCTTAACTGCCAGCTCTAGAGAAAGGTCCTTAGTGAGTCAGTTAATGCTGGACAGATTTTTGGATGCTGGATAAGGACACAGAACAATGTGAATCCTGTATGTATGTGAAAGGCACACAAGCTGACAGTTCAGTTCAAATAGTAATGCTGGGGATTGAAAACTTTTGAATAAGGTAGACTGGGTCATAATCCCCAACCAGCAGAAGGATATTTTACTTCTGTGGTATTAGAAACAATGTGTTATAAGTGTGGAATGAAAAAAAACAACAACATTGTTTAATAACCTTTCAGCCCTCAATGAGAAAAAAGGAAAACATCTACAGGGCAGATATCAGCAAGGATCAGACTGTGACTGTGTGATAAGAAAATACTGAATCAGAGAAAGTTGCATATCTCTCTATGATGGGAGAATCTGTCAGAACCTCGGTGCCCTGAAAATAGGATTAGAGGATGAAAATATCACATTTTCTTACACTATGCTTATGCAAAAGAAGAATGCACGCAAAATAATAAAAATAAAAAATAAATGAAGCTGTGAAGAAGAAATTAGAATGGAGCCACAGTCACAAAACTGAAATACTTCAATAGAGCAGAATCAACTTCAAACAAATGCAGACTGATAAAAAAAAAAAGGGTTATTGAAATAGAAGTAAAGAGGGTGTCAGAAGAAATTGAAGTGTTCTGGGAAAAAAAAGTAAACCTTGTCAAGATTTAGGGCCCCATTGCTCACCATCTGCACTCTTTACACCTTTGCAAAGTAAAGGTAAAATACTACCACATTATTCTAATGTTGCTAAATCCTGAGTTTATGTATAGCAGTGTAGCTTCTTTGAAGTTAATGGAGTTGTGACAGTTTACCCCAGCTGGAGATTTGGCCCATATCATTCTCCATTCCCTTTGCAAGTGATCACACAATGTGTAAGTCAATGGAAAAAAGCAAGCATTAGGACTACAAGAGACGAGACAACAGGAAACAGAGAAAGGAAAAACAAAACTAAAAAAAACACAGACACAAAAACTTGCTGTTAAATTAACTCTGGATGGGAACAGACAGTTCAATGGAGAACAGACTGAACTAGGGAGACAAATACATCCCCTTCCAGATCTTTTAGAGATTCCAGAAAAGAAAACAGGTACGTTCGGAGAGAAAAACATTACACAAACAATCCAGTAAGAGTGTTGGTAATAAAAGGAATCCAAATCATAGAATTCTATTAGAAATTTTTGAGTTTAACATTTCTGCAGATCAGAGGAAAATAAGTCTTTGTTTGTGACTGTAGAAAAAAATTCTGAAGATCTGTAATACTATTCTGTGTGAGAATAAAACTGCAAAGATTGGCTTAAAAAAGTTAGCCTTTGATGGGTTTGTAAACCAGTGGAGGAAGAATGCAATACGTTCATTTAATGACAACATAATGAACCCTGGAAATTCAAACAGATCGGGAAATTTGTTTCGTGTACAGGCCCTTAGTTCTAATAGAACACTAACCCTATAGCTTCGTATCAAAATAAACTCATGCACTCAAGACACCACATACATACTTCAGCCAAGAAAACTTAAATTAAAAAGTGCCAAGTAAACACTTGTACAGCTCATCTCTTTTGATGCCATGTCCTTGGGGTATTGTGGACTAGTGGCAAATGTCAATATTGGGGCTATTTCTCTCCCAATGGCCAGAGTCAGGGTGTCGGCCCATTCACACAAGGTTGTGGGACCCAATAACCTGAGTCAATATGGTTTCCCGCTTAGCCCTCGGCATATCACCTAGTGGTGAGAGTCAGCATGGCCACCTGGCTCAGCCAGGCAGTATGGCCTAGCAAAAAGAGTCAGTAGGGCTTCCCTCTCTCAGGGCTGCTCTCAGGGCTGCATGACCCAATGGCCAGAGTCAGTAATGTCAGTCTCTCTTGGGTCCATGTGGCCTAGTGGACAAGTCAGTAAGGTTGCCCTTTCTCAGGGCCACATGATCTAGTGACCAAAGTCAGTATCGCTGCCCCTTTTGTGGGACTGTGTGGCCTGAATCAGTATCACTGCCCCTTCCATGGGTCTGTGGGGCCTAGTGACCTATCAGGGGAGTGAGCAGCCACCCTGGGTGCGTGGCAGCCAGATAGGGGGACCCAGGCCCTCCCTGTTCTATTCCATTCCAGCTCAGTGCCCTGTCATGGCAAGTATGCCCGCCACTGGGTGAGTGGGGAATTTGCCCAAAACACGGTGACCCCACTCGGGGACCACAACTGGTCTCCCTGAGCTACTTCCTACCCAGTTCCTGATGATGTGGCCCCAGCATCTTCAGGGTCTCTGGGCTCCTTGGTCAGTGAGACTCCCAACAACTCCACCACTCCTTGGGCATCTTCCGGAGTCTCCAAGCCCCTGGGCTGGAGCTTGCAGCATGGATCTTCTCTTCAGCGGTCAGCCCTGAATGAGCTGAGCTGCTCTTTTTTATACCTAGTCTCCAGCCAGAGCATGTCCAGCAGGGCCGCAGCCTCCTCGGCCCGGAGAGTGGAGTTCACCCTCACAGTAGCAGTGCAGGGCAAGTGTGCCCCATCACTCCATGCTAGAGAGAAGTTTGATAATGGCTCAGAGAAAACAGTGTCACATGCTAAATCACCAACATCAATTTCTACACTACTCTGCATTTTCTTTGGAGGCTTCTGATACAATAACTGACCAGACTCTATCTTCCTTAAAATGATGACATCAGACATCACCACAATATGAAGTGAGATGAAAAAGAATTTCCGCAATTCCATAGGTTTAGCACAATTCAATAGCATCCCAAACTACACAATAAGATAAGTCTGTGTCTTAGGGATGTTTACTTACAGTAAAAATGGTACATTCACTATTCATGATATTTTTAGTTGCAATGCAGTTGTGCCATTTTTGCCATTTAAAAAGGGGACAGTTTTCACATTTTTCCAAACCACAATTTCATGTATTTCAGATTGAATGTGAGCCTGAAGTCCATAGCTGTAATGTAGACCCCCATATTTCCCAAAACATTCTAAGAGTAGACTGTCAAAAAGGGTATACTTGACAGTGGGTGGAGATACCTTAGATAACCACACAAAAATACTAAATATTTTTTTAAAAAACCTCAGTAAAATCATCTCTTTTCTTGTGAAAGCTTTCCAGTCTCTATTATATCAACACTATTATATGAGCACTGCAAATTGGCTACAAAAAGTCATAGGATAGGTGTCAAAATGTAAGATGACAAAACAAAACAAACACAAAACAGAAAATGAGAAAAGAATAAGGAACAACATATGCTAAATGAGATGAAATAAAATTAGAAGGACCAAAGTCCATAATGTATCCTTTGTCAATGGAATAGAAAATTAGAGGCAGGCACTGGAACATTAAGGGAAAGATCTTCAATTGCAACTGAAGTTCACACTGCAGCAGAGGAGAGTGGTGTAAAGGTAGCATAAAACCAATTTTTGTGCTTCCTTATTCATGAGTAGACATGTGCCAGGCTTAGCTTAAAGCTGCATGTAGGTTACACATGCCAATGAAGCCTATAGGTCGGCGGTTCTCAAACTTTCCCCCGCCATGACCCTTTTTTACTTTGTTTCAATGCTCCGCAGATCCTTGTAAGTCCGCCAAAAAGCCACCGAATTGATTACTTCCGCATTCGGCAGCTATTTTCGGCGGACAAACCGAGCGCTCCCAAAATAGCTCGGGATGTCCACCGAAAAGCCACCCAATGCATTGGAAGTAATCGATTCGGCGGCTTTTCAGCAGCGCAAGGAGCTCGCGACTTCTCGGGAGGCAGCCGGCAACCCCCCGAGGGGTCGTGACCCCCGGTTTAAGAACCACCGCTATAGGTCAAAACAGAGGACAAGGATCAGTAAGGCACATGGGATCCCAGATCATACCTCTTTACTTCACTCAGGTCCCTGTGTTGTAAGCTCTGGAACTGAGGGTGTTGGGGGTGCTGAGAGCCATTGAACCAAACTGTAAACCTTGCATATGATGGAATCCCCTGACTTGAAGCGGTTTCCATCGTATCCTGAGTTTACAGCTTGGTTCAATGGCTCTCAGCACCTCCACAACACACATTGTTCCAGTGCCCCTGCCTGTGTCAACAGCTGGGAAGGAGACTCACAGTACCAATGACCTGTTTACATGTGTGGGATCCTCCAAGGCTAGTTACTTGATTTTTAGGTTCTCTTTGGACTGACTGCACAGTGCAGTACAGCCATGCTACATAACAAAATGTGGGCCCATGTCTCTTTCTTCAATGAGGAGCTTGTTTTACTACTCCACTGGTTCTCTCTTGTTCCAAAAACTGACTATACCTACTTTGCTAACACGCTTGGAGGTTTTTTTATTATTTGGAACAGTGAACTATCAACTAGACCCTTATTGAAATCTGACCTTCGTCTCCTTGAAGAGGAAATTCAAAGGAATACAGTTAAACTGAACTTAATCTATCAGATCTAACATAGGATACTTCAGTCTAACCAAGAAACTTAAAAACTGGAGTCCTTTTACTGTTTAGTCTACAGTATTCTGTGATTTTGATATATAGACAGGAAGGTTAAAATAGAGGAAAGAATCTAGGTCGGACCCCAAAAGAATAGGGATTTTGTCCATGTGGATAGTAACATATGCTATAATATTCCTACAATTACTATTGGGAAATCTGTGTAAATGGTACATCTCTTGAGATTTACATAACTATTTTGCCTTCTTATTTCTCATAATAAGCAACATGATGGTTTGAAACACTGTTTTTTCTAATGAAGAATGATGAAAGGGAGAATACAGTGAAAGTCTTTTGAATTAGGCTGCAGAAAGGAGTTTATCTTCCAGTCCATGCAGCCCATGAAAGCTGTGATCATTGGAATGAACATTTCTAGAAAGTTCCCTTTCTTCTCTGTCTCATTTAGCATCATGCTAGATAGAAGCGAATAACATTTTAACTTTTAAATAGAAAACTGCAGGGAACATTAATCTGCTGAACCAAAGAAATTGTGAAAAGTTATAATATGACTGTGGTATATTGACCTTCCTGAAATTACAAGAACAATTGTTTTTAATTTTCTTTTGGAATGTGCATGAGTCAATGGTTTTTTATTATTGCCAGTTTTTGTTACAGAAAATTTAGAATTATCCTTTGATTATTGACTGTAAGAATATAACAATTTTTATCTCACATGATGCATGAAGCATACTGTCAAATGTGTATTGTGCACAATACAGTACCAGAAAATATGGTATCTCACTGGCAGCAGGCTACAAAAGGCGAAGTATAAATCAAACATTTACTGAATAGGAAAAAGCAAATTTAATGTACTTACATAAAAAAAAAACCCAAAGACTACTTTGTCTTGTATCTTTTGTACAGAATTTATTATTAGGATGATACAGAGACATGGTGCTATTTTATTACAGGCTTGTTCTTGAAGCTCAATTCATTAACGGATTTCACAAAGAGTATGACATTTGAGAAAAACACAGATGTAGGTTTTTTTGCTTATTTTTTTGTCTTTTTAGTCTTTGTAAAAATTGACATAATTTGCCAGGCCTGTAAGCGGCTTTGATTGTTTAATCCGCATAGGGAAATATGCAGCTACTGTTATTAAAATCCCACTATTGTGTATGATTTTAGAGACAGAACAAAAGAAAAATGTAATTTAACAAGAGCCTGAACAGAAAGCTGGACACTGAGAATGTTGCAATAGAGAGCATTGAGTCCGGTTGGCTTGTTCTGGCTTTCAGGACAGGCAGGAAAGGGACCAGAAAACAGAGTAACCAAGAAAAGAGCTTGGACACTTGGCTGGTTGGATGGTGTGGGTTGACCAAGAGAGACAGATAAATATCCTGGAAATTTCATAGTTTATTTGCTGAACAACGCACCGCTCTCAAGCCGATATTTAAGATCTCATTAGGCTTTATTTTGCTTCTTATTTTTAAGAAAACAGAGATGACATCCTGTTTACAAAGAAAAGCCTGCTATGCTGAGACTAGCAATAGAACCTAAGGATTGTGTTCCTGATACCAGGAGGGTATCACTGGCTACTTCAACCAAAGGGAGATACTGTTCATAATGATTAAGAGACAGAGAACCATTGGGCAATATATTTCAGACACTCACCAACTCCACTTTTAAATCAGGCTATGATATGAGATGGGAAACTATCTGATTAGAATAAATCCACAAGCAACTGATGAAGGATCTTCCCCCTGCCCTACTCCCCCCATTTCATCACTAGATGTCGGAGAAGAGCTCATTCAGCTATCACTAAATGTCAGAGGAGACCTGTTTACATCAATGAAATCTGATATTTTCAGTCACATGACTGCTGGTGCATGATGGGACTTTAAGAAACACTCCAAATATCACAAAACCTGTGATAAACTTGTGGGAGTTGGCGACACTACTTCTTGAAAATGAGATTACTACTATTTAGCCACAGTGGTGTTCTGGCAATTAATTAGCTACTGTTCAAAAACTGGTTTAGGTCCTAGGATGAGAAGATTCTACAAAGGGGTCAGAGCATTATTCCTATTTGGAAAAAAATATTTCCATTTGACAAAGCTATAAATACAAAAATAAGATTCTTTAATTTACTATGAAAACAGCAGCAGGTATCTAGAGCTGCATGAGCAAAAACTTGCTATTCCCAGCCCAACTTGCCCATTCTGAACAGTTGTTCTGAATGAATATTTAATGCTGCAGGTGGCATTGTTTCCTGTGGAAATATCCTAGTGCAGGCTCTAGAGACTGTATTTAGTGAATGAGCTGGGAACTGGATACTTCATCCAAATTTTTAGATTTGTAATGGACTGGATAATTATGAGAAAGAAGATAGATAAAGAGACAGTTGTCTATCAACAGATCACAAGCCTTCATTTTCTAAATAGTAAGCAGAATCCAGTACTGCTATGAGTTTCCAGATCAGTGCCTCGATTCCAAACATGATCTGCTCTAAAATAGGCTGGTAGATGGTACCCTCCCCACTTTCGTTCTCCTCAGAAATGAAATCTAGAAAAGTAACTGGTGAGGTAGTGAACCTTTAAAAACAACTGCCAAGGCAAACATCTAAATACAAGCTGAATATAGGACAGCTACTACATTAAGAGTTTGGGTAGTAGTCCAAGAGTGTGCTTTGTTATGCAGAGGAAGGCTTTGCTCCTCTCATTCAGTTAGAACAAAGTAGCTACCATCTGTCATGCATAAGATTATCAGTTGAACCCACTCAATCAAATCATACAAGAGAATGCTCTTGCATTCAATGGAATTTTGTATTTCTCTCACAGGTTCTCCCAAAAGGCATATTGTTCTAACATAAACAAATCCTTTTCCTATTTCTATACAAAATGTATTTTGAATCGTAGGTGAAATAAGCCTCATTATCTATACCATTTTTGTTAGCCACCCAGACACTCCCATAAACACCTGGTGGAGAAGGGTACCTCAGGGCCACGTTCTGTACGCCACTGTAATCCAGAAAAACTTCAAAGATTCTCTATGGAGTTACTCCAGATATTCATTAATATACCTGATCAGAATCAGGCCATAAGACTTCAATAATATTATTTCAGGAATATAATACCTACCACTAAATGTGTCATAAAATTCAGATCCTTAGCTGTCTACAACAAAAAAAAACAACAACACTTGTTCTTTGCAGAGTTAGCACAATCCTCAGAAACATTTAGAATTACGCTGCATAGACTGTCTTTTTTCTCACTTATTTTTGGTATTGCAGGGCTATGTTTCAGGGCTTTTATTGATTTCCATTCTGTCTGTGGTTGATTAAAGTTCCAGGAAGGTGTCAGGTGCATTAGTATAGAGCTGAACAGAAATATCAGTCTCAGGACAAAAAAAAAAAAAAAAAAAAAAGAACTAAACCAAAACAAAACCCTGTGATTTTATCTAGTAATATATGTACACAATAAACTGCAGCACTAAAAGATAACAGCCACATAGACTGGTTAACTGAATCTTTCACACACTTCTTCTACACCTCTTGTTACAGAACTGTCAGGAACTACTAGCAACCAATAAAACTGTAGGCCTCTAGTGAGAAAATTAATAGCCTCTTATTTTTTTTTAGGAGATTTTATCTCCAGGTTAAATGTTTTCACCTTATAAGCTTGCAACATACAAAGTGCATTCCTTAGTAATTGGTTTTTAGTTGATAAGAATTCCTTACTCATTATGTGTAACATGAGAATGTAACAGCTAGTTAAGAGAAGACTCCAAAAGAGGAACATTTTCATCCTGATCTTATTTCCAGGGTTGAGAGATTGCCAAGAAGCCATTTATTAATTGTCTGCCATTTATTCCTTTACCAGCTGCATTTTTCTATTTTAATGGCTCATTTTCCACATTTTCCCCAATTCCTTCCTCTGAATCAGCTTGTCTTGTCCTATAGAACACACCAGGAACACAGTACTGATAATGCTGAAACTACCAACAAAATCACATCTAATCAAGGTGACTGCAACTCTCAGTCTAATTGCAAGAATGCAGGATAATCTCTACAAATAAGTAGCCTCTCTGCCTAACAACCCACTAGATCTCTTTATTTCTGAACAGATTCCACATCATTATATAAACAGTTTGTGTGTCAATGAGAAATCTACATGAACATTTAAATTATCCAGGATGAATCCATAAAATGCATGCTCATATAACTGCAAACCATCTTACATGAAATGTATGGGTTTACTACATTAATTGCAATTTAGTATTAAAGCACAGACTCTTCAGCTGTGAGTTAACTGTTGTTATTGGCTAAGGAATTCACATGGCAAAAAATCACATATAGAATACACTTCAAGAGTTCAGGAACCTGATTGTAAAGAATGATAGCCACAATAAAGTGTAATACCCTTTAATAAATAGATACAAAGTTTCAAATGTAGAATTAATTTTTTTTAAAAAAAATTCTACCTCATAACATGAAGGCATTAGCAACAGTATGGTGAAGAAACAAAAAACATTAGCAACATCTCAAAAGAGCAATCTGTTACTGAGCAAACAGAGACCTTAGGGGGGCAGGACAAAGGGAGAACCTTTGAACAGGCTACCCCAATTGTATTAAACTGCTTTACTGAGATACAGAGACTTGAGTGAGAAATGAAAGAGGAAGACGTCTCTGAAGGCTGCAAACTGCAGAACTGACCTCCTTTCGTTAGGAATAATATCCTGGGCATTAGCGTACCTTAGGGAAGTATTGTAGTCTCTAAAAGAGGGAATCACCTCCAGCACTCTTAATCAGTATGAGCATGTACAAAACCAGCAGAGCCTACTTACTGCAGTGCCACCATTTTGAATAAAGAGGGTGAACTGAGGTTTGCTCCTCATTTAGGCCCTGATCCTGCACCATTAAAGTCAGCGCAAGCTTTCATGGTGCAGGACCAGGGCTTTTTAGCTTCACACATCACCAATTCCTGACAAAAATGCAGCATATACTTTCAGTGTCTTTAGTCTTCTTGTAGTTTTGCTTTCTCCTCTGTTCATAGTGGGATGATATTGATATAACCTTGCTTCCTGCTGACAAGAGGAAGTAAAGAGGCTTTTAATGAGGTTTTAAAGAAATAACTGAACAAGCCAGACAGAAGTTAGGGGTGGATGAGGGAGAGGATCATCTCAGGGCCAGCCAGAGGCATTCTGCTGCCATAGGCAGACTTCTGCATGTACACACCCCACTCAAACTTCTCTATCCACACCCTCAAAACAAAGTATGTCTACTATATTCGTTCACAATGTCAGTGTATGGTGCGTATTTTTATAAGCAAGAACAACACAACAGGATTTGAGTTTGTCAATCAATACATACCCACTCCTATGTAATTCATCATACTCAAGTCATGCACGTAACCTTAAGTACAGTAATGGTAACAAAAGCATCTTGTACTGGTAGCAAGGTGACTGTTGTGACACCAATGGGATTCTGAAAGTGATAAGGGGTGAAAGATCTAAAAAGAGACTTAGGAACCTAAACCCCAGATTTAAGCACCACTGAAATTCATAAACTCTATGCTCAGCTGCTGCCTAAATATGTATGTGCCTAAATTTTCACTGTAAAAGTGATCAACAAACGAGAAAGATAGCTGTTCCCCTGACAGTCTTGCAAGAAAGATGAAGAAATTAGTTCAGAGCATGCCTTACAGATCAAGCCCAAAGAGGTTTCTTCCCTTATAACTTTTAGCCCCATGATTAGGCCACTCTCCCCTCTGCCTGAAGTGGAGAAAAGATTCAGACTCCCTGCTCTTAGGAGAGTGCCCTAGCAATTGCAAGAGAGGATACTCTGATTTGGAGGGGAAATCCCCAAATCTCTCCTATTCAAGATGTTTCACTTTGGATAAATATTTAAAAACTCACTAGGGCAAAGCAAGAGAGCGACTCTGTAGCCTGGTGGTTAAGGCCTTCCTTTGGGTGGCCCATGGTCCAGCCTCTCTGCTCCAAAAAGGAGTTAATTATTTAGTCAAAGTGAAACAGCCTCAGTGGGAGAGATTGAGAATAACACACAGAAGAATAGTTGAGATCCCAGTGGATAGGACATGCTCCTGAGCAGTGGGAGACCCCTCTTCAAATCATTTATCCCCATAAAGCAGAAGGTGGGGAGATTGAACCCTGGCTCACCCATCTTCGGTGGTCTAACCTGTGGCATAAAAGTTACAATGATGGCACCAGCCCATCCTCCAGCAGCACTTCTTGCAAGAATAGCTTAGTGGCCTAAGCTACCTTACACTTAGCTTAGGTGGCGCCCCACCTGGTATGCTAACTTTTGTGGATCCCATTCTTAGCTGCCTATCTCTCTCCATGGAAGATTAATGCACCTGGTCAATTTGGTGGCCCCTGCAGGAATCTGGGTAGAAGGTGTGGAGGTGGGGGAGGGGGGGGCACAGTGCCAGAACTGTCACCCTGCCCCCTGCTCCTCCTCTTCCCCCTGGGGCTCCTTCCCCGGCCAGACCAGAAACCAGAGCAGAGCTGCCCAGGTCACTGTGGGGAGATCTGGACCCTCCATCTGCCTGGCGTGGGGATTTAGGGAACTTGAGAGCAGCTCCCGGCTCATGTTCCCACACTCCTTATTATTAAACTGTGAAAAAATGGGACACATTTTTTTAATCCCCAAAATTACAATTTAAAATAATGTTTACTGCTACATAGATTGCAAAAAAAAAAAAAAGGAATTAAAATATGTTAAATAATAACACCATTCCAGTTTATAATTATTTTATAAACTATAATTATACAAAGACCTTAAGCTCTGGATATGCATAGTTCTGTATTAATTTAAATAAATGATGACAAATATATTGCCATGCATTTATATTTCTGGAATGTCCCAGAAGAGGTAAGGCTCATGTCATGTGTCATTCACAATGTAATTGGAATTTTAAAAAGCATTTGTCCCAGTTGTATGCAGTTTAATAATCAGAGTGCCTGTCTCTGTCATCTGTTTGACTTTTGGTAAGAATTTTGCAGTAGACTCCCCTTCCCCTCCCTCTTCTCTCTCAAAGACAGTTGAACAGTTTTTTCCTCAAACTTTCTAATAACTATTCACTCCTAGGATAAGTTTCATTCTGAAGAGTAAATATTGAGAAAGTTATAAGCAGCTAGAGATGATGTCACAGGCCATCAACCTCAGAATGAGCACTTTAATTTTTTTCTCCTTTCTATATCGTCCATTGCTAGCCTTTTCTGTATCAAACAACCTATGGGGAAAGAGTTTTTAGTAGACACAATATTGATATTTGAGGAAAAACAGTAATTATGGATCAATGATGGATCTCTTTACAGGAAAGTAAGTAAAATATCCTCATTTGACAGTTGCACAGCACGGTTAAGTGATTTGCACAAGTTGCAAGAATACAGAACTCTCCCAGTTCTGAGTCATAGTCATCTCTGTACCTAATTTTTTCAGCAGAAGAATATGTAGTTACAAGAGTTAGTCTTCTTTTTTCCCAAAAAATTGAAATTGACAAACATTTTCATTGAAAATTTGACCTCCTCAAAATGGGGGAAAGTATGGGAGACAATTTCAACAATGTTTTTAAATGAAATTAACCCCCACATTTTCAAAGAACACTAGCAGCCACTGTTTTGGGGAGACAATGATGCTGAGTCTGATGCAGACAGCACAGCTAAGTATTCTGTCAAAATAAATAATAGTGACATCCAATCACTATACATTTATGACAAATGTAATCCCTTGATCTCAATGACTTTGTTACAAAATCTTCATATACCTAATGCGAACACCATGTTACCGAATGGAACAATATGATGCTTTCATTAAACTTCACAATACATATTATGAGACTTCACAGGCTGGTTGTGGGTCAATCACTGGAAGTGAATTATTAGTGAACAGATCCTTCAAATTATTTTGGATGCTCTATATCTTACAACGGGAAGTTATTATTATTCAAATGTGGTTGAAAATTAGAATGGAAATATCATACATAACTAGAACACTGTTGATGTATTATTTAGGAAAATAATCATTGCAAGATACAACTTAATTTAGAAATTCATACCACAATGTACCAGGCATTCTTAAAAATTAAAATTGTCTAACCAGACTATGTTTCCCTATGAAAAATAGCTGACTTTTAAATAAAGTCATAAAAATTGCATTCTTTTCATTTCTGGAGGTAATCAGCTATGACATTCAATGACATAAATCTTTGCTCTTTTCATTTTCTGCTTCTTCTAGGAAAATAAAAATGAAATGTTTATAAAGGTGATGATTGAAGCAGTTGAAAGTAACCTCCATACACTTCCGTAAGCCACTGTAAATTTAAAATTGAATTCATATTCAGAGAGCTTGTAAGCTGTTTGCGAGGCAACTGGGACAATGGAGGAAAACTTGCTTACTCCTGACTATCTTCATTTTAAGTTTTTCTACTGCATCAGAAGAAGATGAAAAAAACTTGATCCTACAAGTCTTACTCATGCACAGAATCTGGACTGTATAGTGAAATCCTGGTCCTATAGAACCATTCCATTTTCAGTGGCAAATATCTGCTGGACTAGGATTTAGCTTATAAACCTTGATCTAAAGATCATCTGTGCAGATGATTTAAGATGATCATTTAAGTTTTATGACTTTGCTGGATCAGGGTTTTATGGAGGAATGTTCTTCCCATATGTCTTATCCATCAATACAGACAATTTAGTCCTTTGAAACAGGAAGGATAAAAAGATGTGGAATCTCTTCTGATAGAGCACATTGTGAAAATGATACTGTTTTTCAACTAGCATATTTCTGAAAAGAATAAAAGGGACTGATTGTCATCTTTCTTGTGCAATGTAGATGGGGGGAGCAAATCCATGCAAAGAGCTTTATTCAGTTTAATTAAAAATACTTAGATTGGTTGGCAAATAAAGCTGCACCTTTCTCATCCTGTCTGTTCCTTTCAATAGTCTCACTTCCCTGTTACTTTAATCCTAACCCCAATAATCCGTCCTTCACAAAAATATCACATGAAAAATTAATTATTACAAATAGATACCATTACTTTCTTTGGGGTTTGTCATAAGTATGAAGTGCCTTAGAATTACTGTTTTACCTGTGAAGGGTTAAACCTAAAACAGGAGAGGGAATGACGTGGGAGCTACTAACACCAAGCAGACAAAGGGTTTAGTTTCACTTTTTTCTCGGGTTTTTCTGTCTGTCTCTCTCTCAGCTGCTCGGAGCTGCAGTCCTCCAGCTATGGGGGACATCAATCTATATTCCTATTCATCATTTCCATAACCTGCTAAGAAAACACTGCCTATCAGTAAGTGTATTCTTGTATTGTATCAACTTGTAATTGATCTATGGTGTCCTTAATTGTTGAGCCAGCAGGGAAAGAAACCCGAAGGGAAGGGGCTACACAAGGCTGAGTTAGGCTAGGAACTTTCTGTCTATGGATTCTGTGTACGTTTTATGCTTTTCTCTTTTCTCTATTAAAACTTTTTTTGTTATGAGAATTGTCTGTTTATTTCCATTGGAGTGATCCTAGCTTTGGATCGGGCTCAGCTCACGGCTAGTGAGGGTCTGTGTTCTCGAATCTCTCCCAGGTAGAAAGGGGGAGGAGGTGTTATTATTGGGGTTCTAATGTGCCCCACCCCATAGTTTTGGGGAACTCACGTTAGTGGTGGCAGCGATTTCCAAGCCCCAACTGGAGAAGTTTGGGTTTTGGGGGAAAAGATTTAACCTAAGCTGGTAAAATAAGCTGGGGTTGATTTGTCTTTTATGTGGGGTCCCCACATCTTTACCCTAGAGTTTAGAGTGGGGGAAGTAAACGCCCTGACAGGGTTGATCATGCTTCCATACATTTCAATGGCAATTCTCCCATACATCTCATGGGTACCGGATCAAGTCCTTTGTGAAGATACATGATGGCAATCTGAAATGAAATACAGGTTAAATAGAATCATAGACAGAAAAGACCATTGTGATCATCTAGTCTGACCTCCTGCACATCTCAGGCCACAGAACCTCACCAACCAATTCCTGTAATAGACTCATAACCTCAGGCTGAGTTACTGAAGCCCTTAAATTATGGCTAAAGATGTCACGTTACAGAGAATCAACCATTTGCCTAGTTTAAATGTCTTCTTTCAGAAAGAAGATAATTGACCTTTATTGCAAGTGCAGAAAAATACTTAAAACTACTGATCCCACTAAGTAATAATGAGGAAAAATGGAACATTACTGTTTAAAGATACAGTAGTTCTACTGGCTTCCCATCTGAGACCGACAGATAATGTAAGATGTCCTTTGCACACTTTAACAGAATCTACAGAAGATTCATAGGGCTTGTCTTCACTATGCTGGGGAGAGATCGATCTTTTGACGATCGATTTTTTGCATCTTGTCAAGACACGATAAATCGATCACCAGCGGTGCCCCCATTGACTCCGGAACTCCAGGTCGCCAAAAGGCGCAAGCTGGAGTTGACGGGGGAGTGCACCGCCGATCACCGCCACCATGAGGACGGCAGGTAAGTCGGCTATAGATACGCCGATTTCAGCTACATTATTAATGTAGCTGAAATTGCGTATCTACAGCCAATCTCCCCCCCCCCCCCCGAGTGAAGACCAGCCGATAGTGTTTTTACGAAATGAGGCAGGGTCTGCTGGAAGAGGAAGCATGCGCTGTTGGAAGCGTCTGGATTGCGACCCAGGAGATTTAAGGCTATGTTTTTCAAACATGGTTTTTGGACGCCCAGTTTTGGACATCTTAAAGGGACCTGATTTTCAAATGGCAGGTGGTCATTATTTTCTGAAAACTGAGCTCTTTTAAACTGGGCTCACGCCAGGCATTCAAAAACGGAGGCAGCCCAAATCATTAGCTGTTTTTGAAACTCTTGACCTAAGTCTTTTTCTTGCTCTGTCACAGACTTCCTAAATAAATAAAGCATAAATATATAAAGCATTTAGTCTCCTTATGCCTCAGATCTCCATCTGCAATCTGGGTATGATAATACTTCCCAAATGTATACAGATGTTGTGAGGATGCACTGTAGGGAAGCACCTGGATGAGCACCATAAAAAAGCTTATAAGGAAAGAAAAACTCTTTATTCCATTCAGGGTTTGGCTGCTGTGCAGTAAACAAGCTAGAGGAATGATGAAATAAAAAGTTAATATTAAATATCTGCCTTGCTAACTGAGCACTGTCCATCCTGTCCACTGAACAAGTCCTGCAAGCAAAGAAGCATGTGATCATACAACAAAATATCCAGTGCTCTGAAGCTGAAGTGTCAATAAGCATGTTTAAGGCTGCAATTCTGTCATGGAGGTCACGGAAGTCATGGATTATGTGACTTTCCGCAAACTCTGTGAATTCCTCAGCTGCAGCAGCCATGGTGCCTGACTCCAGGGCTGGCCGAGGACCTGGCCCTGGGGATGGCCCTAGGAACACCCAAGCAGCGATCCTGGGGGAGCCACAGAGGCTGCCACTGGAGCAGCCTTGGGGCCAGGCGCTCAGGTGGTCTCCAAGGCCAGCCACACCAGCTGCTGCTCAGACTGCCCCGGGCAGCTGGTCCCAGGCAATACCCTTGCAGCAACCAGTTCAGGGATTACCCAAGCAGCACCGGTCCTGGGAGTGGCTGGAGCAGCAGCCCTGGTGGTGGGGGAGAGGAGAGGTGGGGAGAAGAACAGGGCCGGTGACAGGGGGGTACAAAGGGTACAGCTGTACCGGGCCCCGGACTTAAGGGGGGGGCCCCTTAAATCCGGGGCGTGCCCGGTACGCAGCTGTACCCCCTTGTCGCCGGGCCTGTGAGCAAGGCGCGGCTCCAGGCAGCCGCTGGAGCGCTCGTCAGCTCCCTCCCCTGGCCCCCAGCAGCCTCCCCCCGCCCCCCTTTGCTTCTCCCGGCCGGGCCACGTGGCCACAGTGCATGCGGGGGTTGGGGCCTGCGGGCGGCGGGAGACCGGCCGGGGGGGGAGGGGGAGGGGGTGTGGGCGGCGGGAGACCGTGGGGGGGCCCCGCACGATCTGCATACGGGGCCTCAAAGTTCCTGTCGCCGGCCCTGGAGAAGAAGGGGCTGGAGGCTAGTGCAAGAGCTGGCCCCGGGTCACTGGGGCAGCGAGCCACTGGGGGCAGTCAGCCCCCACTTCTAGAGCAGGGGTCCTCCAGGGCAGAGATTCAGTAATGTGTATTAATAATAAAATTAATGGACAGGTCACGGGCCATGATTTTTTCTTTATTGTCAATGCACTGGAGGGCTGGGGTGAGCTCAGCACACACATCCAGGAATGTGGCCTTTCGCACTTGAAAGTTCTGCAGCCACTATTCGTTGTCCCTGACCTGCATTACGATGTGATCCATTGCTCCTTTTCACGCCTAAACGTGGTACTCCACCATCTCAGCTGCTCAGTGAACACCCCCAACACTTTGAATTGATTTCATAGATTTTCAATATGTCCCACAGCAATCTGTCCCCCATGAAATTGTTGTGTTCCCCAGTGCTGCAGTTCTTCTTGTGACTCTTCAAATACCAACGGATTGTGGAGAGGTGGCAGACGGTGACAAGTTTGTGGTATTTTTTTTAAAAGTGTGAAAATTATGGCACAGAGATAAAAAAGTTACATGATGGCACTTGACCCCTCACTCCTAGTCATTCCTAGCTCTTACTCATGCCTGCCCCACCATGTATTGCTCACATTTTGCACAAGCCAATGCACTGGTTGATGATTAATTGCACAATGGGATACCTACCCAAGGTGCACTGCACTGTGCATTGACACAAGCACTCTTAATGAGTATGCACGGCATTGGCATAAGGAGCCATGTACGCATGCACATGAGTGATATATTGCCAATGTAAGTGGTGTTAACCATAGTTTGTAGTGTAGACATGGTCTCAGTTTCCCCTTCACTCAGGGTCTCTTAAAAAATCCACACAGTCCAGATATGCTAAACATTCCCCTTTCTGGGGTCCAGTTTCTGAAGTCCTGCACAAAGTCTTTCAACAGCGAACTCACAGCTACAGAGTCCTCACCAATTTCAACTGGGCCCAGCCCCTCCTTCCTAAAAGTCGCTCCTCACATTAAAGCTAATTTCTTTCACCCTGGTCCCAAACTGGGCACAGCCCTTCATCTGAGAGTGTCTAGTTTCCTGTGCTCGGGTACCTCTTGCTTGGAGTTTGGCCTTCCCCTCCGGTGTCTTCTTCCTGCTGACTTCTTACTCTCTGTAGGCATCTGCCAAATTCCATCTGCATCTCTCCCTTTATAAGTCCCTTCTTTTAAGCCCAATTGGGCAGAAAGTAAGCAGTTCAGGTGCACCTCAGTTGACCTGGGCTATGAAACTTGCTGCCACAGGGAGGAGGGGAAGTGTTTCAGTGTAGATGTTCCCATTACCTCCTGCAAAATTGTAGTGAAAACTTGGACCTGTGGGTGAGCAGCAAGAGGGCAACTGGACCATTTTAAGAGGGAGCAGGATCCTGCTCTTAAAATGGTCCAGTTGCCCTGTTATAGGCTACCTGACTTGGGCTCATGGGACTCACATTACAGGGCTAAAAATAGCTGTATAAACATTCCCTCAGGCTCTGAGACCCTTCTGCCTTGCGGGATTTCACAGCCCAGACTGCAGCCCCAGCAGGAATGTCTACACTGCTCTTTTTAGCCCCAGAGCAGAAGAGCCAGTCAGTTGACCCAGGCTTTGAGACTGGCTGACACAGGTGTTTTTTTTACACAATATAAAGTAGCCAGAGAAGAGCTTCTTAACCTTTTCAAACCATCCACAAAGCCTCACTGACTGAGGGGCAGATTTGTAAAGGTATTTAGGCACCTAACTTCTTTTTAAAATCTGGCCCTAAGTCACTTGGGCACTGACAATTTTTGCCCCTAAAACCTCATTTCATTTGGTTCCAAAGAGTAAAATTAATTAATTAATTAATTAATTAAAACAGGTAGTTGTAGTTAGTTATTTATTTCATCGAAGAGCTCAGACAGCTTTTAGAGCATGGGAAATAAGCTATAAATCAGCATTTTCTGGCATTTCTGCAATTTAATTTCACTCTGTATGAGGTGGCATGTGCAGTGTAGAAATTTATCATCATGCATAATGATTGAAAATCTGAGTCACAACGTTATACTTCAACCCCATGAGTTCAACTTACACTGAAGTTTCTCACACTGCTGAAGCATTGGCAGACTTGGTGGGTCTGGTTCAGCCACTAGAAAGATACTTTTAAGTGTTTTAAATGACCTGATTGTTCATGGACTAAAAGAGACTGATGCTGTTAGAGACTGACGTTTTCTCGTCACCTACTGAAGAGAACCAGCATTGACAGTCGCAGTGCAAGTTCCCTACAGCCATCACTATTGTACTTGAGTCATTAGCTTCTCAGATGAGACCTATATCCAAAGTGGCAATTGTGAGAGTGGATTTTGTGAGATGGGGGGTGTCTACACTGCAAGAAAACCCCCAAAGCAGCGTGCCTCAGAGCCTGGGTCAACTGACTCAGGTCCATGGGGCTCAAAATAGTAATGTAGACATTCCTGCCTAGGCTCTGAGCCAACCCCTCGCCCTTGCCACCTTTTAGAGCCTGGGCTCTGATCCCAGTGGGATCATCTATGCTACTATTTTTAGCTCTGTAACATGAGTCCTGTGAGTCCATTGACCCTGGTTCTGAGGCTTGATGCTGCTGCTGGGGTATTTTTTGTTTTGTTTTTGCAGTGCAGACATACTTGTGCTTTAGGCACTGACCTGACAGCATTGACCTATATCTTAGGCCTCGTCTTCACAAGGAAGGTTTTGCTGGTATACATATACCAAAATATCAATACTGCAAAAGCTTCTAGTGTGGACGCAGTTATATGATTTTAAAAGTGCTTATAGGGGTATAGCTTATGCCAGTTCTCCAAACTGACATAAGCTATACTGGTGTAGACACAGTTACTTCAGTATAACTGCATCTATATTTGGATTTTTACTGGCAAACTATGGGTACGTCTTTACTACCCGCCAGATCGGCGGGTAGCAAGCGATCTTTTAGCGATCGATTTCTCGCGTCTCATTAAGAGAAAGCAAGCTGGAGTTGACGGGGGAGCACGCCGCCAACTGCAGCCGCCATGAGGATGGAAGATAAGTCGGCTGAAGATCCGCTGACTTCAGCTACGTTATTCATGTAGTTGAAGCTGCGTATCTTCAGCCGATCCCCCGCAGTGAAGACCAGCCCAGTGTCACTAAAAAAAACCAAAAACCCACATCCCTAACTTACTATGTCACTAAAACTTATAGGTGTAGACCAGGACTGAGGGAGTTATAGGATAAACAAGAAGCTAATGATTTCACTGAGCTACTAACTCTGGCTCTATACATTTGTGGCTGCTACAGCACCACCCTCATGCTTGGATGTCAGATCAGCTGCAGAAGTCCTACATAGGCTTCCCAAATCTTGCAGCAGAACCATGAGACTGCATCTTCATGTACATTAAAAGCAGACGGAGCCTAACATAAAGATAGAAATAGAAAACTGTGAAGTGTTTTTATAGCAGGATTTTTTTATAGCAGGATTTTTTTTAAAGGTATTATAAAAGTGTGTCTTATAGCAGTACAAGATGTTTTTGATGTTTTCTATTATAAGGTCAGTAAATTGCAGGCTGAATATTGCCAAACTTAAACATTTGCATCCATTTTTGCATTACTTCACAATATAATGTTTACCACTGCTAGGAATATTGACTCTACTTTCCTTATTAAAATTACGGACCAGTGTCCTTGGTAAAATACAAACATTGTGTCATTTAGTCATAATCCAAAGTTCATTCTCCAACATAGAGAGAAACATCATATACACCGTAGCTATTACTATTCATATCAGCTGTGTTCATATTTCTCAAGTACCATGTGGATAAATTTACCCTAAGATGATACTACAAATTGTCTGAACCAGTTGGATACATTACCTCATTTGCAGCAGAATAATGGGATACAACTAAACGACACTATTGTCCATATGGACAACACTTACAATTGCAAGGAGAGCTATTCACAATTGTTTTCTCTGTTATTTTTCAACATTTTAAAATAAAAAGTTTTTTTCCCCAATTCTATTAAATTCTTGGTAATGCTCAACAGATGAACATGAACAGGTGAAGGTGATTGTTCTGATCAGTGTCAATTTATCATTAAAATAGAAAAGATCATAATGTTTGGAAATACAGTTAAAATGGGCATGTCCATCCCTGTCAAAATCTAATTGCTATGATTATCATCTGTCAACGTGAGAGTGGTGGCTTGCTTTATTAGACATAATTGCTCATTCTGCTCATAGTAATAGTCCACAGAGTTGTGATACAATATAATATGATCTATTACCCAATAAAAACAAAAAGGAGAATAGCCTTCCCTGGAGTATCCTGTTAACTAAAGTGACAATGAATCTGTGCTCCAAATTTACTGTGAACAGTGGCAGGTTAAATACCTGCTGTATTAGAAAATTAGGAGAAAGTAAAGGAAAATAAAAGGCAGCTTTTCAAGTTATTTTTAAAGGTTTCTAAAACAGGGAACTATTAAAATTTAAGATTGCCATTTCACTTTAGCTTTGTCTTGATCATTAAACATCTGAGGTTTCCATAAAAAAATTAAGTCCCACCCAAAATCTAAATGTTGAGCTCCTCTGCATAGTAACATGAAACATCCTAGACTCAAATTTATAAATATGTAAGTATATGCACCCCTCCAGACACACACATAAATAATCAGTGCTTGTCACTAGCAATTGCTTTAGGCCTGCTAGCAGATGCTGCTGTAATCAAAAACTCTTTAAATCTTCCATTCTTAGTAAGGATTCTTGAACACAACTCTTCCCACATAAATGAGCAAGGAAATTAGGATTCCCAGTCTACACAGAGGCTCTATAAATTATCCCCACTTTCAGTCAGTCTGGCCTATGGTTTATCTATTAGTATTTATAATTTCTATGTACTATTTCCCTTATGTATCCTGCTGCTGCATGGCATAGAGAGGAGCAAAATCACAGAAAAAAAGCAGGCATTAACTAATCCTTCTGCTCTAGGTCAGCACAGTGGGAGAGCTCCCAGTGCACTGAGTTGGCTCTCTAGCTAGTCCCAGCTTGGCACCCCCCAGTGGGTGTGCTGCCGTTGCAGGAGGCTGCTGAATGGAGTGAGCAGAGGAATTAAAGGCCCCCATTCCTGACGCTATCTCCTGTCCATGGGACGCAGTGGCGGTCCCGTGGGGTTTATTGAAGAATGAGGCCCAGAGACCATGTTCAAGGATCTTCCAAAGGTGTGTCACTGCTTTGTGAGTCTCTGTGTCAGGGGTGGCCAAACTGCAGCTCACAAGTCACATACAGCTCTTTTACAGTTAAAGTGCGGCTCATGGAATGCCCCCCACTGCCCATTGTCCACCTACCAGAAGGGGGGAAGGAATTCAGGGCTTCTGCCCTGCAGCAGACGGTGGGGGCAGGGACTTCTGCCCAGTAGGGATGGGAGTCCAGGGGCTTCAACCCCTCTTGCTGAAGCCCAAGCCCACTCAAGCACTTCCCACAGGCTGAAGGCTCTAGCCTCACCATCCTGCCGCAGGGCAGAAGCCCCAAGCCCTGGCAGGTGCTCCTGGCTCATGAACCTTTGAAACTCATCATATATGTCTCAGAGGGTCAGTAAGTTTGGCCACTCCTGCTCTATGTATCTGTACAGTGGACAGGACCACGGAGGCTTAAGACTGTAAAGGGGAGGAGGTTGTAGATAGATACATTTCTTTTACTTGATTTGGTGTTTTGTGTGTGCTCTTTTTAACAGTCTAGCTCAAGATAAAGCTACCACCCCATTTAGGGATATTTTACTTCTTGGGACCCTATCTAGTAACTGTGTGGGAGCACTCCACCTCACAGCATAGGCTCCAACTCTGGGGGTGCTCCAGGGCTGGGGTGGAGCAGGGGGGTTGAGCTCCCCTGGGTCCCAGAGGAATCCAGCACCTGTGCCTCACAGACAGACCCAATGGATGTAAGAGGAGCAACTGGGGAGGCGGTATTGTGATGAAATGGCAAGGAGATTTGGAAACTCCCTTGCCATAGTCTCCAGGGTCAGTCCCTAGGTTTCATGAGTAGCTGTGACATCCCTCAAGAGGGACAATGGTTGGGTTGCAGCCTTACACCCAGTCACAGAGTGTTGTGGGATCCGGTAGGCAAAGCCCTACTGGTGTAGCCTTGTAAGGTAGATCAGGAGAAAGGAAGTCCCCTAGTGTCTCACTCCTTCCACAGGAGAGGAACCATATCTAGCCTGTTCCTCTGTGTAATGTCAGAATGGTGAGAGATGGGTTATTTCTCATCCCACTGAGTTAATTTAGGGTGGAGCAGGGTCCCATTTTACAATACCTCTACTCGTAACCTCATTACAAAAAGCTTCCTAGGGCTGGTCTTCACTGGGGGAGGAGGAGATCGGCTGTAGATACGCAAATTCAGCTACGTTAATAACATAGCTGAATTCAGCGTATCTACAGCCGACTTACCTGCCGTCCTCATGGCGGCGGCGGTCGGCAGTGCACTCCCCCGTCTACTCCAGCTTGCGCCTTTTGGCGAGCTGGAGTTCCGGAGTCGATGGGGGTGCCGCTGGTGATTGATTTATCACGTCTTGACGAGACGCGATAAATCGATCACCAAAAGATCGATCCCTTCCCGCTTTAGTGAAGACAAGCCCATAGGCACCTATGTTTCTGCCTCTGAGCATGCTTACTTCTGCCTCCCTCTGTCTAGGCATCTGGGTGCCTATCTCCCAGCTAACTCCCAGAGAGATTCACAAGCTACGGAAGATAGGTATTTGACCTCCTAAGTCACATGTTGGGCCTTGAAGGTAACCTCCCTCATAACTTTTAGCCCAGTGGTTTGGATACACTCCTTGGATATGGAAGACCCCTTGTTCAAGTCCCCCCTCCACCTAACAAGGAGAAAGGATCCACCATCTCTCAGATGAGTGCTATGACCACTGGGCTAAGAGGCACTCTCAGCCTCTTCTTTTGAAGTTATTGCACTTTAAAGAGTCATTAGAGCAGGGGGACTGGATCGTGGATCTCCCACTTCCTGGGTGAGTGCTCTGACCAGCAGGCTATAGAGACATTCTCAGGGTGGTGCTTTCTCTCCTTCTCTTGTTGTCTGGTCTAAATGATCCTTAAATTATTTATCCAGAGTGGAACAGCTTTAACAGGACAGACTGAGGGAGTCCTACATCAGAATATCCCGTAGCTGAGTGGTGAGGGCCTTTACCTGAGAGGGAACAGATCTCTATCAAGCTTCTCCTTATCAAGAGGCACTTGAACTATGGGTCTCTCGCATCCCACATGAGTACTCTAACCACTGGGCTAAAAGACAAGGCAGGACTTTTTGCCCCCTCGCCTGGATTCCCACCAAAATGGCATAGGCACCTAATCCCAAAGAACCAGATAGGTAACTGTGTTAGTCTGAAATTGCAGAAGTGACAAAGAGTCCTGTGGCACCTTGAAGACTACTAAAGTATTGAAGCATAAGCTTTCGTGGGCTAATAACCACTTTACCCACTAATACCCACTTTGTCGGATGCATGCAGTGGAAGGTACAGATGTGAAGCTCATCCTCACCTTCAGTCCAAGTGTTCCTGAAGTGCTAAAGAAAATATAAACTGTGCAGCTGATGAGAGAAATGTATATTCAAATGCTCATGACTCAGTAAAATCAAAACCAACACTAAATGGCATCTTTGTTCAACGAAGCTTCTCTCCCTGTCAAATTTCAGCAATGTCTCTCCAGCCATTTCAGTGCTAGATGTTTAAAAAAATTAAAAATTAAAAAAAATGCAAGAACTCCTTTTCTAAAGGAGGAGCTGTAGTTTTCCCCTGTCTTCCTGCAATCATTAATGGCTGACTTGTTGGTATTTTCCAAGACTTATAAAAATATATCTAGCAGTGACTAGGCCTTGAAAACTTCAACATAGAAGATGGAATTTTCAGCATGTTAGGAGTGACTGAAAACAGGGGCTCAGAGTGGAAATACTCAGGAATCCTTCCTTAACTATAGCTGTGTTAGCTCTCCTGCTCCAGTATGTCCAGTATGTACATATCATACCAGTGTGCATTTGGGTGATGGTGGGAGGCTATTTGAAATGGGGAACAGTGACTCTGCACTAGATTTTTATTATTTAGCCAGAACTTACTTGCATGGCTCAGGTTCACTGTATGTTTTGGAGGCATTTTTACCTAAGCTAAACAGTGGCATAGAGCAGTGAAATTATATGAATCTGGACCAGTTTATTTTGACAGGAATTTAAAGTGTAATACTCCCCCCATATCCCTCATATCTTGTCATAAAAATAAGCTCTTCATTAGGAGCAATCGCCTCAAGTAACAGAATATAAGCAGTTTTTTTAAAAACATCTTGAGAGGTGAGATCATAGAATCATTGAATCATAAAATATCAGGGTTGGAAGGGACTTCTGGAGGTCATCTAGTCCAACGCCCTGCTCAAAGCAGAACCAGTCTCCAACTAAATCATCCCTGCCAGGGCTTTGTCAAGCCTGACCTTAAAAGCGTCTAAGGAAGGAGATTCTATCACCTCCCTAGGTAACCAATTCCAATGCTTCACCACCCTCCTAGTGAAAACGTTTTTCCTAATATCCAACCTAAACCTTCCCCACTGGAACTTGAGACCATTACTCCTTGTTCTGTCATCTGGTACCACTGAGAGCAATCTAGATCCATCCTCTTTGGAACCCCCCTTCAGGTAGTTGAAAGCAGCTATCAAATCTCCCCTCAGCCTTCTCTTCTGTAGATTAAACAATCCCAGTTCTCTCAGCCTCTCCCCATAAGTCATGTGCTCCAGGCCCCTAATCATTTTTGTTGCCCTTTGGACTCTTTCCAATTTTTCCACATCCTTCTTGTAGTGTGGGACCCAAAACTGGACACAGTACTCCAGATAGGGCCTCAGCAATGTCTAATAGAGGGGAACTATCACATCCCTCGATCTGCTGGCAATGCCCCTACTTATACAGCCCAAAATGCCATTAGCTTTCTTGGCAACAAGGGCACACTGTTGACTCATATCCAGCTTCTCATCCACTATAACCCCTAGGTCCTTTTTTGCAGAACTGCTGCCTAGCCATCCTGTCCCTAGTCTGTAGCAGTGCATGGGATTATTCTGTCCTAAGTGCAGGACTCTGCACTTGTCCCTGTCGAACCTCATTAAATTTCTTTTGGCCCACTCTTCTAATTTGTCTAGGTCCCTCTGTATCCTATCCCTACCCTCCAGCATATCTACTCCTCCTCCCATTTTAGTGCCATCTGTGAACTTACTGAGGGTGCAGTCCACGCCATCCTCCAGATCATTGATAAAGATATTGAATAAAACTGGTCCCAGGACCGACCCTTGGGGCAGTCTGCTTGATACCGGCTGCCAACTAGACATGGAGCCATTGATCACTACCCGTTGAGACCGACGATCCAGCCAGCTTTCTATCCACCTTATGGTCCATTCATCCAGCCCATACTACTTTAACTTGCTGGCAAGACTACTATGATCACTAGGAGATCAGGTCCTATAGGCTCTGAAGCTGAAGGCTCAGCTGAATTGATAAGGTGTGTTTGCCGCTATTTTTATTTCATTTTATTCTCCAGCCTGACCCACACATGCTTTAACATTCAAATTATGCTTGAGTTAATAGTGAGCATTCCTATTTAGTGTTTGCCTTTGCTAATTCTCAACAGGCAGCCTTAAACTTTGGCTAAGAATTATAGCTCCTTTGAGCATATTGAATAAGTCTATAACACAGAAAGCAGAACATAATTAGCATGAAAGCAAAGTTTTGAATGCACACTGACAGATTTTTTTGAGATATTGAGAAGTATTAGCCTGGCAAGACCATTCCAGGGCTACCTGGGATTCCACTGACCCAATTTCACAGAATGGGGCTGGAGCTCTAGTTCTATTAACAAGATCTCGTCAGTAGATTTATAAATTATTAGCACAGATCATGTTTTTAAGTGGCCGTTAATGTGCTGTCTGGTTCTCTGACTCTGCTTAAGTCTCCCTCTTAGTCTTGAGCTCCTCCCACTCCTGTACCAAAAGCAGATACACAACAAGAACCCACAAACATATTTTCAATTATTCATTAAAAAGCCATTCTCTTCAAGAGACTTGCACACCTATTTATCACCTCTTGTATTTGATAACTATAAGGCACATTTATAGTGTATGAAGGATAAAATGAGCTAAACTGGAAAGGGGTTTGAATTCTAGCTTCCACATCCGACCCTTAAACTTGAATGTGATGACTGAATGACACAAGAAACCTGTATTGTAGCTCCCTGTACTGGGAAGCCCAATGACCAGGTAGATAGTGGTGAGGTCATACTGTTATGGTCTCTGCCAGCATAGATGTTCAGAAGGGGGGCCAGATGCAGCCTCAGTCACCTCCATGTGCTCTGATTGCTCCTCAAGAGGTTCTGTCACTATGTGGGTTGGCAGGGAGGATGTCGGGGGAGCCGTGATTTCCAATCTACTGGGTCCCAACCCAGGGCTCTAGAAATTTAGCAGAGTGTCCTGCCCAGTTATTGAGATCCTCCAAATTATGTTTTCCCAGCAATCTGGTGCTCCTCATCTTGGGGCATGGTTACTGGCTTAGAAAACTTCCTTTGATCTTTTAGTGAACACAGTGTGGTTCACTGAGGGCTTTTTTTTTAGGGCTTTCAGATACCAAGGGGAAAAAGGGGGGACAGAGGTGCTAGAACTAGTGGTGCTGGGGGTGCTGTCTTACCCCCTGGTGTGAAGTGGTTTCTATCATATACAGTTTGGTTCAGTAGCTTTCAGGCCTTGTCCCCCTCGAACCCACCCACACACACACACACACACATTATACAAATTGTTCCAGCCCCCCTAGAGGGGGAGAGTTCAAGTTACTGCTGCTAGAGCAACTCCTAAGGCCGCTCTCAGCATCAACCTTGCTTCCTGGTGCCACGTGCAGCTCGTCCCCCCTTTTCCTGGACTACCAATATCCTTTTAAACTGTTCCTTCACTGGAAAGATGCCCTCCCTCTATTGAAGTGCAAAGCCTCCCTAGCCCAGTATTGCTCTTAGGGTGACCAGATGCCCCCATAGCAGTGGCTTTGTCTTATAAAGGCAACTATACTTCCCTGGAAAAAAAAAGTGTCCCGATTTTTCACCCTTGCTACCTGGTCATCTTGCTCTCCTCCCAGCCCTCATTCAGTGTGGACCTGTAGGACTCATCATACTCACCCAGACTTTGAGATGAAAATCAGAACTTTTGATTCAGGCCTGCTTCTTCAGTGAGCCAAATTAAGTCACTGGCTCCAGCCACCTGTAAAATTTGGGGTCATAAGGGATTCAGAGTCAAATTTCCAAAAAGCAACTGACTGACTGACTTGGAAGACTAAATCCAATTTTCAAGCGTTACCTAGCCATTTAGGAGCCTAAATCCCATTGACTTTCTAAGAGATAGCCAGATTTTTAAAGATATTTAGGCACCCAAGAATGCAGATTTTCAGTAGGATTTTCAGACGTCCTGAGGCACCCAAATTACATTAATTTCAGTGGGCACTTTTGAAAACTTCAGCTCATTATTTAGGCACCAGACTACCTTTGAAAATCTGACCCTTAACTATGTTTTAAATATATTTTGTAAATGTTATAAATTGTTTGTTTTAATGACTCTATTCTATGTTCTTCAGATTTTTATACAACACCCACCACTATGGTACAGTATCTAAACACCTTCCAGTGAAGCATAAAGCAATGTAATCCACCAGCCTTACCCCATCCTTCATCTGGCCAGCACTGTTCTATTTGCCAATGTCTTGTCTGCTATGGTGCAAGTCTTATAAAAGGTCCATAGCTCAGGAGGTCCTTACACAGAAGGTCACCAGATTCTACTCCCTATTGGAACAACACAATTTCCATTAGGCCAGGAAGAGGAAACAGGATTCCCTCACCCCTCTTTTTTTAAAAGAAGAGAGGTGATAAAGAGGGTAAAGATATCAGTCTGCGAGGACAAAAATGAAAGATAATTTTAGTTTTACAGCAAAACCATTAGATTTCAGGAACAACTCTCCACTTCAATGATACAGTGTTATATTCTGAAAGGTGATAGCAACATGTTTGACTCCACTAAACTGTTCTGCTAATTAATAGCTTTAGCAGATTGCAGCAGAAGTTATATAAAATAACATTACGTGGAAATATATATATAAATTTAGAAATGAAAACATATTCCAGCCTGGAAAGCAGGCTCAGTATAGTTCTGCTTCATCCACAGTGACCTAGAAAAGCATATTTACCTCAATTAGTTGAATCCATGTCTAAAGAGATGGTCCACAACATGAATATTTCCTTAGCATGGCCATGGTCTTTGTGGACACCATCAGGGATTATCATTGGTAAAAACATGTCTGATGACTGCTTTCCTAGCCTCAAAGTAAAAAGTGCATTGCACAAAAATCATCAAGAGATGAGAGGATTAGGATCATGCAAGTTTAAATCTATGCTTCAGTTTTTTAAGTCTAACTAAAGGCTCAGTGATCCACTTGAACCAAGAGAAAAGTCAGCTTTTTTCCTTTATGCCTTCATTACAAAAGTGGGCATGAGATCACTTGTATCTCCCATTGGCAGATGTGTACAGTCAAAGCAACAACAAGAAAAATTTAAAAGGAACAACTTGTATACTCATCGCTGACAACCTATTCAACCTTAGGTATGTAAACAACTGAATGCCCTGCAGATGGTAATATTAATGTTATATGATGGAAAGTTATACCTGGATATATTAGGCATCTCATAGTACAGGTTGTACTTTTGTTTTCTTTATGTACTGTTATATATATATCCAGACAAATCTTCCATGCTGCTAAACATCTATAGTCTGATCTATGTAAAATAAAGGCTTTTCTTGTATCCGTTTTGTTTCTGCTTACTGTTGAAAAACCTCATCTCTTTTTCCAGAAAAACTGTACTATCATTTGATGTCTACAAAGGCAAGCACTTTTTTCAGGGAAAGTTGAATGGATAGAGGCACCCAGACACCATGGTGATGAATACTGTAGCAATATCTAGATAGATATATGAGGTTGATTAGATAATAAAGTGGAGGAATTAAGAAACTCCCTTTTTAAAGAATATTACATATATTTAGAAAGAATATCACCTCTTGTTAATGTAGATACCTCGTTTTGCTGAAGCCATGCCACTGCTAAGAGCTGGTAGTTAGAGAAGAACTCCTTCATACATTGCGTATTTTACTTCTGAGCGGAAAAAAACAATACTGCTTTCAGCACATAAAATAAAATTTTGCAAACAAGGGGCTTGATTCTCTACTCTGTAACTATAGTTTATGGGCCAACGAGTCAGGCCCAACAGTTTACGTCCAGCTTAGTTTGCATTACATTAAGGTCTCAGCCTACAGTAGGGTGGCCAGACAGCAAATGTGAAAAATGGGGATGGGGGTGGGAGGTAATAGGAACCTATATAAGAAAAAGACCCAAAAGTCAGGACGGTCCCTATAAAATCAGGACATCTGGTCATGATAACCTACAGCAATGTGGAATCATGATGGTTTCTTTACAGAAGTTTAATTATAAGGCTCTATAAGAGTAAGAGGAATAAGGGTGGCCTAAATAAAGGAAGTTTTTGCCCTGGCATTTCAGATATTACAAGACTTTTTTTGCAAGAGCTGGTTATGGTTATGGTCTATGTTTTTTACAGCATGGTAGAGCATTGCTCCTGCAAAAAGGAGTAGAAGCACAAGATGCTAGTTCCCCCCATGGCCTCACTTTCTGTTCATGGGACAGTGGGGTGAGGGTGAGGGAAGCAACACTGGCATCTGGATGGTCCTTCGTTGGGTCCTTCTTCAAAATTCAGCTACTTCAGAAGAAGGTGAAAGAGTCCTTCAATGGACAACTATGTAATAACATGTCCATATTCTCCCTAACTTAAGTCACATTTATCCAGTATAAGTTAGAATCTTCCACTACTAGCTTATTTTAAAATGTAACATTGCTTTTTTAAATTAAATTTAGTGTAATGTAAGACTAAATTTACTCTGTGTAGATTCTTAACCTATAGTTCATGTGCAGCTTGAAGGCAAACAATACATACCCATTGGAAATTGTATTTTTATCTTTATTTTTGTGGATAGAAAAGTTTGATCATTTACTGTTCTGATATCTGACATAATGGGGGTTCAAAAGAGTATTATAGTAAAACCACTCAGATTATTTCAAGATGGGTGTTTATAGTGGTGAACCTATTGAAGTGGTATCTTCAAAATCATCTGTTTAAATCTCATGTTCATCTAAACTTGTACTGCAACATTAAATATTTAACTCATTTACACTAGAGAGGCTTCACTCATCTACATTAACAGACTTCGATTTTTGGATTGCATTTGATAAGGAAACCTTAAACCACTCCTCACCTATTGTGATATGTAGCATTGAAGCTTAGTTCATCTGATGGAGAAATGGCTTCATCTTCTTGCTTCTTTTAAAAGGGATTGGAGGTGGTATTTCTGTGCTTGAAATCTATGAATGAAAAACACTGCATGGGCCTGAAACATCTCCTATTGACTTCAGTTGGGGTTGGATCTGTGCCCTGTCAGTTCAATGTATTATTTTATTATTGCCCCCAGTATTACCTCCCCAGTGGCCCAGGCTTGTGGCTCCAGGCATGTAGGATATGAGGGAAATTATCTCTCGCTGGTCACTAAAGATCTGAAGTTGATGCCAGGCTGACAAGGAAGCTACTCAATTTCCTTATAGACAGAATCAGCTCACTGAGGCACCAGGAAATTGTTGGGGATGGTAACAATTGGCTGTTTGTAGCAAGGATGCAAACTTGTGGATGTGGATGTGAAAATAGTTCTCACAGACTTCTCTGTTGTGAAAACATCCTTTTTAGCATATATGGACATTTGACACCAGGACCAGTTTGGGTGAATTTAAAACTTGATATTAATGTTTTGCTCTGCTCTAATGAAAAGTAAAGGATCACTTTAGATGGAGAAAGCAGCCAAATGGTATTCATTAGTATTGGTTGTAAGCTCTCAAGAAAGTCTGGACAGAACATAATCATAAACTTGTATGGTGAATCTGTTGGTGTCATCGCTGCCACTTCAAACCATGACTGTGATGGGAGTCTATTGGTCTTTTGCTGCTGTCATAAGTGTAAAGTGCTGGAGAGTAATACTCTGCCTATAGAGGGTTAATGTCATCTGAGAACAAACAGTGTCGTCAGAGCCTTCGGACCATGAGGGAGGGAGGAGTTGAGTTAGTTTTCATTTTGGCTTGCCAAGGTAGCTGGCAAGGGTCTTGGACCATCTTTAGCTATAAAGATGGCTTTACTTCCTTCTTATATTCCTGATTAGCTGTACTGTGACTATAACCATTTGATTCTTTATAAGCCTATGCCATTTGGGGTGTCTCTTTCCATTTCAGAAGGGAGTTAGAGAACCCCAGATTGTGAAGTGTACTGTATCTTTGTTGTATTCCCTTTTCTTTATTAAATCTTTTTAGCTATAAAAAGGTGTGGTTTTTTCTCACAAAGAAATCCTAGCTTGGATTTATCCCAGTTCCCAGGTCTGTGGGTCTAAGAGAAAGGCTCACAAGGTAAAAGCCTCAGGGAGGGTTCTTATCTCTCTTGGTAACAGATGGGAGGGAGAAGGGAAGGGTGAGGATTTATCCCAGTTCCCAGGTCTGTGGGTCTAAGAGGAAGGCTCTCAAGGTGAAAGCCTCAGGACGGTTTTTTATCTCTCTTAGTAGCAGACGGGAGAGAGGAGGGAGGAGGATCCCCTTTTCTCAGGGAGAGATTAGGGTGAGTTGGGTATCAAGGTACCCCCACCCCATGGTCTTGGGGTGGTTACTGAGTGGTGGCAGCATTGGGTAACCCCAAGTTCCCAACTGGCAAAGTGGGGGCATTGGGGAGAAAGACTTATCTTAGTTGGGGAGCAGCTACAGTTTAGTTGGTCTGGCATATAAGAGCCCTGATCTCTGTACTCAGGAGCATAGGGACCACGATAACCCCCTCTTACAGCTGCCTACTGCTAGACATGCCAGCACCCTGATACCTCCCTGCCTAGGAAAAACACAGTCAAGTTGGAGTAAAATGTCTTAGTCCTTCAGGAATCTTGAAGGACTCACAGGCTTGCCTGCTTCACCTCAGAGGAATGCTGGAATAGATAGAGCCCTGCACATATTCAAAATTTGTATCTGAATCCGATCTGTGATCTGCAGATATAAAGCAGATCTCTGTGGATTTGCAAGGCTCTAGGGATAGGAAAGCACCTCCTCTGTCCTAAACCAGAACCATGGGGGCCGAGCCCAGGTCTATGCTTAAGTGCTGTGAACAACCCAAGTGATTACTTTTCTGTGTTTATTTGCAAATGTAAAGGTGAAAATAGCCACATTTTGAGTTCAACTTTAATCGGCCATTGAAGGACTGACACTGAGCTTGCTGCACAAGTCGTCTTGCTGCAGGCAGACTGTCATAATGACAAAAAAATATACTTGAAGTATAGCAACATTTCCGCCTAATACCTGCTTTGCATGTCTTATTGTGCCAGCAATCTTTTAAAATTTGCAAACCTGAAGAGAAATAGAAAACAATATCAATATTGCACTATTATATTATTTGATGAAATCCAGCATATTGAAAATTTAGGCTGACATCCCATCTTTAATTTAGGCAATGAACTGTGCCTGGCACAATAGAGCAGAATGTCAATGTTCACTCTAGCTGTCCCGATTATTGATGGATTTTGTCAAAAATGAAGGTTATTACAACATTGGTGCTTTATATAAAATTTCATTTCCTTGTTTATTTGGAGTTTCAAAGAGAAATTATGTTTCACTGAAGGGTTATGAAACTCATACTATTAATCTGTGTCCTGAACCTCTCTACCACCGCAAGCATACTAAACATTAAGGATTGGTCTGAACTAACAACACAAATCCAAATTAGAGATGGATGGAATATTTTCGACTAAGCGGTTTTTCATCAGAGAACACTGTTTTGTTGAAGATCATTGTTTTCTGGAGACATAACTTAATTTATGGTGGGAAGTTTTCTGTGGTATGGGGTAGATTCTAAGGTCAATTCCAGATAAAAATAAAGAGACTCACACCAGAATTTAAAATTTGATTTTTTTTTAGTCTGAAAATGGACATTTCTATACAATTCCTCTTTTCAAAACGCTTTTGTAATTTTTTTGTTTTCATTCCAATGCAGAATGAAAACAAATTTTGAAACCTCAGAAGTTGTCATGCAATGGAATCGTGGTCCATGACCAGCTCTAAACTGAACTCATCCTGGCTGATACTGGAAGAGATACACAGGGCTGTCGGGTCTGCATTTGCCCTTTTGGTTTTGGTTATGAATAAAAACGAAATATGTGTGTGGATGTTTGTCGCAGGGCAGAGGTTTTAAAAACTGCTGCTGCCTGCTAAAGCCTCTGCTTCCCTGCAGCCTGGCTGGGTTAGAGGGCTAAAACCCTGGGCAGGGAGCCCAGCTGAAGCCACTAAGTAAGGCAGGCTCAGGGCAATCTACTGAGCCAGGTGCAATCACTAGGGCAGAGTACAAACACAGAAAAGAGCTCAGAGAAGGAGGATAGCCAGGCAGGAGGACAGGGGGTACCTAGCTCTGTCTCTGCTGGTGGAAACAAGCCTCAAGGGGCCAGAGGACCTGGTGAGAGGTCTGTGAGGGGCCTGATTTTGGGGACGTTGGGACTTTGATAGCACTGTAAATAAAAGAGCACGGGTGAAGCACCAGAGAGGAGTGTCTGAGACTCTTTCTTTGTCCAGCCTAAGCACGGGGCACAGGGACTAGGGGAAGGAAGCCTGTGCCGCCCCGTGACAATGTTTCAAAGAGCTTTTGGCAGTACAGTTTAGAAAATCAGAAAAACAGCCCTGCTTAATAAATGTTGGGCTTTGCCCTATGGCCATGGCCATTTTATTAGCACTAGAAAGAGTAGTAATGGGACAGTGGCTCAGAGAAGCAACCTTCTAGGCACAGACTACCCTGTTTCCCCGAAAGTAAGACATCCCCCGAAAATAAGACGTACTTCCAGTTTTGCCTCTCGCTGTAATATAATGTAATGTAATTTTGGGAGCAAAAATTAATATAAGACACTGTCTTATTTTCGGGGAAACACGGTAGTAAAACAAGAAAATACACAGGAAGGGAAGAGACGAAGAGAGGGTTCCCTGCTAACACCGAGGAACTCCAGAAAACTGTTGTAGGATGTATTTATGTACACAGAAGTTTATTGTTTTATAGGGGCCTTGAGTAGCTGCTCAATTCAATTCTATATAAAGACTTATTACAGGAGCTTGCAGGTACATCCTCGAATCAGAAGCAGGGATTACTGACATCAGGAATACCGTCTCATTATATATATTTTTTGTAAAATAATCAAAAGTTGTACAATTCTGCACATTCCTACTATTGTTACCTTCATCCTCTCATGCCCACTCCCATTGTTTGTGTATTTATCCACTTGTTTCATGTTGTTTTCACTTAGACTGTTAGCTTTTATGGCCAAAGACTGACTCTTGCTACGTGTTAGAATATCGATCAGAACAGTGGCGTCCCGGTACAAATAGAGCAACTGAGTGCTGCTGTCATATAAATAATACACTAAAAATACTTTCAAAGTCCTGGCATTAAAAGGGAGTTCTAATTCAGATCAGTTGCAATACCCACCCACAACTAGTTGTTTTTTGTTGATAATCATGCACATGTTTTGCAGAAGATCCCACGGCTGCTAGCAAGAGCTGTGCTAATATTGCCACTGACTATGAATATTTGCATAGAGGTTGACTCAGAGTCAGACAATGGCCACTGAGGATAAAACTGTATGTCAGAATAAACCTGGGGGAAAACACATTTGAGGTATGTGCCCAAGATATTATGACTGACTCCCCAGTTGCTGCTGATCAGCAACATATTCCATAATCCATTCTGATCAAAATGATAGTTGAGCACATATATCAACACTTTCCCACATCAATATTTTTTCAAATAAAACTGAATCCACTTCAGCTATGTTCCCATCCCTTTTACTTTCCACAGTGAATGCACACTCCAGTAGGAAAGTTCAAACAGCAGCACATTTTAAGACTATATTGGAAAATATTTGCAGAAGTATACCCTAAACTCATGAATGCAAGTACCCCATTATGCTTAACCATTTGGGTAGTACAAACCATGCAGCGGGGTCTGTATATCCAATCAAAACAAAACAACACTTTTGGAGTTCTAAATATTTAGAACCAAGAATTATTCATCTAAAGATGGGCTGCATCAGCTAGATGTACACCCAATTAAATGACTCTTAAAGCATAAAACATATTTACAGATAATAGATTGACAAGACCAACTGCCACCCTCCCCACACAGACTAAAAATATGAAACAAACCTTGCAGATCTCACCTGTAAAAAGAATCAAATATGACAGAAATAGGGGGTGGAAAGGTGTTTCACCCTGGGCACGGACATTACTTCCACTTCCAATGGTAATGGGTTGGAGGGTGATAGCGGATGGAAAACAAAACAGGATGGACTTGGTGTCCCTGCCAGCAGCAACAGAAAAGAGTAAGATTTTTTTACCCTGGATTTCCAGATGCCATTTCAGCCTGGGGAAGATAGGGGTGGGAAATAAATGTTCCCATAAGCAGCGGCAGGAGAAAACAGGAGTGAGCATCAACCAAAACACTTTGGTGCTTCTTCCTGCTCTCCTAACTGCATCTCTGAATGGTTCCGTTTTATCCTATCTCTAGTCTTCTGCAGTACTGCAAAATGCACCACTTCTAGATATTAGTTAGATTATTCTGTCTGTCCTCTCTCTTTAGTACAGAGAAAACACCTGAGGGGCATCTGAATAGGGAATATTGAATTAATCTCATTTATCAAAAGCACTATTCTAATCTTGGCTTCGCTGCCTAAGAATTAAAGGTCTTCACCTGATTTCTGCAATATTCTATGTCCTATGTGCTCCCCCAAAGAAAGAGAAAAAGAAAAAGAAATTAGTTTTCTTTTGTTGCCTAGTCATTTTATGACAGGATATGTTCGGGCAAATAGTGAGCCATACACTGATCTGAAGGAGAAGGAAATTGCTTAAAAGGAACTCACAATGAAACTTTACCTTGAATGAAATAAAAGTCCTAATTTACTTCAATGTATTTCAAAAGGAGTTGTATTTCATTGATAGCAAAGAACACCTCAAGCTAAGTACAAGGACTTTTTCATACAGAAACTGCTCAGTAAAGATGATTATTGCTACCCTACTTACCCTACCCCTCTTTGTCTACAATGCACCTCCAGATATCACCTGGTGGGGCTGAGGAACTGTCTTCTGCCAGGGTAGTAAAGAAACGCAGGGGCCCACACTGTGTAGAGTTGGCCCATGCTCCTGAAGTGAAGAGAGGAGGTGGCTCAGATATGAAACATGATCTTCCACTTCTAAGTAAAATGTACAGATGGGTAATCTGCATGAATTGAAGGTGGCCAGAAACCTTTCAGGTTATTTGATTGAACACTATTGTAAATAAACCAGAGACCCCACAGAGAGATTTGTTTTGCTTAATTTGGGCCTCCAGTGAATGCCAGTCACTGTGATCATGCTCCTTCTACAATGTGCAAATTGATATCAAACATAAAAAAATATAATGGCTTAATCTCAAATGTACAGAAAAGACCTAACAGATTAAAAAAAAAAGTTGTGTTAATCCAAACAAGGGACACAGAAGTCTCTTAGATGAAAGAGAACTGCTGTAAAAACACTGAGAAAATTACACTTGAGGCAAAACCGCAGTGAGTCCTATTGAGGATATTTTTTTTTAGTTATTTCAGTGCAGTATCTATCAATAGTAAGAAAATTTGTTCCACTTTCAGTTATGATGGAATAATTAAACTAAAAAATGCAGTATCTCATTGTTTGGTTTTTTTTTTAAATATACCCAGTCTGGGATCTTTTTGTTTTATTAAAGGAATTCCATTTCAGACTTTGAACCTAGATGTTTTACAAGTAAAAGGTGCAGACAGTTTGATTTTCCAATAACATCACAGGTTAGAAGCCAGTAGTCAGATCGTTAGATAGTATTTAGAACCAGTATTGCAGCTGAAGGAGATTAAGCAATTGTACATTAGATGCTATCTTTTTTCCTAAAGACCAGTCTGTTACAGGGTGTCAGGGACCCAAGGGGGTACAGCTCTTCTCTGGCCTTAATTATTGGTACTTCCTATTCAGGGGCTCTCATCAGAGCTTAACTTTTAAATAAGCACACTGGGACAGAAAGTCTGATGGCTTCCTTTGTATTGCTTGGGTTGTGCAAAGGGCCCAGAAACTTCTTGCAACTCACCTTAGCTTTGGTTTGGCGATAGCTACACTGGCACACATATGGTACACAAGTGTGTACATTTGCACATGTTCCCTATACCCATGTTGAGTATCCACATATGCTGTGCTAGACTTGGGTAAATACTGTGTATGCCCATATCCACCCTGCTGAAATTGTTGTGCAATGTTAGTGTTTCCATTTTAGGGGTGGAATCCCAGGGTTCTGTGCATCACTTTAGAAGACACTTTAAAAACCACTTTACTATGTGTGTTGTTGGAACTGTTCTCCACCTTCATACATTTGCTGATGGCAGTTCTTGATCACATATCCCTCCAGCCAAAGAAGACATGTAGCAATGGGAAGATGATGTAGTTCTGCTCCTACTTCTTACTGCAGGAGAAGTGTTCATGCAGTGGAGTAGGTGGGTGGAATTTGGGCAGAACTTTCTGACATGCCAAAGATGGCGGAGCTTGAGAGGGAAATGACACTCCATTCAGGTCCTATCAAACAGATATTGTGAATCCTAGTATTGCTTCAGTGCACCCATAGGTGGACCATTATTTCTGGTGTAGGGTAGTGAGCAGGGTGTGTTGGGATGACCAACAACAACTTCCGAATTGCCAATTGAACGAACAGGCTTTCATTGAACTGTGTGAGGATCTTGCATCAAACCTCCAGCACCAGAACACTTGAGTCAGGGACACCATGCTGGTACAGAAGCAGGTGGCTATTGCTCTGTGGAAGCTGGCAACACTAGAGATATCAGTTTCATACCATTCTGGGGTTGAAGAATTAAATGTGGGGGTCATAACTATGAAGGTTTACAAGGCAATTAACACTGATCTACTAACAGATGGTTAACATAAGCAAAATCCCAGAAATAATAGTTGGATTTCAGAGGATGGAGTGTTCGAACTGTGCAGGGGCCATCAATGTCACCCACGTCCCAATACTTGCTCACAAAAAGGAGTAAATGAAGATGTGAACTGAAAAGTTACCAAAAAAAAATGTGAACTGAAAAATTCTGCAGTTAACAATCTTCCAAGACATCAAAAAATTCTCCTCCAGCACTTGCTAAAACCAGTAAAAACAAAAACATGTTTACTACATTATCCAAATGTATGCCTTGAGTCACTTCTATTAATATATCTTATTCACACATATTAACTAACTTAACTGTATCTAATATGATGCCTACTTTTTAGGCCCCTACTTTCATTTCAACACATTTTCAATATAATCAAGAAAATATTATCCTCATGGTCTACACCTCTGCTGACAAGGGGAAAGCAGATGGGGGCAGGGAAGGGGGAATTGTCCTTGTGGACAACTGCGGACATTTCTTGTGCAGGGTTTGGTGGGTGGCCATCTGGGAAATCCCATAGGCTCACTGTTCCCCTCCTGGGTAGTCAGGAGGGTCTTTCTGCAAGGGGTTTTGAATACCAGTAGAGGATGTGGTCGCAGGAATCATCTAGGCTCCTCCCAGTCACTCCGGGGGGTTGGGTCCTCTACCTCAGCAGCACCCTGGGCAGCAGCCAACAGAGAAGGAGGAGGAGATGGTGTTGGTGCCAGTTCACAGAATGATGCCGGACCCACATCAGCAGGTGGACCCCAAACACATTCAGTCACCGGTTCCATGAGTCCATCAGGAAATACTCCCTGTTCCTGTGGGCATGCTCCCATTCCATAGGCATTTATCCTACTCCAAGAACAGATTCATCAGTGTCTCTTCCTACTGAAGAGCCTGAACCTCTCATGCCCCGAGGAACTCAAACTGCTCCTGATTCCTCCTTATAGATGGGACATGTACAATGATCTAGTCCAGAGCGACTGTTGGAGTCTTTTGCCCTCCAGTACAGGAGTCTCCGGTGCTTAATGCATTCATGGCACTGGACTTGCCATGTCCACTGATTGCCACTGATCTGCTCCAGCCTCTGAAATGTCTTGGGTGAGGTGAATATTCCTGCCACTCCAGGAGAAGTTGTGGAGGATAGTGTATTTTGACAACACATTGATCGGCACCTGCGTGTGGTCAGTGGACCAGGTGACTGGTCTCAGAGGAGGAATTGTGTTCACCTGTCCTGATCAAAAGAGTACAGTGGAAAGCTGTTCTGATGTGGTCCCTGCAGTTTACTGACATCAGTAAAAATGGAGGGACAGGGACCTTTATAGACTGTGTAGGGGTCAGGCAGAAAAGCATTCAGTGCATTGTGGGACTGAGGTAGAGGACTATTGACACTTGGTAGCCACCCTTTTGCCTCTCCCCCCCATCCACAATGCACACTGGTAGAGATGGGATCATGCCATTGCCATAGGCATGTACTTACTCACCCCCTTCAGATGTGCTAGCTTATTCACTCTTTATTCATGTTGCAAATAGGGTTGCCAACCCTCCCAGATTCGCAGGGAGTCTCCCGGATTCGGAATCAATCTCCTGGTGGCTACTAAAACCAATCTGGGAGGTTTTAATAGGCTGCTCAAAGTCCAGTTGGTGGTGCAGTGGAGCTAAAGCAGGCTCTCTACCTGCCATGGCTCTGCACAGCTCTTGGAAGCAACCAGCATGTCTGACTCCTAGGCAGAGGAATATCTCTACTCGCTGCCCCCCACCCCATGTGCCAGATCCACAGCTCCCATTGGCCGGGAACTGTATCCAATGGGAGCTGTGGGGTGGTGCCTGCAGGTAGATAAGCACTTCCTGGCTGGAGCCCACACCCCAAACCCTCTCCTGCACCCCAACCTCCTGCCCCAAACTCATCCCAGAGCCCCTCCCACACTTCAACCCCCTCAGGTTGCCCCAGCCCAGAGCTGGCACCCCAACCCCCTGTCTCAGACCCATGAAAGTGAGTGAAGGTGGGGGAGAGTGAGCAATGGAGAGAGAAGGGATGGAGTAAATGGGGGCAGGGCCTCAGAGAAGTAGTGGGGTAAGGGCAGGGCCTCAGGGAGGGAGCAGGACAAGGGGGATTGGGGTTGTGCTATTAGACAGTTGACAACCCTACCTGACAACATGCTTCTGGAGTTTAGATGTGGGCAATATGAGGATTATGGTACAACCACACATGGAAACATCACATACAGTTGCCAGTGTAGACTTACCCATAGAAGTGGATGATCACTTTTCATTACTGAGCCAGCTCCTCTCATCACTTCATTAGCATGGTCCAGCTTCACACAGGGCAGCAGACTTAAGGGCAGCAGGTGGAGTTCGCTGCTACAACTATCTTCATAGCCCCTGGGGCAGGAGGTGGAGGGGGATATGTTGGGGACAGAGTGCTTGGAACCCATTTTCACCTGCTAATGTATCATCCTTCAAGATACCCACATTATGCCTGAAGTTAGAGCAGTCTTCAGGCTGCTTTAACTGCAATCAGGACTGGGGCAGAGAATCATAAGTGGTTCCCTGATGGTACCTCTCCAGCAATACCTGGATGGAGCACAGAACCTGCTCTATACCTGAAGTTTGAAATCAACGTCAGGGACAACTTCATTCAAATAGGTAACAAAGAGTCCTGTGGCACCTTAAAGACTAAAAGTGGGTATTAGCCCACGAAAGCTTATGCTTAAAAACTTTAGTTAGTCTTTAAGGTGCCACAGGACTCTTTGTTACCTCTGCTATTCCAGACTAACACGGCTACCTCTCTGATTCTCTTCATTCAAATAATGGGATTTCAGATTAAAGGGATGTGAATTCAGATAAAGCTACATTGCATATGTTCAGTCTTAAGCAAACTCTTCCAGTGGACACCAGGATGCAAACAACCGCAGCTTTTCTAAAGGCTTTCTAAATCACCTGTCTGACCAATGCATCTGGCACATGTCCGCACAGACACTATCATGGTTCTGTCTTTCTTTTGTAATTACTTTGTAAGCCTTTTATCACTTATATACAGTTTTCTGAAGATATCGAAAACATGTCTTGGCTTTTCATTATTTATATCAGCCACCTCCAGCCAGGACTGACTAGGGGTGGGGGAAAAGCCCCTGTGTGAGAGGCCCACAAACCTAAGTGACCATGCCACCCAGCACATCAAGTGGCGATGCCCACAGTCGGAAGCCAGGCCCAGATAGGAACTGCCATGGTGGTCTGAATGTGGTATGGGCTCACACTGCAATGTCCTCCTGTCCCACCTCACACCCACTCAGAGCCTCCCCTCCGTGGTCAGTTTCTTTGGAAAAGTGAGGAGATTCCATTCAGATATAGTATTCCCTTTGCAGTGAGGCTTGCACAAGTCATGGGTAACACTGAAATGCAGTAGTTGTTTCTCAATGCTACCACAATCTTGACAAGAATGAGATCATTCTACAATATATATGATCCCTTTCCAGTATCATGGTGAAGAACTATTGTTCTTGGAAAAAGAAAAGTGTTTTTTTCATACTTTAGTACTCTTATACAAGATTAGTATTTGTGGGTGGTTTGAGTACTAAGATTGTGTTAGCCTATTTCTGAAGTATTCTATCATTATGTAGCTTCTGTGCTTAGAGACTTGGAGTGAAAATAAAATGGGTATATCATGAAAACTTAAATAATTGGACACATATCCACAGTTTGATATACTCTAGAATTGCGTGGATTTCACAATCTAATGCAATATGAGGAAGACGGGATGAATATCAGGAACTGGTTAAAATTATGGATTAATCAGAGCCATCAGGTTTATGAAACTTTGGTAGAATTTCATATGGGAATACAGATTTAAATAGAAATTTATAATCTGAGGGAGAGTTCTTAATTCTCCATAATTTGAGAGACAGTGGCAGCGAATTGTTCTTAAAAGTCCCCTGGCAGCCTTTCTCACAGAGAAAAGAGATGTCTGGAAGAGATCTGAATGATGGCAAACAAGCAGCTCTGTGCTTGCTTGGAGAAAAACTTGCCAACTCATTGTCTATCGCCAATTAGTGTCAGAATGAACAGCAAGCTTGAAAGCTGTCAATAGTTATACTTGGAGATATTGAAGTGCAGTAGTCATGTCTGAGAGAATGTCTGGGAGGGAGCAAGGTTTCAATGAAATTCGATAAAATACAATGAAATTCCTATATTAACTGTAATGAAGCTCTCCCTAGACTCAGAAGCTTGTTGAGCTCTTAAAAGCAGATAATGTGTTTGCCAGCTGGGTGTTTTTTCTTTTTCCTTCAGAGCTCTCATGGGTCTATTAGTGAACATGCCTGTTATCAAGAGAGGGGAACTCGGGAAATGATTTCAAATCCAGGAAAAAACAATCCCTTTTAAAACCAGTGGAATGAAAATAACTTTAACATTTAAAAAAAAAATCACATTTCCTCCCCCCTCATTTTCCAACAAGATCTATTTAGACTGATAGCTGTTACTAGATCTCTTTCCCTTCTGCCATAAACACCCTTGAAGTGTTCTAATATTCACCTTACTAATCAGGGAACCATCCATTAAAGTGGCAGATACAATCCTTGCTATATTTCCCAGTTGTGTCAGCACTCTCATTAAAAATTTACCAAGCAGGAAAATACAAAGGGAGACCAAATGGAGAAGTCAGGCTGTCTTTATAAAATGTAACATTAAGGAATCTAAGCTTGTACACTGAAGGGAGATGGTACACTGAGTGCTAGTACACTGAAAGGAGACAGCTAGACCCAGCTCTGGAGAATACGTTGGGTTTCTACCATGATCCCTTTGGCCAGTACAGGACTGGTGTCTGAAAAAATGGTGTTTATGTCCAGTGCTCATCTGAGAAATCAGGCATATATCACCATGAGGCTGCATGGGTGAAAAAATATATAGAGAGAGACCTGGATGTGAAAGTCAGAGCTCAATATAAATAGGAAACTAAGTATCCAAACAAGTCATCATTAGCGAAGTGGAATTTGTTTGTTCTATAAAATATTTTACTAAACTTTTTCAAAATATTCAGTAGCATTGAAATGTTAGTAAGTTGTTTCAGTTTCCAGTACTGTACTTTTCATTGTACTACTGATTTTGATAATTTCAAAAGCAGAATATGTTCATATCCAGTGATGTATTCAGCTTAGAAAGAGGGGGGAATAATTCCTGAATTTTTTTTTTCTTTTACAATAGAGTATCCTATTTTATTGTTCATATCCAAATCTTTGGGTAGGTAGGGCAAGAGAGTGTGTGTGGGTGGTTTGCGTGTCTTCTGAGTGGCACGAATGAATATGTTGACAGAAGTACTAATTAACACTCAGGCACATTTCAAAGTAATGGCTTTTGCTCACAAAACAAAGTGTGTTATGGGAAGAACAAATAATGCAGGTGTTACTTCAGTCTTCATGAAATTGTGTGGGTTGTTCTATGAACGGAAACATGTGCAATCATTTTCCAGGCTCACCTTCATTTTAAAATGATTAATACAACAATTGGGCTATTTTCTTAATGCCGTTTCATATTTTATTTTCTGAAAAAGTGAATTAGGCAAATGCTCCATTATACCTATTACCTGCCAAACAAACAAAACAAACAAAATACTCCACAAACCTGAAGAGATGTCAGCAGTGTGTAGATGGATGGGCTTTAAGAAAATGTTGCTACAGTCTACACCATATCAGCAGTCTACATATCGTTTGTGACAGGAAGTAGAAACCCACATTCAATAATGAATATCTCCTTGTCTTCACTGCAACTACTACTGTTAGTTAATTTGTTCATGTATGATTTTTAGAACTCCCTTCATTTACTTTGTGACCTGCATTTCAGTGGGAGCCCCTTACTGGGAACTCCCCTGAAAACAAACCTTCCTAACTTTTTATAAGGTCATCCACTGTCGCAGTCAGTTCCCTTATGTTCCTACTTTTTACAAGACTAGGATAAATTTAGTACAAAGTGTGTCTTGTGAGGAATCATTTGAAAACTCATGATTTGCTGAATATCATTGTCCGGGTAAAATATGCAACATTGGATGTGAAGTTATAACATTCCACTGTATAAGACATGTTCCACATTTAGAAAAGCAGACACAAACCATTTCCTCAGAGACAAAAGGCAAACTGACACCTCAGGCAAGTGTCAGCATAATCAAATGGACAATCACCTGGTTAAGTGGCCATTCTTTGGCAGGAAGAAGGGTGTGAGCAAGAAATGTACATCTTGGCAATGGAACAGCTGGAGATTCCTGTGCAAACAGGCTATCAAACTGAACCCCAGTTTGAAATGATTCTCAAAGAGGAGGGAGAGATATAAAAATAAGGAACAGAGTCACCAGATTATCTCTCTTCCCTCATCTCTACTCACTGCTTCAAAAACACTTGAAAGACAAAAGAAGCATCATTGAACTGGGAGAAGGGGTCCTAGCTGAAAGAAATCCAGCCAAACTGTTGTAAGCATGTGGTGAGAGAAACATTTTGCCTTAAATTCATGTAGTTTGTTAAGTTACGTCTTAGTTTGTGTTTTACCTCTTATTTCTTTGTAACCAATTCTAACTTTTATGCCTCATTATTTGTAATCACTTAAAATCTATCTTTCTGTAATTAATAAATGTGTTTTATTCATGCCAATATGTTTGGACTGAATTGTTTGGGGAACTCTATTTGAGATAATCAGTCATTCTCTATTAGTGAAATGATAGACTTTATATGAGCTTGTATTGTGCAGGAGAGTACTGGAATACACATTTTTGGAGACAAGTCTGGGACTGGGGATTTGCTGATGTTTCTCTGTAACATAATCAATGGGTGACTGGTTGGCTAGCTAGAGCACTCATACAGTATAAATTGGGGTGTTACATGCTGGAGGCTGTGTATGGGCAGACCAGGAGTGGTTGCTCTCATAATGAAGCAGCATAAAAGGCACCACAGGTTGGAGAATTGAGGGGACACAGCCATTCAATAGTCCAGATTATAACGTCAGACTCCTCATTGTGATATCTGAGCACCTTTTATGGAAGTGAACATAAACCAAACAAAGACAGACAAAAGAGTAGAGCAAAAATATATGTTCCTTAGTGCTTTGAAAAGTGATGCTAGCACAGAGGGGTTTTGAGATAAAATATTTTAATTCGATTTTTGATAGTCACAGTATACATACACCTCAGTAAATCTATGAAGAATGCCAGGATATGAAAAACAAGGTAACATACATTAAATCAAACATTGGTCTGCTCTAGACATCAATGCAAAATATTCATGAGACAGGATATGTGGCTATGAGATGCTGGCATATTTGATGTACACAGGTACATAATTATTAAAATAAAGTTTTCAATTATCTGAAGGACTTAGGGAGCTTTAAAAGTATTTAAGTCTAAGCAACCCCATCATATAGGTAATATACTCACTTTATACATGTGGCAAATTCAGACAGAGAAGTTATGGGCCTTATCCAAATCCCTTTGTGGTCTGTCTAAAGCAGGGGTCTCCAAACTTTTCAGCCCGAGGGCCGCATTAACTATCAAATAGCAGTTCGGGGGCCGACAACACACTCGAGGTCCAAATAAAAAAGAATCAAAACATGGATGTTGTTTTTAATTATTTATTTAATATTATTTTATTCAGTTATTATTTAATAACACATTGATACACTACACCTGTTCACTACACATGAACACTACACATGAACACCTGTTCACTACACATGAACACTACACATGAACACTACACATGAACACCTGTTCACTACACCTGAACACTACACATGAACACTACACATGAACACCTGTTCACTACACCTGAACACTACACATGAACACCTGTTCACTACACCTGAACACTACACATGAACACTACACATGAACACTACACATGAACACTACACATCAACCCCCCAACTGACCCACCCAGCCAGGTCTCTCCCCCCCAAACCTCCTTTACTCCAACCCCCAACTGACCCACCCAGCCAGGTCTCTCCCCCCCAAACCTCCTTTCCTCCAACCCCCAACTGACTCACCCAGCCAGGTCTCTCCCCCCCAAACCTCCTTTCCTCCAACCCCCAACTGACTCACCCAGCCAGGTCTCTCCCCCCCAAACCTCCTTTCCTCCAACCCCCAACTGACTCACCCACCCAAGTCTCTCCCCCCCAAACCTCCTTTCCTCCAACCCCCCCCCCCAATGACCCACCCAGCCAGGTCTCTCCCCCCAAACCTCCTTTCCTCCAACCCCCCACCCAAATGACCCACCCAGCCAGGTCTCTCCCCCCCAAACCTCCTTTCCTCCAACCCCCCACCCAAATGACCCACCCAGCCAGGTCTCTCCCCCTCAAACCTCCTTTCCTCCAACCCCCAACTGACTCACCCAGCCAAGTCTCCCCCCCCAAACCTTTTCCTCCAACCCACCCCCCCCCAAATGACCCACCCAGCCAGGTCTCTCCCCCCCAAACCTCCTTTCCTCCAAACCCCCCCCCCCAACTGACCCGCTCAACCCGGTCTCTCCCCCCAGACCTTTTCGCCGCCTGCCAGTGGGTGGCTCCTTGTTTCGCCGCCTGTAACTGGGCGGCGGCAGCGGAGCACGCGGCGCGTCCCGGCCCCGTGGCTGGCGGCGGCAGCGGAGCACGCGGCGCGTCCCGGCCCCGTGGCTGGCGGCGGCAGCGGAGCACGCGGCGCGTCCCGGCCCCGCGGCTGGTGGCGGCAGCGGAGCACGCGGCGCGTCGCGGCCGCTGGGGGCAGCGGAGCACGCGGCGCGTCCCAGCCGCTGGGGGCAGCGGAGCACGCGGCGCGTCCCGGCCCCGCGGCTGGGGGCGGCGGCCCGCACAGCGCTTCCAGGCCCCAGCGCGGAGCCGTCCCTGCGAAATTCTCAAAAGAGCCAAAAAGATCTCCACGGGCCGGATGAGAGGGCCTCTCGGGCCGCATCCGGCCCGCGGGCCGTAGTTTGGAGACCCCTGGTCTAAAGTCATAAAGTGGATCAGTGACATGATCAAGAACAGAATACAGGAATTCTGGCTGCTAGCTTTCTGCTCTAACCACTAGGTAGCACTGCTTCCCAGGTTTAGCTAAAAACAGACTATTAGAAGAGGTTATGCTAAGTTTTTTAATTTATATATATATATAGTAGGCTGCTAGCTCACTCTAGACCTGATTAAGTCTTACAAAGTGGGAGGTCTATGTTTTAGTATGTAGTTGCAAGAAGGAAAAGGATCTATGAGTATGTATATCAAGTGTTTATTACTTAAAAGCCAACACTGTGCTCAGTGCTTTATAAGAAAATGTACTTTCTGCCCGGAGACCATTACATTTTAAAAAGGAAATATGAGACCCATTGTATGGTTCTATCCTATTATACGCTGACCAGTGACTCAGAGGGTTTAGTTTGCTTGTCTAAAAAAGTCAGCATTTCTGGTCATCTCTATCCACACATACAATAAGTTCTGAATAACACAAACAAAACATAATCTTGTTTTGCCTTTTCCCTCCCCGGCATACAAAAGGAAAGGCTTTCCGTGCTGTGTCTGTAAAGGACCAAGAAAGAAAAGGTGGTCAAATGCACTGGAACATGGATCAATAACTGCTGACCACTGACCAACAACTGGAAACTGACAGCTGAAAAATCTCTTCTCTCAACAGTGTGGCATTATAGGCCAGGGTTGCACAGACAGATGGTATAACTGGTATAAGATTCAACATTCTGGAAGAAGGATTTTTGTTTTAAAGATATTCTTTGCCAGGAAACTGTCCTTCTATCCCTCATTTCTCTAGAAACAGTAGATTCTGCAAGTGTAGCAGTTCAACAAAGCAGCTCTGTTGTGGAACTCATGGTAACGTCACAGAGCATGTAACATTTCCCCAAGGAGATAGCTTATTAACTGCAGGTGTTCCCTCTGGTAGCAGCTCACTAGATTTCTGAAGTAACCCAAGGGAAACAAAGTGCTTAAGTTGTCCTCCTTTTTCTCGGAAGATTTGTCTAGCAAGAAGAGCTAAACATTACATATAATTAGTTCACAAATTTGGAGCTAAATGGCAAAAGAATCAACTTAGGAAATTAAAGGAATATTTCAGCCTGACTAATACAGTGAGTGTAAGATTCCCAAAATACATCTCTTTATTAAATATACGAACACATACACATCCTGTCCTGAAAAGTCCATTTTCCACCTCTCATTTACTGTTCCAGCAAGTCCCATTTTGTACATTAGAATTGGTTTGTTGAGGATAAGACCTTCCCCTCCCGCAAAAAATTGAACATTGCAGAAGCGGCTTATTTTTAGTTTGATTTATGATTAAAACTCTTCAGGGTTTTCCATTTACCAGCTCTGAAAAGTCTGCTCTTAGCATCGAAGTGAAAGAAGAGAGAGAGAGGAAGACTGTAGCTGAAGAGGTCTTTTGCAAGCGTTTGGGTTACGAGAACTGTGAACCATACTGAAAAGGAAAAAACATGGATAATGGTGGTGCTAGGGTTGAGGTTTTCTGAATGTGACATTATTATGGCTTGCCAGAAGGAGAATAGAACTCGTGTGTCTTAGGGGACTGTCCCAGAAGATTCATCAGCTATGACAAGTCACCCTAAAGAGAAAAGTCTGCCTTCTCATTATGAGGGAAAGTCAGCTGAAATGAAAGCATTTGGGACCACTTAACTCAAACATTTAACTATCTTTTTTTTCCATTTGCTTATTTTAAAATGGAGAAAGAAGATAAAAAGAAGACATTCACTTACAAGCTGACATAAAGCTGCATTTCTTTATCTCAATCCACCGGAAACTCTAATTAAAAATTCTGTGGTATACACCCATAGTACAATTCTGTAATTATCTGATGATTTGAAGAAGTGGCATTTAAATGGCATGCTGCATGATGTAAATATGTGCTGCTAATACATGCAGGATATATGTGTACCACAGCTGGGGTCTTTATTCATGGCACATAAATTCCATTAGTTTTCAAATGGGCACATATACATATGCAGAGGAGTTATCAATGTGAAACTGCAAAAGTATGTGAAATATAAAATATATCACATGGTCTCACAATATGCAAACCAGACCACTTCACTGGCCTTCTGTGTACTTATCCAGCTCCCACAGGTTACTTCTAATATATTAAAACTGATCAGTTTTAAACAACTGCCTGATACATGTTTCTTTTCCCCACTGGCCTGAGGCTCAGGATCAATATACAGTGCTATACCAGTGACAGGTTTGACATCTGATATCTTGCAGTTTTGCCAGCCTAGAAATAGAAGTATTTTACTATTGACAATACAGATTCTTAAAGTTCCAGTGGACCTTCTACGTACAGAAAACTCTCTTAGGCCATACTTCAAAATCTAATATTTCTCAGCCTTCCAAGATACAAGCAAGTGCTGTGTCCCACTTGGAGTATTCCCTTCCCAAAGGTATAGAGCTTCTATTTCTATCCCTTCAGTGTTTATAAATATAAAAAGATCATTCCCTTAAGATAGGCCAGTGACAGCTTTTCTAATACCCACAACTGAATCCCTACCATACTGGATCTTGAATAAGTGTTATTTGGAGAGAAGGCAGAAGGGAATGTTATAGTGAAAGGTTGATTTTTTTTAAAGATAAGTTTTAGCAGCCGGAAGATGGTGAGATAGTCAAAAGTAGATGATGAGTTGGAAGAACCAAGTGATAAATTGTGGAACCATGTGATAAAATCCAGAGCCATACAACAAATATATTTATAGCACATTTCTGTGATTTATTACATTGCTGTGTTACTGTTGCATTGATAGGAGTTCTCACATGTTGTATAATCAGTAATGCTAACCCTAAGCATTCCAACATCCTGACAAATCATGAAAACATACATTTTGGATTCCTTTTACTTGATTTTTTTGATTCTCTGTGGAACACTTAGAATGGCTTTAAGCTTTACTCTGAAACTACAAGAACTAATAACTTTTTTAATGTGAGAATCACTGCTTTCATTTTTTGTCACTTGACTTCGGGAGATGGGGCCATAAAAAAGACACAAACCATCCCAAGAGTTGGCAATTATTAAATTAATAGTACTGTATGTGATCCTGCAGATCCTACTCATAGACCCAAAATTACTTGGGAAATTCTGATAAAATTGGAAGATAGCTCAATTAAAGTTAATTGATTTACAGACTAACTTTCTAAACTGATAATAAGACGAGGAAGACTTTGTAGCATCTTAGAGACTAACCAGTTTATTTCAGCGTAAGCTTTCGTGGGCTATAGCCCACTTCATAGCCCGCGAAAGCTTATGCTGAAATAAACTGGTTAGTCTCTAAGGTGCTACAAAGTCTTCCTCGTCTTATTTACGGATACACATTAACACAGCTGCTAATCTTAAACCTTCCTAAACTGATGCAACTGAAAGGATATGTATTGCATAGAATAACACAGAAATGGCATTCATTTCCTATCTAAAATAATATCTACTCATTAAATGTCCAATCCTGTTCCAGTGTAGATCTGGCAAAGTTCCCACTGGCAATAGGATCATGATTAGTGGATTGAGTTAAAATCAGTTGCACCCAATTTTAAGCAATTTTAATTTCAATTTGTTTAAAAATGAGTGTTGGCTAATGTTTTCTTCAATTAATATAAACCTCCAAAATTAATTATAGAAATGAACTCAGATATCCTTCATACTCAACTTCAAAAGCAATCCTTTGAAAAGAGAAGGGGAAAAGAATAGTCTTAACTGGATTTCAATAATGCTGGTAGATGGTGTGTAGATTCCACGGTGATATGGTGTATTGGTCTCTGGAAGGATATCATTATAACATTAATAGTAAAATGGGGAATGGAGAATAAATTGCATAATATTCAGGTCATATTTGCCTCCTGTAAATTATGATAACCTGAGGGCCCAGCACTTTCATTAGTCATTTGTCACCCACAGTAGCTGATACATTTGATTCAACTCTTGTTACAAGTGTAGCAATATGGTGTCTTTTTTGTTTGCCTTGGGAGGGGGGTAGCAGGTCTCCGTGCACTGCCCACACCTGCAAGCACTGCCCCTGCAGCTCCCATTGGCCAGTTCCTGGATAATGGGAGCTTTGGGGGTGGTGCTGAGGTTGGGGGCAGCGTGTCAATCTGCCTCACCACCCACTTCCTCCCCTCCGCCCCAAGGGATGCAGAGATGTGTCAGCAGCCAGCCTCTTCCAGAAGTGGCATGGGCCAGGGCAGGCAGGCAGCCTGCCTGAGCCCCGCTGTGCCCCCAGACTTTTAGCAGCCCGGAGATCGTGATCGACTAGCAGAGGCTCCAGGATCAACCAGTCAATCACAATCGATGGGTTGGTGACCACTAGAGTAACTGGTGAGCACTGGTGTGTACTAACACTATGTCTGTTATGTGCAGATATCATACTGTTCTCAATTCAAAGGAAAACTTTTAACTTGTATAAGTTATACATGACAGAACATTTAGAGATACATCACTAGCATTTCATGAGAATATATCATCTTACTGTCATTTTCTGTGTTACTTTTATATCTCCTGGTTCATTACAACTGCTAACCACGGGGGTGTCCAGACTGATGTTTTATTAAATATTATTTAAGGACAAATTTTGCCCCCCATTCTTAAGTTCAACAATCCCCCTAGCCACAGAGGAAGTGAACTTGTGATGTGTCAGGGATACTCCTCCTTCCCACTCACCGCAGCACATCTCTGTGGCATTTCAATGCACCTTAATGCCTGGATAGAATTTTGGAAGCAAACTAAAGTAAGCAGAGAACTGATAGACAAGTGACTGCACAGCACCAATGTCATTCTCTCCTCTGGAGCAGCAAAGGCATTTCAGGGGTTTTGCAAATGTGAATCTACAAAAACCACAAGGAGTCCTTGTAGCACCTTAGAGACTGACAAATTTATGTGGGCATAAGCTTCCATGGGCTAAAACCCACTTCATCAGATGCATGGAGTAGAAAATACAGAGGCAGGTATAAATATACACAGCACACAAAACGATGAGAGTTGCCCTACCAAGTCCTGGGTCAGTGCTAATGAGTCAATTCAATTAAAGTGGAGGTGGGCTATTCTCCGCAGTTAACAAGAAGGGTTGAATACCAAGGGAGGAAAACTGACATCTCCACCCCCATTTGGTAAGGCAACTCCCATCTTTTCATGTACTGTGTACTTATACCTGCCTCTGTATTTTCCACTCCATGCATCTGATGAAATGGGTTCTAGCCCATGGAAGCTTATGTCCAAATAAATCTGTTAGTTTCTAAGATGCCACAAGAACTCCTCATTGTTTTTGCTCATACAAACTAACGCGGTTGCTACTCTGAAACCTGTGAAGTTACAGGAACTGCTCCACAGTTTATATCCACTGCTGATCTGCAGTCTGCATGAGCATGAATTCCTTACCCAGTCACCTGTCAGACAAATACTTGTCATGCAACACTTGTACTGGTGCTGTGCACTATGCATTATCTGGCTACAAAGCATATGTTGGGGTGGCCAAACTGTAGCTTGTGAGCTGCATGTGGCTCTTTTGCAGTTAAAGTGCAGCTCTTGGAGGCCCCCAGGACTCCCTACCCTCAGTCTGGCCTGCAGTGGGGCAGTGGAGCTCGAGGCTTCTGCCCAGAGCCCGCGACAGGGGGGGACAAGGGGGACAGCTGTACCGGGCCCCTGACTTAAGGGGGGCCCCCGATGTAGTGTGGATGCTCAGACCTTTGCAGAGGAGCGGTGCACGTGCCGCGCGGCCGCAGCTGACCACATGCAATCCCGGGCGCCGCCGGCCACCCCAGCGCTGTGCTGTAGCGCGGCAAGCACCCGCACGCACCGCACGTCTGAGGCTGACGGCAGACTCTGACCACAGCGGGGGCCCGGGGAAGCGCGCCCAGCCGCCCTGGTGGTGTGAGGCGCTGACGGTGGCGGAGCGGAGGCGCCGAAAAGGGGTCAAGGGGAGCCGGCCTCGCCAAGGTAAGGGGGCAGGGAGCCCGGCCCCACTCGGGGGGCGGTGGCTCGGGGGGGGGGGCTTTGGGAAGGCGGGTGGGTTCTGCGGTGAGTTCACCCCTGCCTCGTGAGGTTCATTCATCGGCGGGGCTGGGGAGGCTGGGGGGCAGGCAAGGGGGCAGTGGGGGGGAGCACCGGCTGGGCTGGGGGGGGGAACTGGGAAGTGCCGCCTGGGCTGGGGGGGCCCCCAAACGATCAGAGTAGGGGGCCCCAAAATTTCTGTCGCCGGCCCTGCTTCTGCCAGAGACAACTGGTGCCTGCTGAGAGCAGCGGGACACAATTTAAAGGTTCACTCTCCCTCAACAGCTTGAGTCATGTTTCCCCAAGCACATACACCCCTCTTACCCTCTGCGGCCCCTTCCTGAAGCTCCCAGGTCAGGTGTTGGCTCTTTGTGAAGACACAATGGCAAACAGCTGGAAGCTGCAGGGGGAGGCCGCTGCTTTAGCTCTGTATGGAGAGAAAGCAGCAAAAGCAGCGGCCCTCCCAGCAGTTTGCCACTGCCTTTCCCCATGGCTGAAGCTCCCAGCTTGCCAGCTCCAGCAGCTGCCCTGCAGGGAGGAGGCCCAGTGGCACCATGTGACTGAGCAGGGCCAGCAAACCCTGATAAAAATCTGGGTGCCCCCCATGTGTCGCCTTGGGACCTCAGTCCCTCTGGGCATATCTGCTGGGGATCGGAGCTTCACCAAGAACAGGGCTTAAGCCCTGTGCCCAGGCAGACATGTCCTATGGGACTGAAACCCCAAACATCCCCTCCCCACATGGTTGAAACTCTTAGCCCTAGAAGAGGCACCCCAGCTCTTGAACTTCTGAAGATTGTCATATGCGACTTGGAAGGTCAGTTTGGCCACTCCTGGCCTATGTTCACATTTCAGCTGGGAGCCAGGCAGAATACTGGGTAGCCAGACTTGAACTAGTGATAGCGGGTCTCAAGCTAGCACACTAAATATCGTAATGTAGATGTTCCAGCTTGGTCTCGAGCTCGAGCTCTGAATCTAGGGTCAGGTCCGCTTGAGAGCCTTAGTGGTTCTCAAATTTTTGTATTGGTGACCCCTTTCACACAGCAAGCCCCCCCTTATTAAAAAACATATTTATTAAATATGTATTCAATATGTTAAATATGTTAGTGTTAAATATGTTAAATATTTAACACTATTATAAATGCTGAAGCTGAAGCGAGATTTGGAGGTGGAGGCTGACAGTTTAAGACCCCCACGTAATAACTTTGTGACCCCCAGTTTGAGAACCTAGTAGATTCTATCTGAACCAGAACATCCATGTTACTACTTTTAGCATGCTTGCTCGAGCTCTGATAGTGCAAGTGTGTCTACCGGGGCCAAGAGACTTGATCCCAGCAGCAGTGTAGACATACCCAGAAACCTTAATTAAGCATCATTAGACCTGGTAGAAAAACATCAACAGAACCATTTTCTGCTCGAACACACAGATCCATTGTAATAGAAATGCTTCACAAAATCACATTGATTTTTTCCAACATTTTGTTTTGGAGAAAATGTGGGGGGGAGGGGGGAGAGTTCTGACATTGTCAGAATGAAACATTTCAATGTTTCCTTTTAAAATGACTTTTCAGTTTTTTAAATTGTACTGCAATCTATAACATCTTAAAAAGACAAAATCCAAATAAAATATTTTGATCAAACTTTTTTTCTTAATTATTTCTTTCCATGCAGAAGTTTGAAAGTTTGGGGGTTTGTTCCGACTCAGAACTAAAACAAATTTTGAAATCTCAAAATCCTCCAGGAAACAGTTCTGTTCTCCTCCCAGTTCTAGTTATCAGCTTCTGTTACTTAGAAGTTGGTTCTGAAACTCATTCCTCTGCTTGGTCTGAAGTAGTCCACATTTGCAGATGTTCAGGATAGGGCTTCTGAGGAGGACTAAGGGTACAATGTGTGGGATTGGATGGAGTCCGTCTGTTTTGCTGCAGTATTTATTGACCACTATGAGACAATCATGGTATTCTGTGCAGCAATATCCTTATGTGACTGTTAATTTAATCATGATGCGAGTGCCTAATAGTTTTTTTTAGTGTACGGTTATAATGAACGAAATAATAATAAAATAAAAGCATCCCTGAATATGCAGAATTTATTTTATTTTTGTCCCATTCCGAATGTATGAATTCCATATGTAATTCAATTTACATTTTGTGAAAAGTGCCTTTTGACACACATGAAAAACTCTACGATTATCCTCCTCATCATCCCATATCAGTGCTTTACTCCTTAGCTTTAAAAACAGTTCTAAATGCTTCAGTTTGGAAAATGCTATATTCATTAATGTAACAGTGCCCTCTATGTTCCAGAGAGTGCATTGAGGACATATTAATCTTTGACAATTAATGAAACATACTGTTTTAAAAATTTAAATTCATATTACCTATCAGGTGATATTACCTTCTTACCTTGTTTACCAGACAATTTTATTGTCAAGTTCCATAAAACCAAAGAAGACTTTATAGATTTTATAAGCAGGACATGAAATGGAATTTTAAATTTGAGGCTGTTAATCTCGTTGCAAATATCCAGTCAAGCATCATGTTTTGACATAAAAAACGGAAATGTTATTTTGTGAAAATGGATGTGCAAACATATTTTTAAATCCCACAATTAACCTTTAAAAGGAGTAATAGCATATTTTCTTGTAACAGAAGACAATATCCAGTGAATTATGAGTGCAAGAGACTTCACAGTGAAAGTGAAGCATGTATGAGTTACGAGGCTTTGATATGTAGACCTCTAAAATCTTGGTCATTCAGCTGGGTCAAACCTTGCTGGGAAATGTGCTCCTTTTACATTGGTAAAATAAGAAAGAAGGAGTTTCCCCTCAAATTTGAGAGGGAAGGCAACTGAGAAAATCCAGAGGCTCCCTGTCCAGACCTTTGCCAATGATAAGGTAATGCAAAAAACAGAACAAGAAAGTGAATCCTTACGGATCTGACCGGTGCGCTGAGGAATTTCTAGAGGGGAAAAAAGGAGAAAGTCTTCCACTATACTACTTTCACATGCTATTCAGTAGGGGATTTTAGATAATTGTGAAAAAAATATGAACCCAATTTAAACCTTCACTTAACTCTTAAAACCCAAGCCACTTTCCAAGTTCCCTCTTTCCTCCTCTACTCACTTCTCATCAACATAACTATAACTCCTTCCCTCTAAGCAGCCTCTCAATAGGCTACAGCTGTTGCATTATTGGCTTTCCTCCTCCCTTTGATGGTCGGCGATATGGGACAAGAGGTAGCAAAATGGGAATAGAAACAAACCACAACTATAATTACATACAAAATACTTAGTCAAAGGGACATTATTTATGTTACCAAGTCAAGCACTTGAAAGTTCTATTCTATATGTTTTTATACCACATAAATTAGGAAATGCCAGATTTATGGTTGGCCATGCTATCTTTCTTCAGCCATGTTGTGTGGCCAACCTGCACAGTGAAGGAGGTGAGGGTACTGTGGAAAAAAGTGTGTGTGATCATGCAATTAAAAAGAGCATAATGCAGTCACACAAAGGGGCACAGGGAACCATAAATCTGGTATTTCTTATCTGCAAAGTGCTTGATCTTTCAACCTAAAAACATCCTTGTCATGTAGCTTTTGTATAATTTCCTAGGGATTATTTAAATGGATATAAGTAAAAAACAATAACATCCCAATTATACATTATCATGACTTGAACTCTGAGCATTCAGAACTGAAGTGCTGATATCCCCTGCTCAAGCTAGAGCAGTGACTACATTACTGTAGTCTATTGACAGTAGAAGAAGGCTGTTATCCCAGAGTTGAGAGATGGGCTGCTGGCATCATGTGCTGGATACAGGGAATGACTGGAAGAGTCCCAGCCAGCTCTCTCGACTCCACAACCCAGGAAATGGGAGGCTCCTATCCCAATGTGGTACCCCCAGAAGTGGAGTGGGCAGTGGTAACCATGTACTGAGTCTGGGTGCTTTACAGATGGAATATGTTTTTTTTCTCTCTCCCCCTCTCCCTCCAGACGCAGCAGTTCAGGTAGCTCCTGCTCCAAGATAATACCCCCAGAAATGGGGGGGGGATCCCACTTTGTCTAACCACCTGGACTCAGTGCATCATAGAGGGAAGCTCCAACCTCATTGGAGTGGGTGGAGCTTATCTCAGGGTTATCATGTCTTCCTGCTGGACCCAACCATAAGGTCAGAAAGGAGCGACCCTCCCCCGCCCCCCCCAGATCCCAACTGCTCTGAAAGCCATGAATGTATTTGCCTTGGTTTAACCTGCTTCATGACATACAAAATTAATCTCATAAATATGGGTCTCTTATGTACTGCAACCTGGAAAATGTTAACCTTAAATAAAGAAGGCTCAGAAAAACTGCTCATCGGAAAAATGTTCAATTAAAGACATCAATCTTAGGCCTCATTGAAACCCACAACTTAAAAGATAGTGGTGAGGAAGGAATAAGCAACTACCACATTATGGTTGGGTGCTCAGGATATGAGAAAGGAAGGAGTGGGACTTCTTTGTAAACATTATATTCACAAATTTATCTCATGATTTGAACCAATTTCCAGTCTCCTACTTAAAGTCCAGCTCCAGGGTAAGCATGGAAGATGGACAATTACTCTTTGCTGTGCACCTGCTAATGAAGATGCATTGTTTTACAATCAACTCAGCTCCCGTCTTTCAACTATCTTGAATCATGACATTACTTTCCTCAGCAACTTTAATGCTACTGCTGATATTTCAAATGGACCATGGAACAATGTTAATGGACCCGTTTTCCCAGGTATCTTAAATAACAATGATGAATGCCTTTTGCAGCTGTGTGTTTCTCTTGAGCTTGTCATTACAAATACCTGGTTTCATAGGAAGCAAATTCCCCAGTTTACTTGGCCAAATAGTGACAAACGAAGATGATCAATTACAGCATAATCTCTTGTCATTGAAAATTTCTCATAATTGGAAATTGTTCATCAGCAACTGTAGAACTTATCAGCCTGCTGAGCTTAGTAAATAAATTAGTCTCTGCATATTTCCATCTTAGACTAAAAAGCAAAGGCAAAGTGACAAGTGAGTTTCCAAAACTGGGATGATCTAACATAAAAAATTGGTAGCATTCAAAACCAGTATGCAGTTGAAATCTTGAACAGGTTTGAGACCCCACCAAAGCATTCTTAATCTACCTCAATGGACTTTAACTCCCACAGGGTCAATGCCACCAAAACCATCACAGGCCCCTCCCTCAAAAAAGAGCCAAGAAGCCCCGGATTGCTGTTAATGCCTTATTGAACAGTGTTGCACATATCATAAGCAAAATGATGCTCATAATAAAGCAATGCATGCTGACTGAAGAGTTTTTACGGAAGCCAAAGTCATCACATTCAGGGAAGCTTCCACCAGGAATGACATCGCCTCCTTGTAAAAACAACCTGTATGACCTCTTCCACTCAGTGCAATCTACTCCAGTTCTCCAGGCTAATCAATACAGAAGCAGACTGCATGGCAAACTGGAATGAATTTTTCAGCTAGTTGCTAAACACCACGTTCAGTTTCTTTGGACCCTGACATTAAGGTCACTGCCAAGTTGTCTCACTCCATACAAATTGATCGTGGCAAATTCACTATTGACAGAATTCATAGAGATGTAAAGAAGCTTAAAGGAAATGAGGTGGGAGGAATCTGTGGAACTGTTAACAAGTGCTCGACCAGCTATTCTTTTGTTACTGCAGATGCTGTTCAATATCATCTGGAGAACAAAGTCGGTTCCATCTGACTGGCAAACAGGCATCACTGTGCTGCTTTGGAAATGTACAGGCAGTGAATGAGTAACTCTTGTGGTATAACTTTTCTATCTGTCCCGGGGAAAGATTTTGCTTCCATCTTGCTGGCCCAAGCTGCTAATATCTTAAGGAATAACAGATCACAACAATCTGGCTTTCCTCCTGGCTGTTCCACAATGGAGCAAATCTTTACAGTGTGCCAGCTTATCGAGAAGGCATGAGAATTCAAGCACCTCATTCACATTGCATTTGTGGATAAAAAGGCCAAATTTGACTCTGCTGACAGAAAATCACTTTGGCTGATCTTGAAACTTGAAGGCTTCCCTGACAAGCACTGTAGAATGTTTGTCTTCTATACAATGACTCCTCCAGTTGCTTTGCTGTAAATGGGAAAACAACAACCTGCTTCCGAATAAGGTTGGGTATTCAATTACCACACATTGCTGCCCCAGAAGTCTTTAATGCTGTTATAGACTATTTGCTTCACCAGACATTAAATATATGCATTGTAGGCATATTCCTTGATGATGAGAACTTCACTGACATTGATTTTCATAACAAAATAGCATCAATTGTCAAATCAAAGGATGAAGTGGTTGTGGCACATAAAACCCTGGAAAGCTCAGCAGCGAAAAATCGGCCTGAAAATTAACTGAGGTAAAACCAAAATTCTTCCAGTTGGGAATTTTGAACACACTACAGACTCCAGCATCTTGGCAGCTGACTACCCACTCAAGGTGATTTCATCTATCCCAGCCCTGTTGTCAATAAGATGGGCAGCTTCAAGAAAGAAAAAACAGTTACCTACCTTTCATAACTGCTGCTCTTTGAGATGTGTTGCTCATGTCCATTCCACTGTAGGTGTGCACGTGCCCATGAGCATGGTCATCAGAGACGTTTGCCTTAGTTGTACCTGTAGAGCCAGATGTGGCACCCTCTGGAGTGTCATGCTCATGGTGAAGAATATCAGGCGCCACCAGCCCTGAGCCCACTCGGTTCCTTCTTGCTGACAACTCCAACACAAAGAACAACAGTTACGAAAGGTAGGTAACCATTTGTTTTTTCTTTGAGTGCTTGTTTATGTTTTTTCCATTCTAGGTGACGCACAAGCAGAATCCCTGGAGGTGGGCTCAGAGTTCAGTCTTGCAGATTGGAATACCTGCTCTACTGAAACCAGCATCAGCCCAAGCTCGCTGGGTCAGCACACAGCGTGAAGCAAACATGTGGATGGACAATCAGGTCATGGTGTGGTGGGTTTCCTGGATTGGCACCTGAGTGAGGAAGGCCACCAATGAGTCCTGCATCCTAGTTGAGTGAGCTCTCATGATTGCCAGTGGAGCACCTTCACCAGCTCATAGCAATAGGGGATGCAGGCCATCATCCAGGACAAGATTCTCTAGATAGAATCCCTGGAGATGTGCTCGTGGGACTGCTTGCCTGAGGAGGTTGTGTAGGCGAGGACTATAACAGGGTTTAAAAGAGAACTGGATAAATTCATGGAGATTAAGTCCATTGATAGCTATTAGCCAGGATGGTAAGAAATGGTGTCCGTAGCCTCTGTTTGTCAGGGGGGGGGGTGATGAATGGCAGGAGAGAGATCACTTGATCATTACCTGGTAGGTTCACTTACTCTGGGGCACCTGGCATTGGCCACTGTTGGTAGACAGGATACTGGGCTGATGGACCTTTGATCTGACCCAGTACGGCCTTTCTTATGTTCTTATGTTAGAACCAGGCCAGTTGGGTACAGCAGAGTAGTAGAAGGCAAATATACTTGCCACTGGATAAGCAGTAGACTATAACCCTGACCCTAGAGAGAGAAGGGCTATGAGGGGGGTTGCAGTAGCCTCTGAGGCTAGCATAAACTGCCTAGAAGCACAGGACCCACAGGGACAAGGTCAGAGCTCTTCCATAACTGGTGTCAATTGTGGGATTGTGATTGTTCACAGTGTGGCAGAACAAAGAGGTTTTTTAAAAAAGTGCACTGGGGTTTTCGGTTTTTGTTTGTACCACAATGGAGGAGGTGGTGAGAGCACTGGTGCAAGCCACAACAGCCCAGCAGGAGGCAATCCAGGCTCAGGCAATACTGCAACTGGAGTACAGCAGGAAACCAACCAATTATTAATGGGCCAGGCAACCCAAGATCGAACCCTCCTGCAGGAGGTAATGGACCAGCTGAAGATCCTCACCACCCAGGCCCGGGGGTCCGATGGGACATGAACCCCAATGGCCACTGGTTGTCTGCCAAAGATGATGACAGAGGATGATGTAGAGGCATATTTACTCTCATTTGAAAGGACTGCTCAGCATGAGGTGTGCTCCCAGGAGCAATGAGCAAGCATTCTCATCCCTTTTTTGTGTGGAGAGGCCCAGACGGCCTACTTTGATATCCCCACCGAGGACACCGCTGACTATTCCCCGCTGAGGACAGAGATCCTAGCATGATCAGGCGTGACGGCAGCAGTACTGGCCCAGAGGTTCCAGGAGTGGAAATACAGAGAGAACAAACCTCCAAGATCCCAATTATTCAACCTCATTGAAGGATCTGTAATCCACACCATGTAGAGTCAAGAACAAGAGTTTATTATGCACAGCGAAGGCAGAGTGTCACGTTGCTTACTAGGCTCAGAGATACTGCAGAATAATTAATTACAATAGATTATATATGGTGCTCATTGGGCAGAGCAAAGAAATGGAGATGGGTTTTCCCAAGTCCTGGATAGGTTCTAGCAGCAAGACAAGATAAGCACAATAAGCCAATAGTTTTTAAAAGATTACATAATGGCTCCACCCGTGGCCCAAATTAACATTTTGCTGCCACACAAGTAATTACCCCCCAAACTATGTCTATTAAAGCGTATAGGTTAAATCCTAATTCCCCTGGATCTCCAAATTAGCTGGACCGAGCTGTGGAGGCGTGAGTCTGATGGCTCACCATCCACACCAGAGACCATGCTGGGGTAGGGGGAACAGCAGCGCATCAGGGAGCACCCTCAAGGTCTTAGTGATGGCAACCAACAGTGTGGCAAAACCTGGTACTGGGGAGATTGACAACGCTTGGGTGAGTTTCAGCACGACAACAGGGATTGGGAGCATGGTGACGATGACTCATAGCGGCAAGACAGAAACCTGGGTCAATGCGGAGACCAAGAATGTGGTGATCTAGGGCTCTGTTTTGGCTCTGGAGACCAGTTGTGCTCTCCTGTCTTGTGCGAGGCCTTGCTGGCAGACTTGCCCTTGTGGGGAGTCTTAACTGTAAGGGTCCAAATGTCAGGGTCCAAAGAAACTGAACATTGTCGCACACACCCGTTTATATATACACACCTAAGGAAATTTGTGGCAGAGTCTGAATAGCATTCCAAACCTTACCTTTCAAAAATTATTATTTTAACTGACAGAAAACAGCCATCCTGCAGCAAAAAAACTTCAAAACCAGACTTCAAAGAGAAACTGCTGAGTTCCAGTTCATCTGCAAATTCGACACTATTAGGTCTGGACTTAATATTAGCTGTGAATGAATCACCAATTACAAAAGCAGTTTCTCCTCTCTGGGCGTTTACACCTGAAGATCACCTGCTGGAAGTGGGCTTCACCACCCCCACTGATTGAATTTACCTTGCCTTTTTGCCTGCATATTTATGCCTGCCTGTGGAAATCTCCACAACATTCATCTGATGAAGTGGGTCTTAACCCACAAAAGGTCATGATCCCTAAAATCTGTTAGTCTATAAGGTGCTACAAGACTCTTTGTCGCTTTTGCAGATCCAGACTAACACGGCTACACTTCTGATACTATTTTAAATGAGGTCACCATTAGGCAGTGAGCAATCCTTACCCACACATTTTTATGGAGAGAGGAGTGGAGATACTGGAATACTTTTTAAGGACGTAAAGCTATAACTAAATGGGAAAAGGAATAGCCAGACAGTCAAAAATGATGGAACACTGGAAAGGTCAGAGGAGGCAGACGCACCACTATAATTCAAGAAATATACAAGACCCTGAAATTCACATTCATCATCCTCATGACAAAGGTTGTAACAAGTGCAAGAGAAACAGAACAAATCCTCTCGTGACAATGACTGCAATGAGTATGAGAAATGGCATGAAGATAACCCACTGCCAGAACAATTTTTCCCCTGATCACTGAATCTCACTGTCCTGCATCAACTAGCAGATATGCAGTGTTTTTCATAGAAGTAGATTTTTTGTGATACATTATACACAGTTGTTGAGTGAGGACACAGTTATAATATATCCTCTTTTCTAGAGCTACTGCTGGTCATCTTGAAAATTAGGATCACTTAACCCATTAGTATCAAGGTGACCAGCTATTATCATCTTTGAGCAAAACATCTAAAACTTGTTAAATATATTTACAAGGAATGGCAGTTGCCCTATTAGGCAGGCATTTCTGTTATACAATTGTGAACAAGTCAAAGAGTTACATCTGGACTCTGACTGGAGAGCCAGAGACCCATGAAGTCCACTTAAGGACTTTGTTTCTGCTACTGATTTTACATAGAGGATGCTCAGATATTATGTTAACAGATGACAGTATAACATTCTAAAATAGACAGACTGCACTCCTGTTCAAGAGAATGAGAGGGATAAGTAATACCCTTTGCTGGACCGTGGCTGCAGATGCATGAGGTAAGTAAGCCCCACCTAAAGCAGGTGGACAGGGAATGGGCCAATGCCTTGGCTCCACCTACCTTATCAGCTGAGTCAGCACATTGGGTAGAAGGGCCTTCCAGAAAGCCAAGAGGGAGCAGGAGAGGAACTTTCACTCAGAGAGGCATCTGAAACATATTCCTCCCATTGTTACTGTTAGCACTACCCCTTGCTCTGGGCTGAGCCTAAAAGGTCATATTATAAAGACAGTACATACTTAGTAATAATTTGGTTTTCTTTAAGTAGTATTGAAGCACTGAAGTATTTTTTGTGTTAGCCCAGCTGCCAGACATACTTTTCAAAGTGTCTTGGAAACATCCGTGCAAGTTTTACCCCCTCTCTAAGTCAGAGGGTAAACAAAGAGCTTCTATAATTATTAGTACTTTCACTTTGGGGAGAAGGCAAAGGGAATTGTGAACACTCAGGTCAAGTCTACATTATAGCGCTACATTGGTGCAACTGCACCACTGTAGCTCTTCTGGTGAAGACATGCTATGCTGACAGGAGAGCACTCTCCCATTGGAATAATTATTCCATCTCTGTGAGAGCTGGAAGCAATGTTGGTGGGAGAGTGTCTCCCACTGACATAGCATCAGTGTGGAAAGAGCTTAGGTCTCTGTAACTGAGTTGCTTAGCAGGGTGTCTTTTTCACACCCATGAGTGACGAAAGTTACATTGACTTAAGCAGTTGTGCAGCCCAACCCTCAGAAAGACATTGGTCTGAAAGTTGATTAGGTTTACGTTGGAGGATGTATGCCAGGCTTCTCTGGTTGCTCCATCATTGCTCTATGTCTATATATATTGCTATATATATATATGTGTCTTTCATTCCTGCCTTATGCAGTGCCACTTGAATATACATCTAACATTTATTAGTTTAGGCCAATAAAGTTCGGCTTGGCAATACTGTAAGCAAATGTGTAATAAGTACACTGGAAATTTGTTGTTCAGAAGATTAGCCTGTGGTAAATTGCCTCTGCCAGTGATGTGAAGTGATATCAAGACAGATAGCGTAATCCAGAGTTAGGCAACCTATGGCATGCCAAAGGCGGCACGCAAGCTGATTTTCAGTGGCACTCACCCTGCACTGGTCCTGTCCACCAGCCTAGGGTGCTCTGCATTTTAATTTAAAATTAAATGAAGCTTCTGAATCATTTTAAAAACCTTATTTACTTTACATACAATAATTTAGTTATATAGTAAAGACTTAGAAAGAGACCTTCTAAAAACGTTACCATGTATTACTGGCATGCAAAACCTTAAATTAGAGTGAGTAAATGAAGACTCAGCACCCGACTTCTGAAAGGTTGCTGACCCCTGGTGTATTCCATTAAAGAGCAGAATCACTTCAATCTTCTCTTGAATTTGGTGGCAGAATTTTAACATTTTATCCACCTCTCTCCAGTCCATCACTGCTCCAAGATCTGTACTATATCCCACTCACTGATGCTTGGTTTATGGCTACCTCTGAACTTCAATTTCCTGCTTCCCTGCCTCTTTCACTGACAGGTTCAGAATGTATTTTTTTCAATTTCAGATCATTCTTTGGCTACTGGATTTCACTCTCTTACCATTGGCAGCTTCTGATCTGTACAGGTCTCTCTGATTAAATTTAATGGTTTTTTTTCTTTTAGAAAGAAGAGAGAAAAAATTCTCAAACTTTTAAAATAACAATTGCCTCTTAAGTGTTTACATCTGACAGGCTTTTCCTTAATTATCCTTAATGGAAAGAACATATTCCAGATTCCTGCAACAATCTAGATAACAAGTTTCCATTTTGGTATCACCACCTAGTTTTTTCATCACTAGATCTCAAATCACTTTACAAAGGAGACAAGTAACATTATCCCTGTTTTACAGAAAGAGAAACCAAGGCATGGAAAGACAATGTGACTTGCCAAAGGTCACACAGTAGATCATCTGCAGACCTATGAATAGAGCTTAGGTCTCCTGAGTCCTACTCCAGTGCTCCATTCATTTGGCCACAGCTCTGCTGAAGGTATGGCACCTCATTTCCTTTCCAGATTATGTATGTCCCACTAGCACTCCCCCATGCAAACACTGCTAGTTTTAGAATAACCAGACAGAATTCTGACTGAATTAAATGCAAACTGTAGAAAATACTTCAGCCTTGCCTACTAGCCTCTCATTTTTTCTGACTGTGGGCTCCTACGGGTCACACTGGAGGATTTGTAAAGTAATCACTCAAGTGTTTTCCAAAAAGCAGGCTGCAAAGGTTAAAATTGTTACACAAAGTATGAAATAGATTTCATCTAGCAAAAAGACCCTCATGAAATGCTTTTAAAGAAATGGGATACATCTGAACAGATCATAAGAAAATTAAATGTATCCATAGAAAATTGTAACAGGTTTTTACACAGATAGATATATTTTATAACATCTTAATGGGCCTGACACTGCATCAATTGAAGCTTGTGGAAGTTTTACCATTGACAACAGGACTGTGCCCTTTACCCTCTCTCTTCATTGTTTTGAGAATGTTTTCTACCTAACTATAGCAAACAAGGGAGACTTAGGGGGTTGAGAAAATGTGCTTAAAATATTAAAAGTGCTGTCTACCATTGTTATCTTTCATCGACACCTTCCTTCTCAACAGCCCAGCAGCCTTTTAGTCTAAATAATTGGATAATATACAGAATAGTCATAACAAGCAAAGACGGTGGCAATATCTCACATGTTGAAATAGCAACAAGTTACAGTGGGTGAAATTTATCCCAGTGAAGAAGGCTGAATAATCTTATATCGTGTTTAAGGGAATTTCACCTCGTATGAAGAGAGAAATCATAGCCTCTGACCTTCCCACTGAATCTGATATATCAAATTATTATTATCTGCAGTTATCAGTATAGAATAGCTTCTTTGGGCACTAATCTCAGTTGGAGCCTCTGAACAACACAATCTCTGCTTTAAAGAGCTTACAGAGTCTGGGAAGGGGAACAAAGGAACAGAATAGGAAAGTGGCTTGCCCAAGGTCATACAATAGGTTAGAGCTAGAACTGGTACTAGAAACCAGTTCTCTTCACAACTGCTCTAGTGACACATTTATCAGACCCATTATTTCTCCACTATGACTTGACAATACCATTAGCACTAAATGCTGTGTGACTGAACATCTCTGCATATACAGATCCAAACAGTATTAGCATCCTCTGTGGCCATATGTGGCGGTGCTGCTCCTCCACCAGCCGGTCCAACTGCTCACGGAAGGCCCATTGCACCTCCCATAGTCTCTGTGGGGTGTCAGCCCTCTTCTGCTAGGGCACTGACACCTGTCCCCAACCAGAGTTAACCCCTGGGGCCTCTGCAAAATACACCCCATATACATGGGATCCATTGTCTCCTCCTGTAGCTTGGCACACCATACCTAGTTCCCTCAGTCCCCTTGTTTCAGGGGTGGACAGCAAGTGCCCTCATTCTCCACCACCTTGTAGGAGTGCAACGACTCACCCCTGTGGCGCCTCCTGCTTGCTGTCTGGGAATTAGCTCTTTTCCAGCCACAGCGCCCTCTGCTGGCTGGTGTTTCACCTGTTGCTACCCCCTGCCCCGTGTCTCTCCCAGACCCCGGTGCCCTTTTATCTGGGGTGCTGCCCCCTGGCAATACCTCCTCACTTTCTGGGGATCTCTGTGTAAATCCAGCCAACTGCATAAAAATATAATACAGTTATGGTACATTTATTAACACAGCTACTATATAGTTATTATTGCCACAAAAGGAAACATTTTCAGTTTAGTTGCTTTTTAACCAACCAGTGCATTTTCCTGATTTGTGCATACAATTTATTATGCTCTAACATTTGTATGCAATTTAATATATCAAAATAAATCTACACAATTTTTTATAAAAGCTGTTGCTAATTTTCACTAACTGTAGAATGCATGTCCAGAACACATATATAGGCTGATATTTTCGGAAATACCTCAGTGGTTTGGGAACACAAAGCCCATTGATTTTCAATGGGACGTTTGAAAATCCCACCCATTGTCTGAAATATTACAGGCATAGCACCTGGTTATGAATGTGGACTTCAATTCCATCCCATTTCTAGCCTGTTCATTACTGTAGCAATTCAGCTCCATTTCAATATACCTTTAGGATGTTATTGTAATAAAACCAACCAAGATGTTAGCCCTAAATTCATTCCTTTTAAAGCTAATGTTAATAATGTGAGACCAAGTTTCAATTATGAGCTTTATCTTCATGGAAGAATCACCAGAAAGGTGTATACTCTCTCTCTCTCTCTCTCTCTCTCTGTCTCTCTCTCTCTCTCTCACGCACACACACACACACACACACACACAGCTGCTTAAGACATTACAGCAAGCAACTATGATGAGGCTGAAAATGTGGCAACTTCATTCTTGGTTGCATTAGCAAATAAGAGCTAAAGATAAATGCTAAATGGAACTAATTTTAAGATTACTGTGGATTTTTGCATGTGTGTGGACGCTACATGCAGACATACTGTTCTGAGCCCATCTGACAAGTTTCTGAAGATCTTCTCTCAGGAGATGCTGACAGCTCCCATTTTATTTTATTGTACTGAGAAATCATGCTTCCTAACATTTGGATGAGCAAGTATGAAAACGTTTCTAAGGGCTAATGTTCATGGCAGTGGAATATATGAGCCTATTAGTGTTTTTTGTGGTTGGTTAAACAGGGATGGAGATGCATTTGATCAGTTTACCAGATGTATATTCCAAAGTAACAGATATAATTCCTATTATAAGACAAGGTTTACAAAGTTGTATTCTCTGGTTGTTGCTTTTAATCTTCTTTCTTTAGCAGTGATGTCCAATAGAAATTCACTAGTGATGCTAGCAACGCTGCTAGCTAAACTTGTGGTTTTGAATTTTTCTTATTAGCCACATTATAAAAAAACCACATGAATTAGCCACAATTCAATAGCCTATTAGCCACATGTGGCTAGAGATGAACATATTGGACACCGCTGCTAGAGCATCAGGGATGGTCATGGGAAGAAACTAAACATTGGATGGGGAGGGCTCTGAGGTGGTACTGAATATTCTATCTCTCTCAAGTGCTTGGCTGGCTGGTTCCTGCTTAGGGTCTAAATTATTTCCATATGTGGGCTTGAGAAAGAATTATCCCACAGGTGTGTGCTATAATCTTTTGGTCTAATTTCAGGTGTTGGGTTTAGTATGCGGGTGGTGTTGGTGTCCTATGGTATACAGGAGATGTACCAAATGATCTAGTGGTCCCTTCTGCCCTTAAACCACAACACCCCCCAACACTATTAAAAAGGTGGGGGGAATTTCCATGAGGGTTTTAATTTTATTTGTAATGAGTTTTAAAATTATTTATAGGAAGAAATTGGCAAATGTATTAATTCATATAATACTGTTTAATATGACCAAAGCAGCGGTTAGACCAAATATTACTGTAAAAACATTCTAAATTGTTATATAATGATATTTTTGACTGCTTAAATCAGGGGTGGGGAACCTCCGGCCCGCGGGCCTTATACGGCCCGCCAAAGCCTTCCGTCCAGCCCGCGCGCGTCCCTGGCCGGCGGCTCCCCCAGGCGCTCCCCCAGGCACTCAGCGAAGAGGCCGGAAGCGCCTGGGGCAGCCGCCGGCCAGGGACGCGCGCGGGCAGCCAGGCGCGGGCGGCTCCCCCAGGCACTTCCCGGCTCCTTCGCTGAACACGGAGCCGCCCCCACCTGGCGGCCCGGGGCGGCTCTGTGCTCGACGAAGAGGCCGGAAGCGCCTGGGTCAGCCACTGGCCAGGGATGCGCGTGGGCTGCCATGCGGAGGTGGCTCCGCGCTCGGAGAAGGGGCCGGGAAGCACCTGGGGGAGCCGCCTGCGCCGCGGGGTAAGGAGGAGCCGTGGGGAGCTGACGGTCAAGGGGGTGGGTGGGGGAGGCTGGACTGGGGGGCAGGCAAGTGGCCAGTGGGTGGGGGAGGCTGGGCTGGGGGGCAGGCAAGGAGGCGGTGGGGGGGAGGCCGGGCAGGGGGAGGGCAGGAGACTAGGCTGGATGGGGTGGGTGCGGGAGGGAAGGAGGTTTGGTGGGGGGGAGGCTGGGTTGGGCGGGTCAGGCATGGGGGGCAGAAACCTGGGTTGGGAGGAGGTTAGGTTCCGTGGGATGGGCCGGGCCGGGCCGGGCCAGGCAGGGGTGGGGGAGGAAAGGCGGTTAGATGGGGGGAGGCTGGGCGGGGGTAAAGGAAGATCGCCCCCTACACGCAGGCTGACAGCGGGAGCTGACTGGGGCAGGCGGCAGGACCCCGGCTGGCAAGGGGCCAGCAGGAGAAACTCCAAAGCAGTGCAGGGATAAGCTTGCCAGCTGGCGTCTCAACTCCCATTGCCAGCCTGGGCTTCCTCGGGGGGGGGGGGGGGGGGAGGGGAGGGGGCGACCGGCCCGCGAATGACATTATCAAGGTCCAAATGGCCCTTCGCAGAAAAAAGGTTCCCCACCCCTGGCTTAAATTATAATGTCACAATTTAAAATAATATTGAGAGCTTTTGCATTATTTTATGTTTCAGTTAAATATAATAAAATATTTGTTTAAGAAGAGCTTTTTATCTAGACTGAAGCACAAAAACTTAAATGAATATCTGTCTCAAAGGTGATTAAATTAGAATCTAGATAAATAACATACTTACTTGATCAGGTGGGCAAGAAGAGAATTAATATCCAGCACAATATAATTCTGTTTAATGAATATTCAGAACAAGGATTTTGGTGAGATGGTGGATATTAAAGTGGTTGAGAGCTCGCAATGCAGTGTCACTGCAAAGGTAAATGCCACTTGGAGAGGAATACAGTAACTCCTCACTTAAAGTCATCCCGGTTAACATTGTTTCATTGTTACGTTGCTGATCAATTAGGAAACATGCTCATTTAAAGTTGTGCAATGCTCCCTTCTAATGTCATTTGGCAGCTGCCTGCTTTGTCCACTGCTTGCAGGAAGAGCAGCCCATGGCAGCAAGATGGTGGGGACTTGGAACCAGGGTGGAATGGCAGCCCCCCATCAGCTCTCCGCTCTCTTAAGTTCCCTGTGCAGCAGCTGCACAGCAGCCTATCAATTGCTGGTCATTCAGATGTCCCTCCCCCCACTGCCATCTGCTGCTCCTTCCCTCTGCCTTAGAGCTGCTCCCAGAGACTTCTGCTTGCTGTGCAGGGGGAGGGGAAAAATGGGGGCTAATGTCAGGGGGAGGGGGAAAAGATGGGGGGGCTAATGTCAGGGTGTCCCCTCCACCCCGTCCCTGCATCCTACCTACCCCATATTCCATAAAGCGGGAGGGGGGATGCAGGGCAGGGTGGAGGGGGACAGGATGGCAGAAGCTTCCTGGCAGCAGCTGAGGTCTCAGCAAGCTGATCTAATTAACAAGGCAGTGTACTTAAAAGTGGGGTCAGAATACTTAAATGGGAAATGCACATCTCTCTCTCACACACAGTGTGTGTCTCTGTCTGCCATGCTATCTCCCCTCCCTCCATTCCTGCTGCCTTGTAGAGTGTGAGCCTATATTAACAACATGTTAACCCTTGAGGGCTCATTCAATTGCTAGTTCATCATTTAGCAGTAAGGCATTCCCAGGGAAGTATCCCACTCTCTGACATCACCACCTCAACCAAGCCTCACAATATCATCACTGTGAACCAGTATTAAATTGTTTGTTTAAAACTTATATGCACACACACTCACACACACACACACAGAGAGAGAGAGAGAGAGAGAGAGAGAGAGAGAGAGAGAGAGAGAGAGAGATTTTGTCTGGTGAAAAAAAAAATTTCCTGGAACCTAACCAGCCAGTGCATTTTCCTGATTTGTGCATACAATTTACATTCATTCTTATGGAGAAATTGGACTTGCTTAACATCATTTTGCTTAAAGTCGCATTTTTCAGGAACAGGTCTTCAATGAATTCACAAAGTTTCATCAAAAATCATCTAGTCATTTCTGAGAATGTGGCTAGGAAAATATACATTATTTTGCCATGTTAAACATGCTTACCACTAAGATGCTCCAATGCCTCCATTCTTTGGAGCAAGAATTTGAAATTCTTCCAAAAGTTACTTTAGTATCAGGGATTTGCCTTTTGCCTCTCTGTGAAAATCCAGCCAAGTTAAGCCTCTGAAAAAAAGAAGTTCACTTGCTCAGGAGAGACTTCTTCAACTTTGACAACTAAATTATCTGCAGATTCCATCTTCACTGAGTATGCTCCATCCCCACATAGTTCCTAGTCCTGCTTTTGCAGAGCTAGTGAGCGTGCTTCACCCTAAGTCTGACGGGATGAGCTGGACTTCCCTTGGAATTGCTGCTTCGGGTTGGGATGATGCCAAGCACTGGGACTGAGGGCAGGCAATAGCCCCTGTACAGCATGGAGAGGGAATCCGCATGTGAGTCTGGCTAAGTGTGAGAAATAGAGAGAGATAAAAACAAGATGCAGGGAGGGGAGATCGGAACCTGGGCAGAAAAGAGTTACAGGAGGTCCGGGGGTAGAAAGGGCAGGAGAAGAAGGTAGGGGGAAACTTGAGCAAGAGCTGAGAGGAAAGGGGGGAAGAGTAAGGGCAGGAGGCAAAGGGGAGACGGACAAGAGATAGGCACAGAAGAGTCTGCAACCTAGACAAAATTGCCTATTGAACCTGAAACTAAACTTATTATTCCTGAGTCTCAATATCCCTTCGCTAACTAACAAATAACTGTGAAACTCAATTGTAAAGTGCGTGTCTCCATCCCCGTCTAGTGACAGGACCACGCAAAAGATAACCCGCAGCCTTCTACAGTTAGCTCACGTGCTAGAGGCCTGTGCTGTGGATTTAGAGATCCCAGCCCTGCTGGTGACGAGTGTGTAGGGTGACAATGGTTCCACATGATGTAATTTTTATTTTTTCAATGTTTAAATTTTCTTAAATGTAGGAAATTACATTTAAAACACAATTATGGTGCAACATCAAGTTAGTAAGGGCTTGTCTACAACCCCCTGAGCACTGCAAGTTTAAGCGCTGTAAAGTGCCAGTGTAGACAGTGTGCCAGTGCTGGGAGCTGCACCCCTCCTGGAGGTAGGTTTCTTGGACTACATGAATTATGGGAATTTCAGTTCCAAGTACGTGGCTGCTAGGGAAATCTCTTCCTGCTGAGGTCCCTTAATTAATGCACAGGGATTATCAGGCATGCTTCACTTTGAACTCACTAAACAGCCATTGCTGAGGAAAATGTTTCCCTGTTCCAACAGTCCCTTCAAATTGGAAGGAAGACTTCATGTCCTCCCAAAGACCCTTTTAAAAGCTCTTCCCTATGGCTGACAGTGCAGCCCTCCATTCCGAAGCCTCAACTGGGGAGAGGACAAAATGAAAGCAGCTAGATGAACAGTGTAGAAGAGGCCATCTAATTCTTGATCAGAGCAGGAGAGACCACCTGATCACCCTGAAAACATCAAAACACAAGGATGGTTGCTGTGAAAACAGCAGCAGCTCAGGTTTACCAACTGTTTGTGAAACCGGATTGATTCTTTTCAATATAATAACGTATCCGCACAGAGATTGATTTCAGTAGGTTCCAGATTCTATCTAACTTCTCCACATGGCCCAATTAGCCATGAGCAAGATTAAGGGAAATTAAGCTATGACAGAAAGATAGAAAAACAACATTGACAAATAGAAATGAAATGTTTTTTGGTATGTATGGGAGGCTATAGTAAGAGCCATGAATATTTTTGAAGTAATTCTCTAAAGCAGAGGGATAAATTATAGACAGTGGTTGAAGTGGCATAATTGGAGCAGAAACTACAGAAAAGGAAAAATAAGTTTGACATTGAAAATTTTCTTAATAGCAAGGACAATTAGCCAATGAAATAATGCCTGGGAAGGGAGTTGAAGTACCATCACTACCGTTGTTTAAGAGAGTATTATAAACACTCAGGAAACCAGCAGTGAGAAAAATCCTGCTGTGCACAGAAGGATTGAAATGGATGACCCAAGAGGTCTTTTCCAGTCCTATCAGCTATGATTGAAGGATTCTGTGATTGTGAATAAAAAATACAAATAAAAAAGTGCATACAGTACGAGCTGTTTATGCAAAATCCATGTTCAGAACTGGTTAGCATATTCACTGTGCCTATTTGAACAGACAAATCTAAATTGCATTTTTTAAAACACTTCACACATTCTGAAAGAAATTGGCACAGAAAAAATAAAAATTGTCAACATCAAGTAAGAGAAACCTGTCCAAAACAAAAAAACAAATATAACTGTCAGGGGTGGAAAAAGCCTATTTTCACTGATGATTTGTTAGAATACGCAAGGAAGAAAATGACATGTAGAAATGGCAGTAATAAGGAAGATTTCACACAAAGAAATATGAAATCACAAAAATAACTATAAAGAAAGTGAGCCACTTCATTAGCTATAGCCCACGAAAGCTAATGCTCAAATAACCTGGTTAGTCTCTAAGGTGCCACAAGTCTTCCTCGTTTTCTTTACGGATACAGACTAACATGGCTGCTAATCTTAAACCTGAAAATAACTATGTGGGAGCTAGCAAAAGATGATAGAAACTAACAAACCAACTGGTTTCATTTAGTAATAAGAGCCACATAGGAAGATTGATTTAACATATGTGTATCTTGGATAATGTAGTAGGAGTTAATGTATAAATTACTATGCAAGAAAAGCTTGACAACCATATATACATCATTACCAATACAATAAGGGATACACATGTAAAACTTTGCACATTATTGGTGAATTTAACCTATCAACATAGTGTATCCCAATCCTCCTCCTCCCCTCCCACCACACACAAAGTTTGTCACGAAATATATTAGGCCCACATGGACGAGGAAGGGGCCAGAGAGGCCTGGTGGCAGGACTAGTCCCACTCCTCTGGTCCTGTCAATTGTTCATGATAGGAAGGAGGCCTTTAAAAGTTGGAAACTGCAGTCAGCAGTGGGGGGGGGGGGGGAGGGGGGAAGGAGCAGGAGCAGACTGCAGGAGTGACTGCTGAAGAAGCTTGGAGGGAACTTCTAGGCAGGAACCTTCACCCCGACCCTAAGGAGAGTACAGAGGAGTCCCAGGATAAGATGGACAGTCTGAGCCTGTTTTAAACCCAACTAGAGCGACCACACCCCATTACATTGGGGCTGGATGAGTGGCAGCACTAGAGACTCATTCACAGTCCCCCTCCCTGATTTGCAGGTACCACAGAGAACGAGTATCCCTGAATGCTGGGAGTTTGTGACTTTCATTTTTATCCCCGGGCCTAGGCTGAGAGACTTAAGGAGGATCACAAAGGGCAGAACACCCCCAACTCCTGCAAACAGCAGGTAAGTAGGGCCTGTGTTGTGACCACCCATTGTAGATAACTGGGCAAGTTAACCCAACCCCCTGAGGGAAAAATTACAAAGGACTCTGTTACATACCCCATCGTGCTGTGTTAGGGTAACATAGATGCATAATCCCTTCATGTGCACATCTGCACTCCATGCTAACTCAGCCTAGGCCAGTGGGGTCTTGGGTTTTGGTGGTGAGCCATGGGAGAGTCAATGATTTAGTGGACCCTGTGGTCACAAAGCCCCACATTTAGAATGAGAAAGGGCTACAGCAGAAGTTGTGGCAGACCAATCCATAGTTAAGGATTGGCAAATAGGATAATGACAAAATAGACCATTTTTCTCTAAGAAAATCAAAGCACCTGTGTCATTTTCTGCCCTTAAATAGTTCAGTACAAATACTGTAACATTATCCACAACTCACAGGCTCACTTCAAATAGTAACTTATAGTTGCAGTTCTAAGGATGGATATTCATCAAATATTTTCTTTGCTTTAGATATAGAGCTGCATTTGCAAACCATGAATGCATTTTATTAAGCCTTGTTAAATGTCTTTATTTCTCAGTGCTAGTTTAACCCACCTTAAAATGAAAAATCATTACCATCTGAAAAACACTTCATTGCTTGAAAATATCTATATATAAAAAAGTCAAGTGGTGTATGTATGTATGTATGTATGTATGTATGTATGTACATACGTATGATAGCGAACTCCTCCTGCACCGTTTGAGCCAGAGACTTGAAATTTGGTACAGTGAGGGGTATTAGGGTCTAGATGCTGGTAAGGGTCGAAAAATTTTCGGATCTCACCTCTGACGCCCCCCAGGGGTGAAAGTCTTTCAGGGCCAATCACATCGGCTGGGCGGTTAGGTGGTGATGATATCATAATACCCCCCTCCAACAGACACCTCACTCGCTCAGCTCACCCCTCCCTCCTCCAACGGAACCCCGGAGATCCCTCAGTTCTCTGCCCCTCCCACCTCACAACGGAACCCCAGACTCCATAAGCTCTGTGCCCCCCCCCACCTGCGAAGGTCCCCGGAATCCCTCGGCTCTGGGCCCCCTCCCTGCCTGCGACGGATCTGAGTTGGGTTTGGTGGGACGGTAAGTGAGGTGGGGGTGTTGAGTTCGGTCGGGGGGGTGAGGTGGGGGTGTCGGGTTCGGTCGGGGGGTAAGTGAGCCGGGGGGTGTCGGGGTTGGTCTGGGGGGGTGGGAAGGTGTCGGGGTGGGTGAGGGGTGAGGTGTGGGTGTTGGGTTTGGTCTGGGGGGGAAGGTGTCGGGGTGGGTGCCCAGACCAAACCCGACACCCCCCCGTCTCACTTACCCCCCCACCAAACCCGACACCCCCACCTCACCCTCCCACCAACCGCAACACCCCCTGACCAACCCCAACACCCACACCTCACCCCTCACCCACCCCGATACCTTCCCACCCCCCCAGACCAAACCCGACACCCCCCCGTCTCACTTACCCCCCCACCAAACCCGACACCCCCACCTCACCCTCCCACCAACCGCAACACCCCCTGACCAACCCCAACACCCACACCTCACCCCTCACCCACCCCGATACCTTCCCACCCCCCCAGACCAAACCCGACACCCCCTGGCTCACTTACCCCCCGACCGAACTCGACACCCCCACCTCACCCCCCAACCAACCCCGACACCCACTGACCAACCCCAACACCCACACCTCACCCCTCACCCACCCCGACACCTTCCCACCCCCCCAGACCAAACCCGACACCCCCCGGCTCACTTACCCCCCAACCGAACCCGACACCCCCATCTCACCCCCCCACCAACCGCAAACCCCCCTGACCAACCCCAACACCCACACCTCACCCCTCACCCACCCCGACACCTTCCCACCCCCCCAGACCAAACCCGACACCCCCTGGCTCACTTACCCCCCGACCGAACTCGACACCCCCACCTCACCCCACAACCAACCCCGACACCCACTGACCAACCCCAACACCCACACCTCACCCCTCACCCACCCCGACAACTTCCCACCCCCCCAGACCAAACCCGACACCCCCCGGCTCACTTACCCCCCGACCGAACCCGACACCCCCACCTCACCCCCCCACCAATTGCAACACCCCCAGACCAAACCCGACACCCCCCGGCTCACTTACCCCCTGACCGAACCCGACACCCCCACCTCACCCCCCCAACCAACCCCGACACCCACTGACCAACCCCAACACCCACCCCTCACCCCTCACCCACCCCGACACCTTCCCACCCCCCCAGACCAAACCCGACACCCCCCGGCTCACTTACCCCCCGACCGAACCCGACACCCCCATCTCACCCCCCCACCAACCGCAAACCCCCCTGACCAACCCCAACACCCACACCTCACCCCTCACCCACCCCGACAACTTCCCACCCCCCCAGACCAAACCCGACACCCCCCCAGCTCACGGTGCACTGTGTGGCACACAGATTATTAAATACACTGTTCGGTCGGGGGTTGAGGTGGGGGTGTCGGATTTGCTCAGGGGGTGAGGTGGGGGTGTCGGGTTCAGTCGGGGGGTGAGGTGGGGGTGTTGGGTTTGCTTGGGGGGGTCAGGTGGGGTTGTCGGGTTTGGTCGGGGGGTAAGTGAGTCGGGGGGTGTTGGGGTTGGTCAGGGGGGGTGGGAAGGTGTCGGGGTGGGTGAGGGGTGAGGTGTGGGTGTTGGGGTTGGTCAGGGGGTGTCAGCTGTCTGCCCCCTCCCCACCTCCAACTGACCCGAGCAACGCCGGGCACTTATGCTAGTAATTAATATATGGGATTCAAAATTTCTTGAATCAATCAAAGGTGACTCTGTTATTGAGAAGTGATTCGAAGGCATATGAATATCTGTGAGAAGACGAGCCTGCTAATTACAATGAAAAAATGTATGCAATTGATCTACAGTAAAAATGCATGCAAGAAAACCACGTTCTTAATCTATCTTCACAATTCACTACATTGCTATTATACAACTTTGGGGAGTGCGACTGAGTGCCGTTAGACTAGCCGATGCCCTGGATCAGTCCCTCTCAAAGGTCAGACCTCAACAGAGGAGGCAATGGGTACCATTAAAACATGGACGTTCTGCATATTTTCAATATCATTCTCCTTAGAAGGAGTAATACTGCAACTACTTGCTAAATGTAACTATTGCAGGTGATAAACGTCATCCTTTAATGGCATTAATTTTATGCCAATTAATTAAGTGCAATGCCTGTGCACAAATTACTTCTCTGCACATTTCACAAAACTTAGCCTGAATTTACCTAACTTCAGAAGCCAGAACGACACTGACCTTAACAAGAAGTTACAGTGATGTAAAAATCATAGAAACATAGGACTGGAAAGGAGCTTAATAGGTTATCTAGTCCAATGGTTTTCAAACTTTTTTTCTGGGGACCCAGTTGAAGACAATTGTTGATGCCCGCAACCCAATGGAGCTGGGGATGAGGGGTCTGGGATGTGGGAGGGGCTCAGGGCTGGGGCAGAGGAATGTGTGGAGGAATGGGTAGAGGTGAGGGCTGCGGAGTGGGGCCAGGAATGAAGGGTTCAGTGTGTGGAAGGAAGCTCTGGGCTGGGGCAGGGGGATGGGGTGTGGAAAAGTGTCAGGGCTCTGGGCTGGGGTTGCAGGCTTTAGAGTGGAGATGAGGATTTGGGGGGCTCAGGGCTGTGGCAGGGGATTGAGGCATGGGGATGGGGCATGGACTTCCCTCTGGCAGCTCCCAGTAAGTGGTGCAGTTGGGGTGCAGAGGCAGGTTTCCTGCCTGTCCTGGCATTGCAGACCACACTGCACCTCAGAACAGGACAGCAGCAGATTAATCTCCTAGGGGGATGTGCACAAGGGGCTTTGTGCGACACTTTCCCACAGGCACTGCCCTCTCCCAGTTCCCAATGGCTAGTTCCCAGCCAATGGGAGTGCAGAGCCAGTGCTCATGGAGGGGGTAGCCTGTGGTCCCCCTATCTAGAAGCCGAATCCACTGTTGGCTGCTTCCGGGGCACAGCACGGTATTGAAACAGGTAGGCACTAGCCTGCCTTAGCTGGGCAGCACTGCCGATGAGACTTTTAACGTCCCCATCTGCAGTGCTGATCAGAGCAACCCAGTGCATGACATGCCGTGACCCACTACTGGGGCACAACCCAAACTTGAAAAATACTGATCTAGTCTGTCCTAAATACTAAGTCAAGACTAAGTACTGTATTATCTAGTTTCTAGACCATCCCTGACAGGGGTTTGTCTAACCTGTTCTTAAAAACCTCCAGTGATGGAGTTTCCACAACCTCCCTAGTTAATTTGTTCCAGTGCTTAATTATCCTGACAGTTAGGAAGTTTTTTTCTAATGTCTAACCTAAATCTCCCTTGCTGCAATTTAAGATCATTACTTCTTGTCCCATCTTCAGTGGATAAAGAGAACAATTTATGACCCTATTCTTTATAACTACCTTTTATGTCCTTGAAGACTGTTATCATGCTCCTGTCTCAGTCTTCTCTACTCCTTTCCAGGCAGTCGTTTCCAATTTTGTATTTGTGCAACTGAGTAGTCCTTCCTAAGTGTAGTACTTTGCATTTGTCCTTATTGCATTTCTTCCTTTTTGTTTTCCAGACCATTTTTCCAGTTTGTCACAATCATTTTCAATTCTAATTGCACTCTCCAAAGCACTTACAACCCCTTCCAGTTGGTATCATCTCCAAACTGTATAAGTTTACTCTCTATGCCATTATCCAAATCATCTATGAAGCTATTGAATAGAACCAGAGGTAGAACAGATCCTTGCGGACCCCACTTGATATGCCTGGAAAAGCTTGACTGTGAATCATTAATAACTATGCTGAATATGGTTTTCCAACCTTATAATAGATTCATCTAGGTTTTATTTCCCTAGTTTGCTTATGTGAATGTCATGTGACACAGTATCAAAAGCTGTACTAAAGCTGAAATATAACACATCTACAGCTTCTCCACTATCCCAGGGCTTGCAACCTATCAAAGAAGGATATTAAGTTGGTTTGACATGATTTGTTCTTGACAAACACATGTTGATTGTTACTTATCACCTTATTATCTTCTAGGTGTTTACAAATCTATTATTTGATTATTTGCTCCAATATCTTCTGGGTACCACTGTTAAGCCAACTGGTCTAATATTCTCTGGGTTGTTCTTATTCCACTTTTTATAGATAAGTACTGTATTTGTCCTTTCCTAGTCCTCTTGGATCTCTTCCCATCTGCATGAGTTTTCAGATAATCCCTAATGTCTCAGAGATCTCTTCAGACAGTTCCTTAAGTATTTTAGGATATATTTCAGACTTAATTAATTTTAGTTCCTCTTAAAATGAAGGGTTTTTTATGGTACATATAAGGAAACAAAATTGCAACTTTAACCTGAAGAGTGCAACTACCATTGCTTTATAATATGCAGTATATATAAAGACACAATATAAGTAAATAGATACTATATCCTAAATTATTCAAAGAGGCCTCGATTTTTGGTTGCCTAATTTTTTAGAAAAACTGGAGTTAGATTCTTGCTGAGCCTTTAATGGTATGTCTACACACTAAACACTAAACTCAGGCTCGGGCTCACATATGAGCCCTAGCCCCCCCATCCATCTATACACAAATCAGTCTGACACAGCTGAGGAAGCACTCAGCGCTGAGTACTAGGACCCTGCTAAGTGTATGGGTCAGAGCCTGAGTCTTGTTGTGACTCAGGTCCATGGCCTTTCATTTTTCAGTGTGAACACAACTCAAGCCACAGACCCGTGTCAGGGTCTGCATATGGATACATTAGCACAGCTGAGAGATGTGGGTCCAGGAATTGTAAACTGAGGTTTGAAATGTAGCATGGACATTCAAGCACGGACTTGTAAACACTGAGCTCACAAGCCTGGGTCCCATAGATGTGGCTTTACAATGCATTACAAACATACCCTAAGAGGCCTTTGCACCCTCCCAACTTTGAGTTGGAGTAGCCGCTGGAGTAACATAGATAGCCCTAGAGGAAAGCCTAAATGGTTGCCTCTGTTGTCCAAACTCTTCACTTCTTCACCCACAACCGTGTCCCTGGAATATTCCCAATACTGTCACTTATGAAGGAGTCCTGCACCAAGGCCACTCTCACTCCTATGATCTAGAGCCTTTATGCTGGTCCAGCCACTTTACCTGTAAGGTGGCCTCACCTCATAGTTTTAGAAGTGCCTTTCTCCTACAACCTTAGTTGAAAGCAATAGGCACCGTGAATGGTGAGTTTTCTGAATCTTGATATATTTGACTAAACAAAGTGTTTGTGATTTTTTTCAGGTTTTTCCTCAACTATAAAACTGGACAGAACTTTCTCTCTTCCCATCTTTTCTTGTTTTTGTTTTTATTTTTTATTTTCTACCAGCTGTTCTGTTCAACACTTCTGAAAGCCAGGTCTTCAGAGCCAAACTTGAGGCACACAAAAATGTTGAAAATTTGACTTTATGCTTTTATGCTACACAAACCAGTATTTACCAGACTGTTCTGAGCAAAAAGTTTTGAAAGTAAGTCACTTTGTTTAGGTGCCTAAATTTAGTCTCTTGTTTTGGAAAATCTTTTTCTTAAATGCTTTTGCTCATTTCTCTTAGTATTAATAGAAAGTCTTTTGAAAGAAAAAATGACAAACCAGACACATCCAACTTTTTATTTTTAAAAAAAGAGTGCTGCTATAAACGGCTGGATTGACAGCTCTGGAAATGGAAATTCTGCATGTACCGTAGATGTTCTAGGACAGAGACTCTGAAATGATGTTGCATGCTATCCTGACCTAATCAGGAAGAGGACTGTCACCTTGCCCATTCAGGACTTGGCATGACTTTGGAGACTACCCATAAGGGCTCCAAACATTGCTAATTGCATTGTGGACCCATTAGTGAAGAGATGGCATTGCATTCCCAATAATTATGTTTTTATCCGGTTCTATGAACATGTGGCCTCCTGATATTGCAGTGGGCTGCCTGAAAGCATAAGACAACAACTGAAAGCTTTTGGGTCTGTTTTGAATAAGATGTTGCTTTTTGAACTAAGCATTGCCAACTCATACAATTAAACCTGGAAGCTTGTGATACTAGGTGTTTCACTTAAAGCGCAGCTCCTAAAGACAAGTAATTCTCTGAGAATCTCAGTTTTCACTGCAATAAAAATTAATATTGTACACCTCTTTGGTTGCAGAGAAAACCTTGAAAGCTCAAAACTCAAGAGACAAAGCGAACCCCTAGAGTTTGTGTTTGTTTGTTTTTAAATTGATCTCATGATTATCGGACCTTTGGGAGTGGCAGTAGCCAGGTTCAAGTTTCTAGAGGTTCCACTTCAATATGAGCCCCCATCCAGAAACTGTATACATCATCCTGGGGCACCCTTGACAGGTTATACATCCCCATTTGCAAGCACCGAGTCCAGAGGTTTAAAACAATGATAATGTTATTGAGGGGAGGGCTGAGAGGGAAGGTGTCAAAAGAATAAATTTGTGAAAGCCAGAAATGAATAAACAAACAATACTGATTAGGTAAGCTTTTCCAAGGTGTTTTAGTTCTAGTTACAATCTCCATCCTCCTCTTGAAGCTGTAATACCTAATACATTCTAGCCACTTCCTTCCTGCCCAACTCCCATTCATCATTTGTTGTCTAGGGACAGAGGAGTCCAAGACTGCTGGCAGGTCTGTTTCTACCCACTAGGGAAAATCCTTCCTGGGCTGCTCTAGGGACCCTATTACTTGACCCACCTGAACTGATTTAGTTTTGATTAGATTCATACCAACACCTCAGAGGGAGATTGATATTCTCAGTAGTGTCAGTGCAATCACCACAGTACCATCACTTGACTGCCCAGCTCTGCCTATCATCTCAACGCTGCCTTGACTCAACTCTGTCCACCATTTCAAATCATTCTCTGTCTTAAAACTACCTCTCTGCTAGTCATCAGCAGGAAATGATTGGTGTATATATCGGATGCCCAACTAGTCCTAACCACCAGAGAAGCAAACCAGCTGAAAAACACTTTTAGGCTACTACAGGCTCCCTTAGCCAACTGTATGTGACTGCAGAGACAGTCAGGGTGACTCTCACAGAAGGCATGTTTAGTATAATCCTTACATTTCCCAACAAGAATAATAGCATTTTAATGCTCCCGCACTCAAAACTTACCTGCATTTTAACCAAATTTTCCCAAACTGTCACAGAATTTAAATGCAATTGTGGCCTGGCCCATTCAGTCATTTCCCCTTTCTCACCAACAGGTGCCAGTAAAGGGCTCCCTCCCCTATGCAGCCCTACCAATCTAGAATTCCTAAGGAACTTTAGTGCACTCTTCTCTGTATTCACCAACAAGGGTCAATAGTGAGCTCTTTTCTTTCTAGCGGTTCAGGCCACAGTGCTAGCATATGTATATTTCAATAGATATATAACCAATGATTCTAAATGGGCAAACTACTTGTTAAGAGGAAAAAGATCTCAAAGAAATGTTTCTTTTCCCATCTTGCAATGAGAAACAATATCCAAGCATTACAGAATGACTAGACCAAATATAATGAACGGATACTAAAATGGTCAACATACCAGTATTACAATGCTTAAATTGAACAGAACGTGTTAATTCTAAAGTGAGACTTTATCTTGAGTTGGTTTTGTAGTTGTTTTGTCATAACATTATTTAAATGCATGTTAATTTTTAAAATTTATCATTCAGTATAAAAAGCAATATTTCATTGACATTGTGGTGACATAAAAGGAGCCTTTCAACCCAATATCATATCAATGAATACATAGATATTTACTGAGTTTTACAGATATGTTTTTCTAAATATGCATGCTCTGTTAAAGACTCCTTCAAATTAATTAAATTTTAATGTGCCTTAAAGAATATGCATTTGCATACAATGAAAAATATAGTAGAATGTTTAATAAAAAGTAGCTACTTCAGATGCAAATTAGATACTTTATAGATTTCCCTCAGTTCATTGACAATCAAAACATACTTTATCTATGAACTAATTAGATGCAAAATGTCTGCTGTTCATATTCACCAGTTATTAATTTGCTTTTCTTTTTTTCCTGCAGCATGGAGAGACTGAACTGAATACTGAGAACTGAGCAGGTTGAAAAATGTTTTCTATTTTCTAAGAAAATTTCTAACAAAGCAAATACTGTTTCCTTCTAAAGTGCACAGAATTTGTTCCACAAAGCTGGTTTTCTTCTACCAGTCTGTCTGTTCCCCCTCTCCCCCAACACCACCCTTTGGAAAAGGGTGGGAGGAGAAACCTATTTAAAAGGGGAGTGAGGGTATAAAAAAAACAAACATATGAATTATGGTTTAAAGTCCATATTCATACCCGCAACCCTCAAAAAAAGTATTGAAACAAATTCTACCAGATCTAATGTAGGGCCAGATCCTCAGCTGGTGTAAATGGCTGAAGCTTTATTGAAGTTAGTGGATTTATGCCAATACACATTAGCAAACTATCTAGGCCTTAGTGCCCAATGTTTACCTGAAACAGATAAAGAAATGGATAAAGGATAACAAAAGGACAAACAAACTTCCTGATGGGAAGGACAAAAAAGAAGCTTGTCAAAACTGAGACAAAATTCTGGATTGTTAGTTACAGTAACTGTTCAGCTCTTGAGAATGGGCTAAATTCTCTTCTTGGGTCAGCCCAGTATCTTTCCATTGAATATTCTGAACTGGTTCTGGAACTTTAACACTGAGATCAATGAAACTGCTGCCCAAGAAAAGGAAAACATCACAACTATAATTTACAAATGCAGTTTTGCTTCCATTTTGACTTTCTCCCTTATGTCTCTGCCACTTTCTGTATTTCTTTTTGGTATATAAAAGTGACAATTTATTGCAGAGAAGCAGAAAAGGAGGGAAAGCAATGTGGCATTAGGAAACTGAGGTGAAGATAAGATCTTGGCAATAGATTGTTGGTGACAAATCATCCTGCCTCATTAGCACAGGTGGGAAAACTACATAGTTCAAAACATATGTTTACTGTATGTTCCAAACCATGAAATGGCAGATGAAGTCCCTGTGCAGCTGAAGATATTTTTTTGATGAATCAGGACCCTTGGTTGCCAAATCTATTCCAAGACTGCTTATGGGAGCTTGTTTGAATCTGAGTGAACAGCTTGCAGCACCTCCCAAAAGTACAAAAGACAAAAGTACAGTATTAGGCTTCCTGGCTAAATGAAAGAGGTTAGCTATGTGAAGGCAGAGTGGACATGAGGGACCTCTAAGTCTGGCAGATCTCAACACTGATCTGACAGTATAGATAGATGTACAATACCTGAATAAATCACTGAGTGGTTTATACTCTCTTCAGCACAAGAGTATGAGAACAGCATGCAACAAATAAAGTCTTGAGTCGCTTGCTGAAGGTTAAGCACAGGCATTTAGTTCCAGAAACCAAATATATTAACATTCGTAAGTTTGGGCTTTTTTTTTTTTTAATAATGTTGCTCTACAATTTAATATACCTTTTTCTACTGAAGTGTAAAGAAAACCAAATGGCCTAGATATTATTAACCATATGAAGAGAAGCAAAGGAGCAGGAAACACTTGTAATAATGAACCAAACTCATAAACGGATAGTTACAATAACAGCATCAAGTTTTCCATTAAAATGGCCTGTCACAGAGCTCTCACCTCATCCCATGGCTTCTTCCTCGATTTCCAGAGTTGGTTGTACCTCAGTGTCACTCTCTACTAGTACAGTGGCTTAACTGAGCACTTTTGCTATATTAGGAAAACTCCATTCTTCCTGAGGTAAACAAAAAGTCCAAACAAACAATAGCTCCCACTAGTCTTTCTTTGTTTTCTGGTTCATACATACAACCATCCCTTGGAAGACGGAGCAATGGGCCTGAAAACAAAAAGTTAGAACTCAGCACACATCGAAAGCACTCTTTGTTCCCTTTGCCTGAAGCCTCTTCTTTCACTTTGCTGGTCCCTCTAAAGGCCTCCTCTTCATCCTTTTCTCACGCTTCTTCCCACTGCCCTTCCTATCCAGACCTCAATTCTATCCACCACTCTCACATGCTGGGTTCCAGTTTATGAAGATTTTCAAATATGCTGCCCTTTCTCATAGTCTGTGTGTCAGTAGACAGACCCAGAGCTAATTTCTTCCCAGGAAGTAGTGTATGATTATTTAGTTGGGGATTGGTCCTGCTAGATCCTGAAGTCCCTTCCAACCCTGATATACTATGATTCTATTCTATAGGGTAGCATCTCTTGACATAATTTCTGAGAGCTGAAGTTGCACTCAGCATATTTTATATTTTAAAAACTGCCTGAAACCAGTGGCCAATTTGTAGCCAGACCTGGCATGTTTCTAAATATTTAGTAAACATGGTTATTTGGGATCCAAGAATGCCCATGTGGTTTCTTCACATGGTTTTTGATGTATAAAGATCAAAAGACCCAAGAGAAGCTGCCATTACCTAGACTTTAGCCCAACTTTTCCAGACTGTCTCAAAGAGATTGCCAATACAGGTCCCACTCCCTCCCTGATCTTACTCAAAGAGAGCCAAAAAGATTATCTATTTCTTTGCTCCTTTTGCTGTCATGCATTGCTGCCTACTTTCTAGTCACCCCAGTCCCTCAACTACACTTCTCAAAATTCCTTTGTTCTAGGCTGAACCAGTATCAGTGCCATGCCTGGCCAGCAGACTCTCTCCCTTAAAGGGCCAGCAAGTATTGTTACACATAACATAACTAGTGTATGGTTGGGGCTTTGCAAAACATTGGGGCTGGGGACTCCCTGGCTGCAACAGGTCTGGGCCAGGGCTGGGTTTGGGGAGAGGCAACCCAGGTCCAGGCCAGGCTGCCTGGGTTCAGACAGTTCCAACTGCAGCTGGGGCTAGGCCACACAGGTTTGAGCTATACTGTGCTACCCCAACTGGGTTCAGGCTGGGGTAGGAGCGGCCTGGAAGGTCTGGGCTACAGGATAGTTGGGGCCGGGGAGCCACCCTGGCTGTGGCAGGTTGGGGGCTGGGCTAGGTTGGAGTTGGGGGAGGGGTGCAGGTCTCCAGATTCCTTGACCACTTGCACGACGTGAAATAGGCTTTGGCCATGCAGCTTACAGGGACTTTAGATGTAAGGTTATAAGAATGGGGCCTTTAATCTCACTTGGCCTCGGCTTCAGTTGTCTTATTTGTAAATGAAAGACAATACTTACCCACCTCTGTAAAGTATTTTTGAGATCCCCAGATGTACAAGCAAATTATTAGTTTGAAACAGCATTATTGAAAAACAAAACAATATGGAAAATATAATCTTCCTAATTCATCATAATAAATTTATGAATTAGAGATTAAGTGAATAAAAATGAAGAAAAACATTACAAAGCATATTTTTGCTTGTTTTGTTTAACTCAGTTTTGTTTTATGTGCATTCTAATTTAGGGCCAGATTCTAATAGTCATACATTGAAAAGTCCTTTGAATTAGCAACCTTTGACTTCTATGGGACTAATTGTGCAGTAAGAAAGTATTTGGTATAATTAAGGGGATAAGAATTTGGCCAGTAGTATTTACTATAGTGTAATATATATTTTGCAGGGATAATGAAGTCTTTGTGTATGAAATATCATTAAATGCTAATATTAATACTTTGTTTAGAGCTGGAAATCACCAATTTGGAGCAAAGAATAGGGTGCATAAGAAGTAAGAAGTGCAGATTAGTGATACTCTCAATTTAGCTCATACAAAATACACAGAATATATAAAATGCTATCTACATGCTAAATGATATTTTCTCTCCTATAATATATGTGATCAAGATGGTATGCCAATTTATTTAGGCTTAGCTCTAATTTTTTTAAATTAATGAATTGAATTTAGAGAGAAATGAAACCTGCTTTCCAAGATCGCCACTTCTTCAGGAATACATTTCTATCATATCAATGGAAAAAGTAGTTGTGTAATCTCTCACTGAATATGGGACTAAATATTTTTCTGAATAAAAACTGTCATATCAGGGAAATAAAAGCATCCTCTCAATATCTGACTTTGGATTTACAAGATCAAAGTTTCAGCTGGTCTCAAAATATTTTAGATAATGTTTGTGTAAAACAGATAATGTATTCATCCGTGCTCCTCCCTGGACTTTTATTTTCATTTTATTTTTTCATCCTAAGAATCTTTCAGTTGCTTCTTCACTCAGCTCCATGGACTGTCTATATAAAATGTTTAATCAGTTATCCAGCAGGCATCTGCTTGGGAAGATATTGACAATAGAATTCAAAATTACCTTGGAGACATTTTAAATTCTTTGAAGGTCCCATAATTTAGCTACAGATTATCTACTAGTCATGAACCTGTGACCTTCAAATTAAGTGAATTAAATGAGCTTAATAAAAAATATTAGCATCCCAAATGGATAGACCAGGCACTCCATTTTTAACTTCCGTATCTCTATGGGAAAATTTTCTCCTCAGCCTGGATTCTTAGATGATCTGGTTTCCTCAGTGACTGTGGATAACTGGATGATTTAGTATTTCTCTTTCTCACTCTCTATCAACTTCCAATACTCTTCTCTATAAACCTTCAACAAAAAGTATCATCTGGTGTACAGCATTCCCACAAGAAGCCACATTACACCACTGTGAAATATTTAGTGCTAAGATGCACAAATGAGGATTGGAGTATATGAAACTTATAATTTAATAACATGTATTCTGTAATTCATAGGCAATAATCCCTCCTCCAAACACACCAGGGTTATAGTCTCTCACTCAGGTTTCTCAGAGTAAGAGGGTGTGTTAAGATCAATTTGTTCATTTTCCACACATGCAATCAGTACCGTGAATGGCACATAACAGTTTAGAGAGAAAGGATATGTAGTACTAAGAAGGCATTTTTGGATGCTTAAGAAGTCAGGTTTGTTTAGCTGATGGAAAAGAAATAGAAATAGTAAATGAATGTAGGCAACTTCAGAAGTAAAACAAGATGTGAGAACAGGTGCATTTCTGCTTAGCAGTATCAACTCTCTGGTCACAGTGAACAACTTCATAAAGAACTTTTCTTACTTCTAAAGAAATTATTACTGAGTAAAGCAATTTTTTTAAAGGGCTAAAGGTTTCTTGTTTGTTTTTTAAAGTGTTAAATGCTTACTCTCATGTGAAGTTTGCCTAAAGATTATGCCCGAGAAACTAGAAACTATTGTTTCAACTTAGAATAAATACAAATAAAATAAACCTATTTTAAACACTTTTTCATCTTTAGCTCTTAATGGGCTCTACAAAAAAACAGTATCATTATCCATTATTATAGAAACCCAAGCCTTTAAAAAAATACATTGCCATCCATAGGTGGTCCTTATTAGTGTTTACTTGAATTTCTAAGATGAAAAAGTAATTTAAAGGCCCATAACAGCAAGTCACTTCTGTCTCTCCACATCAGAGGAAAACATGAATACACAAAAGAGAACTCTATCCCACACATAACAAACAAAGGTGTGTATGTGTGTGGGGGGGAAATATACCAGTTCACTTTATCTGGTTTAAAATAAATAATAAATTCAAAATGTTGATGTATTCCAACACTGAAAATAAAGTCTGCTTTTGATTTTTAGGACTAGTTCTTTGGTTTGAGGGGGACTAATGATACAAATGTTCATAATGGGTCCATCTAAATACAGAGCTGTCCATCTAAATACTGACTTTCATTTATAATAGTCTGTTTCATATATGTACACAATATATTTATTCATAGACAAGATGGCTGAGGTAATACATTTTATTGAACCAACTTCTGTTGGTGACTGAGAAACCTTTTAAGCTTACACAGAACTCTTCCTCAGATCTGGCCACAGCTGTCCGTTAAACTATCAGTGCCACAGCTAACTACAAGGTGGAGCAGATTGTTTACCATAAATCGTTAACATTTCTTGTAGGGGAGTGAGGACTGATATGAACTCATAGAGGACCTTTGAAAGCATAGTGATTGTCTGGTTTCACCCACCTCCTCTGACCACAAACACCAAGTTGTCACTTACCACCCCACACTGGAACTCATGCTGGGTATCATCCAACAACTACAACTACAACTCATACTTGTGAAGTGTTTGCAGAGTTCTGTGTTCCCATCCCCTTATTCAATGTGTAAAATACCCAGTTATACAGCTCCAGTATGTCTGATACCACTGGAGCATTTGCTAGAGATTCAGGCTCTATTGGGGGCTATCTTTTGGGTCCATGAGAAAACAGATATTAGGCTGCCATATTCTGGACTTCAAGCAGCACTTAAATTGGGAGCACCTAATACTGCTGATATGAGCTCCACTGGCTGCCCGTGTTTTCACATTTAAAGACCTAAGTGGTTTTGGTCTGTATTTCCTGAGAGATCTCTCTTTTCGCCCCATATTTCTACAGTTGCAATCAGCAAAGTTACTTACACCTGAGTTCCCTCAAGACAGATGAGAGGCATCTATGGACAAGAGTTTCTTTGTGAGAGCCTCTTGACCTGGAACATGGCACATGCCCTAACTCTCTCACACAAGCCTACCCTGGTCTGCGAGAACTGAGATTGATAAATCTTCCAGGCATGCTGCAAGGTTCACCTTTTCAGTCACGAGGATGGGGTATTTGAAAGTTGTGATATCATAAACATATGGAGGGTGAATGAAAGCAAAGCTCAGAAGATGAGATGGTGCCTTTAACATTCAAGTTTTTAAAATTGAAATAGGCACAGATTTCTCTCTCCCTGTTTGCCAGTATTGCCTGCTAGACTATAATCTCCTTAGGGCAGGGACTGTGTCTTGCCAGCTGTTTGTACAATGCCTAGCATAATGGCTCTCCAATTTCAGTTGGGGCCTCGAGGTGCTATTGTAGTACAAATTAATAACAGTATTGACCAAAGTTATTCACAGTGTCCTGAGACAAAGCAGGACAAATAACACAAGATATTATTTCCAGTGGATATGCTGTGTAAATACTGCCTAGTTTCCTTTAAATAATACTGAATTTGATATTTCACAATAATCTATATATATAAAAGTCAAGTGGTGTATGTATGTATGTGTGTATGTATGTATGTATGTACGTATGACTGCGAAGTCCTCCCGCACCGTTTGAGCCAGAGACTTGAAATTTGGTACAGTGAGGGGTCTTGGGGTCTAGATGCTGGTAAGGGTCAAAAAAATTTTGGATCTCACCTCTGACGCCCCCCAGGGGTGAAAGTCTTTCAGGGCCAATCACATCGGCTGGGCGGTTAGGTGGTGATGATGTCATAATACCCCCCTCCAACAGACACCTCACTCGCTCAGCTCACCCCTCCCTCCTCCAACGGAACCCCGGAGATCCCTCAGTTCTCTGCCCCTCCCCTCTCCCAACGGAACCCCGGAGATCACTCAGCTCACTGCCCCTCCCCCCTCCCAACGGTACCCTGGAGATCACTCAGCTCACTGCCCCTCCCCCCTCCCAACGGAACCCCGGAGATCACTCAGCTCACTGCCCCTCCCTCCTCCAACAGAACCCCGGAGATCACTCAGTTCACTGCCCCTCCCTCCTCCAACGGAACCCCGGAGATCACTCAGCTCACTGCCCCTCCCCCCTCCAACGGAACCCCGGAGATCACTCAGCTCACTGCCCCTCCCCCCTCCCAACAGAACCCCGGAGATCACTCAGCTCACTGCCCCTCCCCCCTCCCAACGGAACCCTGGAGATCACTCAGCTCACTGCCCCTCCCTCCTCCAACGGAACCCCAGAGATCACTCAGCTCACTGCCCCTCCCTCCTCCAACGGAACCCCGGAGATCACTCAGCTCACTGCCCCTCCCCCCTCCCAACGGGACCCCGGAGATCACTCAGCTCACTGCCCCTCCCTCCTCCAACGGAACCCCGGAGATCACTCAGCTCACTGCCCCTCCCTCCTCCAATGGAACCCCGGAGATCACTCAGCTCACTGCCCCTCCCTCCTCCAACGGAACCCCGGAGATCACTCAGCTCACTGCCCCTCCCCCCTCCCAACGGAACCCCGGAGATCACTCAGCTCACTGCCCCTCCCTCCTCCAACGGAACCCCGGAGATCACTCAGCTCACTGCCCCTCCCTCCTCCAATGGAACCCCGGAGATCACTCAGCTCACTGCCTCTCCCTCCTCCAACGGAACCCCAGAGATCACTCAGCTCACTGCCCCTCCCTCCTCCAACGGAACCCCGGAGATCACTCAGCTCACTGCCCCTCCCCCCTCCCAACGGAACCCCGGAGATCACTCAGCTCACTGCCCCTCCCTCCTCCAACGGAACCCCGGAGATCACTCAGCTCACTGCCCCTCCCTCCTCCAATGGAACCCCGGAGATCACTCAGCTCACTGCCTCTCCCTCCTCCAACGGAACCCCGGAGATCACTCAGCTCACTGCCCCTCCCTCCTCCAACGGAACCCCGGAGATCACTCAGCTCACTGCCCCTCCCCCCTCCCAACGGAACCCCGGAGATCACTCAGCTCACTGTCCCTCCCCCCTCCAAACGGAACCCCGGAGATCACTCAGCTCACTGCCCCTCCCCCCTCCCAACGGAACCCCGGAGATCACTCAGCTCACTGTCCCTCCCCCCTCCAAACGGAACCCCAGAATCCATCAGCTCTGTGCCGCCCCCCACCTGCGAAGGTCCCCGGAATCCCTCGGCTCTGGGCCCCCTCCCCGACTGCGACGGATCTGAGTTGGGTTTGGTGGGACAGTAAGTGAGGTGGGGGTGTTGGGTTTGGTCGGGGGGTGAGGTGGGGGTGTTGCGTTTGCTTCGGGGGGTGGGAAGGTGTCGGGGTGGGTGAGGGGTGAGGTGTGGGTGTTGGGGTTGGTCAGGGGGTGTCAGCTGTCTGCCACCTCCCCACCTCCGACTGACCCGAGCAGCGCCGGGCACTTATGCTAGTTATGAATAATTCATATCATCACTGACTACTGCATACACTTTATAAGACTGCAAAAGTAGATGGGGTAAATAATATACTTGTGCCTCAGATGAAGCTATGGTTAAAGGATTGTCAGAGTTTCTATTGCAAATCCCTATGAAGAGAAGTTTATAACTCAGCCATAGCAAGATCTCTGGACTTCAAATTAGGTCAGATTATGATCAGTTTTCTTTTAAACTTTATTGATGTGCATCAATAAGACCATCATAAACAGTATATGAAGACTGAACAATCAACACGCTTTTGTAAAACTACTATAATTCAAATCATTACATAAATAAAATTCTGAGTAATGGACCAAAAGGGAACTATCCAAGCTCTTACTAGGCCAATCCCAAGCAATCACTTAGTAACTGATCATTTAAAAACAATTTTGTGCAACCCTGCTGAGACTGCAGAAGGTTAACTGACAGTATTATTTTTTGACAATGTGGCTACATAGGTAGAAATTGGCTCCCAACTCCATTGATAATGCACAAGCCAGAGGAATACATTTTATTTTTTCAAAGCATCTACAGAGCTGATGGAGTAAAAAGTAATAAAGTCTCAGAGTCACTTTTGTGAGCCGGAGATTCACCCTAGAATCGAGCTGAATCACTTTGTGTAGGAATGACCTGCAGCTTTAACTTATTCTGGGCCAAGCAGTTAAAATTCAGGGAGAAGGATTCTGCCTCCTATCAGCCCCTTCCCCCCACCTTCTCCATCTCACCTAAGTTCTGTATGGATTCAGTGGAGAATTAATCCCTTACAACCCCTCTGTTTTCATTGAAGAAAGAAGATGCAACTCTGAATACACAGTAAGAGCACATTTGTTGAATTAGAGCATGTCATTTACACAGACATTTTACAATAATAGTTTGGGAGCATAGTGTAACAAAATTCCATTTAGTGGATGCATTAATGATAGAAAGATAAGGGAAGTGTGATGTTACACCCCATACTCTTCAAGGAAATATACTTATGAAATGGATATGGCGTAACTGAGATATATTTTATGCAAGGTGGATTTTGTCAGGTATCAACAGAAGGTTATAATTTACTGAATGTGATTATCCAATTTGTATGCGTGTATCATTTCTGTATCTAAAGTTAGGAATATTGACTATGTAACAATGACAACTTGTGTGTATTTGGGAGACCCGCACCAGACAACAGGCCCTTAAGAAGAAACAATAAGACTTTAAAGGTATCATCTCTCTCCTTCTTGAGAGGCATCTTGGGACATTTCTGTGACACTACTAGGTCAAGTGGTCTTGTCACCTGGTACTAAACACCATCTTGGACTTCTAGTAATGTTCCAATAAAAGGAGGGGGAGGTCAAGACTTGGAAACAAGATTCCCACCTTATGCAAATCTTATTTAAGGCTGGGGAGTAAGACAAACAGGTTGCTTCTCCTTTGCCTTCCTGCCCAAGAAGAAAGACTGCTGAAAGTACCTGAAGAGACAAAGGAACTGAGCAGTGGGAAAAGCAAGGGCTGAGTCCAGACTAAGACAGGAGTCTAGTCTGTAAAGAGAAATAATTGGAAATAACTCTGCAACTTGTTTAAAACAACATTTAGGGTGAGAAATTATTTCTTTGAAACCAATTTCTTTAAGATCTTAAGTTTATTATGTGTGTTTTGTTTTATTAGCTTGGTAATCTCATATAATCACATACTCTGCCTTTTACAGTTAATAAACTTGTTTTTGTTTATTTTCTAATGGCAAGGGGGAAGAAGTTGTGCATATCTTCCTCCACATTGAGGGAGGAGTGATTTTATGAGCTTACATTGTATAGATTTCTCTTCAGTGCAAGACAATATTATTTTAGGTGTACTTTCCAGAGGAGAGCTGCACTTGAGTTCTGGGTGATTTTCTAGCTGAAAAAACAATGAGGAGTATGGTGGCACCTTAAAGACTAACAGATTTATTTGGACATAAGATTTTGTGCGTGAAAAACCTACTTCTTCAGATGCATGGAGTGCAAATTACAGATACAGGCATAAATATATATTGTCACATGAAGCAAAGGAAGTTGTCTTATAAGTGGAGAATGAATGTTGAAAGCCAATTCAGTCAGGGTGGCTTGTATTATTAAGATTTCCACCAACCAGAGAACCTGGATTTGGGTGCAGGGGAGTCAACTATTCCCCCTGCCATACCACACGTTATGAAATTCTGATTCTGTGCATCCAACAAAATCTCTCTTCCCTTTTTAGCATTAACTTGCCCACAGAATTACTCATGCTCCCAAACCATAACTTTTAAAGCTTCTGTACCCAATGACTGGAAGATAGCTAATGTAAAACCAATATTTTAAAAGGGCTCTAGAGGTGATGCCGACCAGTAAGTCTAACGTCCGTACCAGAAAAATTAGTTGAAACAATAGTAAAGAATAAAATTGTCAGGCACATAGAAGAACATAAATTGTTGGGCAAAAGTCAACATGGTTTCTGTAAAGGGAAATCATGTCTTACTACTCTATTGGAGTTCTTTGAAGGAGTTAACAAACATGTGAACAAAGGGGATCCAATGAACATAGTGTGTACTTAGATTTCCAGAAAGCCGTTGACAAGGTCCCTCACCAAAGACTCTTGCTTAAATGAAATTGTCATGGGATAACAAGGAAGATCTTTTCATGGCTTGAGAACTAGTTAAAGACAGGGAACAAAGGGTAGGAATAAATGGTAAATTTTCTGAATGAAGAGGGGTAATTAGTGATGTTCCCCAAGGTCAGTCCTAGGACCTATCCTATTCAATTTATTCATAAATGATTTGGAGTAAGGGGTAAACAGTGAGGTGGAAAAGTTTGCAGACGATACTAAACTGCTCAAGATAGTTAAGGCCAAGGCAAACATTTTACAGATGGGGAAACTGTGGCACAGGAAGTGGAAGTGACTTACCCAACTCCCAGTAGGTCAGTGGCAGTCAGAGTCTGAGCCTATTGCTTTATCATCTAGGCCAGAGTTTCTCAAACTGTGGTCCGTGGACCACCAGTGGTCCATGAGCTCTATTCAGGTGGCCTGCTGATAGTTCCCTCTAAGAAACATGTCTGGATTGCCACACACAAGGTAATGAAGGGGTACCCACCTAAATTAGTGGAGCTGTGCATGTATGGCTCCACTAATTAGGTGCCTGGACCCCAGAGAAGACACACATGTAAGGTGAGATGGTGGCCTTGAGGGGAACAGGGAGTAGGTGTAAGGGGATAGTGGGGTGAGAAAAGGTGGTAAGGGGAATTTAGGATGTGCAAGGCTGTGATGAAAGAGAAAGAGGTGACTTTCTACAGCTCTAGGGCTATGGCTTCCAGGGAGAGACGGCTCTCCTTCCTAGCCTCAGTTCAGGGGCTGCCATGGCAGGAGAAACCCCCTTTTTCCCAGACCCAGCTTTGGAGCTGCTGCAGAGGGGAAGAGAGGGCACATCCATCATGTAAGAAAGTTAGTACTACTGATATTAAAATATGAGTTGTGTGCTTTAACTTGTAGAATAAAATACATTATTATTGGGGGGGTTTCTATAGTGCTTTAATCCAAAGTGCTTTACAATAATTAGCTAACAGTACAAACAACATTTGGAAATATAATTAAGTGATCCACAGAGATGTTCAACAATTTTCAAGTGGTCCGCGAAAAAGAAGTTTGAGAATCACTGGTCTAGGCCATATTTAATTGGAATGAAATAATCCTTCAAAAATCTACAAATCCTTCCTAAAGTGGAATTACCAGGCTCTAATTATTTTATGTGCTGATGTTATAAACTTTGGCTACAAGTAAGCTTTCCTGCCTGATGAGACAAACCAAGGAGAGCAAGCTAACCATTAACAGAGCACTGACTGCTGCTAGTAAAGGAACCTTCTTGACCCGGCTCTTCTGTCTGTTGATAAGGCAGAAGGCCTGGATATGAAATGGCACACTGCAGTTTTCATTCCATTTCTAAAGGATTCAGACAACACTACATTTTAGGCCACCCTATAGAGTAAAAATAGTTGCTGGAGAAAATCATAGGGGAAAGAATTTGTATATATGTCTGGGAAAAATGGAGCATGACCATTGTGCTGAGAACCCTGTACTGTGATGCAGATTTTACAAATCCATGAATATGTACTTTCCAGATGCAAAGAGTCTGGAAATCTGTATAACAAGGATATACTTGAGGTCTTATTACCTAATACCTTTTGTTTAAAAAATATTAAAGAGTACTAGTTAAAATAAAATGATTGTTTTGTTTTGTTTATATTAAAATGCAGATTTTTTGTATATTAAGCAGATATGTGGTATTCACTTTCAAAGCAGTGGGAAGCTATTTGACCTTTAATTTAAGTCTGATTAAGTACAATAGCCCTGGGATGACTAATGATTCCTGAGAAAAAATCCAAAATCTGCCATTTATTTCAGCAATAATGTAAGCAGGAATACATGAAAGAATATTTATTACAATATTTTATATAGTTTGGTCTGCTATCTGGGTAACACACAAATCTTGCAGACACGATATTGGAATCTGATGTAAGGTAAGATTAAGATTTGGCCCTTTTTCTCTCAGTCATGTATAGAAACAGCGAAATAACCACCAGGGGAAGATAACAGTAATACACAATTGAATAATAAAATATGCCTGTTAACCTTCCTAGTCTAACTGATAAATTTCTTATGTCATACAAGCCACGTCTAAATATTGATTCACAGATAATATTTTGGCTGAACAAAACTGACAGGTGCATTGCTTTTGTAGGAATGAGTGTAATTCTGTGTCATGGTCATTGACATTTTTGAACATTATTAGACATTACATGGTACCAATGAGGTGAGGTAGATATAACATTTCTATTTTAAATCTGAATGATCTTATATTTGTGATGCTAAATAAAAGTATCATTTTTGTAGTTAGTTTCTATAATGTAGATTAAGCTAACTCCCAGGTAGATATAATTCTTAAAAAGTAGTTCTAGAATTAGGGGAACAGAAAGTCTCAGGAATAAGGAAATTACTAGATTTTCAGATTGGGCCCACATAACAGTCTGGCTCAACAGTGCCCTGGCCCATCTCAACCCAGTATCCTGAGAGAAATCTTTCTTCATCCCCTGGCCTGCTCTCCTGCTATCTACTACCTCCCTGAAAGCTAGTTCCTGATTTGTCCCTCAGGATGGAAAACCAAAAGCAGATCTTGACCCACCACCCATCATTTCCTTGTATTCCCCACATCGAGCTGTCCCCACATGTTGTCTCCTGTCATAATCTTGGACAGTGAGTTCATTGGGGGCAGGGACTGTCTTTTGTTCTTTGTTTGTTCAGCACCTAGCACAGTGGGGATCTGATCGATGACTAGGGCTCCTAAATTGATGGAGACAAAATAAATAAATAATAAAATAAAATAATGGAACAGTCAGCATGGTAACCAACAGCAACCAGATTGGGGAGGTAGCATTGTGAAATGAGTAGGAAGGATGAGTAAATTGAGAGCTGGATTAATAAAGATATCTGGGAGTGTCGGCGAGAGTGTGTGCACACTTGGGAAGCAGGGTAGGATCAGCTTTATTTGGGGGGAATAGAGAAAGCAGGTGGGAAGAAGAGGCTCCCATTGGGGAGGGAAGAAGGAAAAGGGAAAACCCTGAAAATTATAGTTACTTTCAGCAGACTGCACAATAGTGGAGAGGGATACCGTGCTAATGGTTAATATAAGAGAAATGGAAATATTTTCAAGGACTGCTGTAAATACATTAGATTTTCCTATCCCTTCACTCAAAGGTTGGGCAATGTTAATCCTACAGGGAGTAAAAATATCCCTCTTCAGCAAAAACGTGAAACACCAATGTGAGAGGAACTCTTTAAAAATACATAGCTTGGATGACAGCACTTTTCTCAATAACACATGCACTTTCTTACTCAGTGAAACAAGCAAATTGGTGGAGACCAGATCCTAACACCCTTGCTTGCAATAACTAGCACCAAAAAGGGGGACAATTTGTGAAATAAAAAGAGTTATTTGGCATCAGCAAGGTGTCAAAATCTGGTCCTGACTGAGATAAACAAAACATATCATCATTTTTCTACACAGCAAACTACTCAGTTCATTGAGATTGGCATTGTATGATGCATCAGTTGAATTTTTCAACCAACATTACTCTGTTTCACTTCCAATCTGTTGTAGTTTGCATCAGCTGTGTTATATATAGTTTTGCAGCTGGGTCATTATAATAGTGTGACAGCAATATTCTGTTTTTCTTAGCGACACCACGTTTCTCTTGGGGACACTTGACGTTACACAGCCTGAGTGGAACAAACCCTTTTATTCATAAACACTCCGGCCAGAAATTTTGATAAGCAATAACATTCACAGAAAGCTAATGTGTCACACACAGTAGTACAGGTGAGGTTGCATTCATGCACCAGGCGTGATCCTGAAGCCACTTTGAAAGCTCTCGATTTGCTGAGAGTTAAAACAGGAGGAGAAGAATTAAGAATGTCATACAGGAGCAAGAGGCCAATAAATAAATAAATTATTGAGACGCATAGTAAGGAGGAGGTGGTGTTGCAATCATCACCACTGTCACCATGAATGGTAGGAGGGCTTTCAACAGACTTTGTTCTCGTCCTATCTTTATACTTTTCCCACTGCAGAGAGATAATAACTGACACTACTATAGCATCATCATTTCATTTAACATTTAAAAAGTGCCTGTAAACATAAAACCTGCAGGTACATGGCCCTTGTGATTGTGATCTGTACCTAAATGGGTGTCTCTGGTCCCTGACTTTCTTCTTTTCTCAGTCAAACTAGGCTGGACTGATTTGGGTGGAGCACTCTTCTGTGACCTGCCATTACCAGAAGCACTATTAGGTGGAGACAAAGCTAACTTGGGAGCACTTATGAGAGGAAGGATGCTCTCGCAGTTAATACAGTGGACATTGGATTTCTAAATTCCATTCCCAGCTCTAGAAGGCTTCCATCTGATGTTAAACAAGGTACTTAACTCTCACTGCTTCAGTCCTCCATTTGTACAATTGGGGTTATGTTTCCCTAGCTCACAGGGGTGTTTTTGTATTAAAATCATTAACCCTTGCAAGGAACTCAAACATTTTCTTAATAGTAATGCTCTTAATTAGGTAGAGAAAGTGTCATGCTTCACTCTTTCCATCTCTTCTGATGAAGAAAGCCAAAGCCAGGTATATGACACCTGGAAAATGATTACAGAGATTTGTGGCAATTTGTATTTTTTAAAATTGCCCTTCAAGTGAAAATTGGTAATTGAAGTTATACTGTATAAGTACCTAGCTAGACAGATGTGTGAGGCCTTCCCTGTGGCTACTGCACAGGGTGAAAGGAAAGGGAAAAGAAAGAAAGAAAAAGAAAAAATTCCTCCTTACTTATACTTCCGTTGTGTTTGCTTTCTGTCATTATGGACCTGGAAGGCTCCCTTTGACTTCAGTTGGCTTTAGGTCGAGCAGTGTGCATGGCCAGCAGAAGTTTCATACCGTGACTAATTAGACACTGTTTGAAGCAAAGAGCAGGTAGATGGAATTATTGTTTTTTAAAGGAAAAATCAAATCTTATCCTGGAGATAATCAAAGTTTCCGAAATTTTTCAGTCACTGCTCCAATTCATAGGTCTTAGGTCACCAAAATCAGGGAGCAGAAACTTCAACATCCAAGTCAGGGAGCAGAAACACCAGAAGACAGTTGCACAGCATGAACAGCCAACCACAAATAATGAATACTGATTTTAAACAATTTGCAAGCAACCCATCGGCTGGAACTTATTTTCACAAAAGATTAAATTGTGGCAAACAGCAAACAATATTCATAAAATCATTTGTTCACTGATAATTCCAACAGGAAAGAGGTTAAATCTGCTAAATAAATTATTCATCACAAATTATTCACTCAACTCTAGCTACACTCAGACGCCTAATTTTTCCAGGATATGTGACAAATGCTTTTGGATCACTTAAGTCATGCCTGGATGCAAGTGTAAAGCCTCCAGCAGCATACAGCTAGAAGTGGGAAGAAGTGTAAATACTCTCAGCGGCTGCCATATCAAAAAGCAATCACGATTCTCATTGAAACAAGCTGAGCTCTTTAGAAGAATGTTAATCAGCACTCTTCAGACAGATATCTCACTGGAGACAATGAACAGTGAGCTCTCTACTATTTACAATCTCTGAACGGATTATCATCAATTGAATTATGTGTAGCTGAAATTAAACAAACATTACATTTAACAGACTTTCCCCCTTTTTCTTTACTGTTTATTTAAAACAACATTTGATCATCAGTCCTCAATTTATATCATATTATATTTGCATGGATACTGACCAAGAGGGCTCTTCAGGTTTTGGAGATGAAGCGCCTCCATGAAGATTATTTAGTATAATTGAGGTCATTACTAGAATCAAAGGGTTGACAACCTCAGAGAAATGTGGGGTTGGCTGCTTAACTCAAAGCTGGTCTCTTATGCATGCTTCAAAAAATGGGGTCTCAAAGCACAATCTATTCTGGGGTAGCCACTGTAAAAATAGCCAGCTGTACCTTTGCTCAGGTCCCTGAGATCCAAAGTACAGGACACTCATGAGCTGGCATCAGGAAAGCAAGGAGCTTGCTCTCTTCCAGGTCATAGAATCACTCTCACTATCAACAGAAGAGATTGAGAACAACCTTCCAACTCTAGATAATTCAACCGCCTAGTAATGTAGGCATCCACACACACCACTAGGATAACAGGGAAGACCTGGGTTCACAGTTCCTGTACCAGAGCAGGGATTTGAACATATTGAATGCATGAGTAATTGCAGTAGATCTGAAACTGCCTTTTTTTTTTCAGTGCATAAGCTATTCATGAAAAAATATTTCATCTAGCTGTACTCTGGGCTCTAGTGTTTAAACACCAATTCCTCCTAACCACCTCCAAGAGGAACCCATGTTTTCCTCCAATCTTTGCAAGTATGATTAACATGGGGGAAATCAGAGGAACAGACAGTGAGCTTCAAACAAACTATTTATAGATATATATTTTTAAAATGAAAAAGGATCAAGAAACAGTTTTCTTAATTAGGTAGAGAAAGTGTCACACTTCCCCCTTTCCATCTCTTCTGGTGAATCAAGATCAGGTAGAATTAAAAATAGAAAAAGCTTTATGTTTTTGACAGCCAGAAATGCGACACCCCACAAATGATTAAAGAATTTTCTGACAATTTGTTTTTTTCTTCAATTAAAATTGTCCTTTGGGTGAAAAAAAAATGTTGATCTCCTCTCCGAGATTCAGTTAATATTTTCAACCAACCCAGCTACACAAGCCATGTTTTGCTTCTTAGGACCATTAATTCTATGTATTTATTTAATACAAAAGTTAGTGATTTTAGTTCAGACAGAGTGAAACAACTGAAAAATGAATTGTCATGAGGGGAAAGGGGGAAAAGGGGAGTCTATTCACTGATCGGACACTTCCATGAGGCCACAGCTGGGGATTAGTTGTGCCAGTCTGATGTCTCCTCCTGTGGGTCTCTTACTCAGGACTCGACTGCTCCCTCTTTATGGCTTGACCCTCCAGCCAGGTCGCTGCAGTTTTCCCACTTCTGAGAGGTGTGTGTACCAAAATCTCTCTAGACAAGCTGTCCCAGGCAGTCTTCCAATTCACTGCCCCTGAATGGTGCCACTTCCCCACAGGCATACCCCCTTCTCCAGGTTCCATACCAGGGACCCTACAACCACCTAGATAGGTCTGCACTAAACCACACCTTGATGTGGTTTCCCTGGACTGCTTCCTACACCATGTCTCAGTCTCCTTCTCCACCCTCCTCAAGGTGTGCCCTTCCCTACTGATCAAGCTCCCTTCTCTCCCTCGCCTCAGAGAGAGTGCAGACATCCTCACTGCAGCCTCTTCTGCCCTCAGCTACTGGACTTTAGACAAGCCCCAGCTGTTCCTGTCCATGTGAAAGTCATTCTTTAATTAGTCCACATTGCTGCCTGGCTCCTCCTCAAGGTACTGCCTAGGCAAATAATTGACCCACCTATTAACTGCCCCTTCAGGGACTAGTGTGGAGTGAACACTCCATTACATGAATGCTTAGAATAGATTCCTTTAAGTGACAAATCAAAAGACAAAAATTCACTTTACACAGTAGTGTAAATGCCATCTCTTCTGGATATTTTAGGGATGGGTAAATGGAAAAATAAGAACCCCACCTCACATAGCCACTGGTCCTGATCCAATAAACTGATCCTCCCATGAGACTATTCTTTATGTTGCTAGTACCTTAGTCTGTGTGATTTGCCAGTTTGCCCAGATTTCTCCCTGCACGCCTATGATAAATGAAGCGGGGGGTGTAGCTCCTTTTATGGACACCCAGCCAACCAGTAGCCATAAAATCCCTCTGAGTAGATCAGGCATGTCCAAAGTCCGGCCCGGGGACCAATTGAGGCCCGTGTTCTAATTTTCACCGGCCCGCAGACGCTTTTCTAAAATCAATACTATGCGGCCCGCCAGCACTGTCGCCAACCAGTGCGCGGAGCCGCAGCCGAAGGAGAGGGGCGGGGTCAGTAAGAGGCGAGCGGCGGGGGGAGGGGGGGAGAAGAGCGGAGGCTGAGCCGGGGCCGGGTCACGAGGCGAGGCGGAGCCGGCAGAGAAGAGCGGAGGCGGAGCCGGGGCCGGGGCACGAGGCGAAGCGAGGCGGAGCAGAGTGGAGTCGGGGCCGGGGCCGGGGCACGAGGCGAGGCAAGGCAAGCCGGGGGAGGGGGGGAGTGAGAGCACGGCCGGAGCGGGGCGGGGCGGGGCGGGGCGGGGCGGGGGGGAGGGAAGAAGAGCGAGAGCACGGCTGGAGGGGAGGGGGAGGGAAGAAGAGCGAGAGCACGGCCGGAGGGGAGGGGGAGGGAAGAAGAGCGAGAGCACGGCTGGAGGGGAGGGGGAGGGAAGAAGAGCGAGAGCGCGGCTGGAGGGGAGGGGGAGGGAAGAAGAGCGAGAGCACGGCCGGGGCGGGGGGGGGAGGGAAGAAGAGCGAGAGCACGGCTGGAGGGGAGGGGGAGGGAAGAAGAGTGAGTGCACTTCTGGAGGGGAGGGGGAGGGAAGAAGAGCGAGAGCACGGCCGGGGCGGGGGGGGGGAGGGAAGAAGAGCGAGAGCACGGCTGGAGGGGAGGGGGAGGGAAGAAGAGCGAGTGCACTTCTGGAGGGGAGGGGGAGGGAAGAAGAGCGAGAGCACGGCTGGAGGGGAGGGGGAGGGGGAGGGAAGAAGAGCGAGTGCACTTCTGGAGGGGAGGGGGAGGGAAGAAGAGCGCGTGCACTTCTGGAGGGGAGGGGGAGGGAAGAAGAGCGAGTGCACTTCTGGAGGGGAGGGGAGGGGGAGGGAAGAAGAGCGAGAGCATGGCCAGAGGGGAGAGGAGGGGGAGGGAAGAAGAGCGAGAGCACGGCCGGAGCAGGGGGGAGGGAGGGAGGGAAGAAGAGCGAGAGCATGGCCGGAGCGGGGGGAGGGAGGGAAGAAGAGCGAGAGCACGGACGGAGCGGGGGGAGGGAGGGAGGGAAGAAGAGCGAGAGCACGTCCGGAACGGGGGGAGGGAGGGAGGGAAGAAGAGCGAGAGCACGGACGGAACGGGGGGAGGGAGGGAGGGAAGAAGAGCGAGAGCACGGCCGGAGCGGGGGGAGGGAGGGAGGGAAGAAGAGCGAGAGCGCGGCTGGAGGGGGGGGCGGATAAGAGCCGGTGCCGGGGGGAGGCAAGTGGCAGGAGCCCCACATGTCTGCCGGGGAACAGGGTGCTTTCCCACTTTGCAGGGAATAGCTACCATCATCTCTATTTTTAAATTAGCAAATTGCATTTTAAATAGTTTTCAGCGCATTTAAAAACTTTTTTCTGTAATAAATGAAAGCGCAGTGATATTTAGATGAGTTGTGTGCCAGGAAGAGAAAACCACCAAACAAGGACCTAAAGATCCCCTGTCTTCACATGCTTGATTTCATTCCTTAATTAGAGCCATTAATCAGTAGGTATGAGATATGAGGCTTAAGGGCCACCAAGACAGAGAGCCTCCAGCTACTGGGGCTGCTTCTGTCCCCCCTCCCCCCTCCTGCTGAGTCCATAATTGGCCCCACACCCCAGGAGGTGATGATGGCTAGGAGAACAGGTCTTTCACCTTCCTGCTGCCTGCGGGGCATGCATAGTGCAGGGGTGTGGGGTCTGATTGCAGGCACTAGCAGAAGAAGGTGGGGGGAAGAGACCCCCTCCACCTCCCCAACCGAGATCCAGCCACGGACCTACCTGCTGGATACTTCCTGGCTCTCTTTCCCCCCCCCCCTTGCAAGCCCTGCTCCAGCTCCCAATGGGAGCCATGGAGCTAGTGCTTTTGGCTGGAGAGTCCCCTTGGAGCCAGAGACCTCCAGAGCTGGTGAGTGTGGCCAGGTCAAGTGTGGATGAGTGTTTGGGATGCTGGGCTGTGAGGATTGGTGTGGACTGTGGAGGATGTCTGGTGGAGGGCGCAAAATAAAAAGAACAACAATATCAAGATTATCAAATTATTCATTTATTTTCATTAAATATATAAGGTAAATAATGAAATTAGTAAAATTTCAAACCAAACATATATTCTAATATGCAATGCTACCTTATGCAATATTCATTTAAAAAGTTTAAAATAAGCAGTGCTCCAGGAAAAGGGAATGGGGGGGGGGCAGAGGTGCAAGATAAAATTTTTGCCAAGTTCACTATTTTATAGCAGCTTCCCTCTCCTGCAAATCTGGGTCTGTGTCCATTGCTCCTTTTTGCTGCTTCTCCTCTCTGGTCTGGTGCTAACCCCTGAGGGTTATGTCTGCTCTTAGTCAGCCCACTTGACAAGTTTGATTGTCCTTGATCTGTCTCTCCTTCCTCATTCACACCTCATTCATTCAACAGGGCACTTGATTATAAAGTCGGGGGGGGGGGCGGATCTTATTCTCCGGAGGAGAGGGGCGGGGTCAGTAAGAGGGGAGCAGGGGGGGGGGAGAAGAGCGGAGCCGGGGCAGGAGGCGAGGCAAGGCAAGGCAAGCCGGAGGAGGGGGGAGCGAGAGCACGCTGGAGCGGCGGGAGGAGAGCGGGGGGGGGGGGGGGAAGAGCAAGAGCGCGGCCGGAGCGGGGGGGGGAAGGGGGTCGGCCCTCACACATCTTCACCTTGCCAAATCTGGCCCTCTTCCCAAAAAGTTTGGACACCCCTGGAGTAGATGTTCTCTAATTGTTCTACCTGTAAAGGGTTAAAAAGTCTCACTGCTATGCATAGGTAAAAGGAAGTGAGTGGGCACCTGGCCAAAAGAGCCAGCGGGAAGGCTTGAACATTTTAAATTGAAACAAGACTCACCTTTTGACTGTGTATTGTTTTCCTGGTGAGAGGCAGACAAGGCAACAGCTATCTGTAAGAAGCTTGGGCCTGATATGAAAAATATCATCAGATTCATTCCTAGAAACCACTAATTTAAAACCCCAGATATGTAAATAGATCAGGAAATGTTTAGGGAGATGGGATTAGATTTATCGCTTTTGTTTCATTATGGTTTGTTCATTCCTCTGGGCTAACGCCAGGTGCTTTTGTTTCTCTTGTAACCTTTAAGCTGGACATCAAGAAAGCTATTCTTGGTGCTTAATCCTTGTAGGTGCTCTTTTAAAATCTAGCAACAGCCTGAGTTCCCAGATGTATATTCTTTCTTTTTTTTATTAATAAAATTTACCTTTTAAAGAACAGAACTGATTTTTGTATCTCAAGAGCTTGTGCATATGTTGTTTAATTAGCTGGTGGCAATAGCTGATTTCATTTTTTTCCCTTTCTCAGCTCTTCCCCGGAGGGGGGTGAAAGGGCTTGAAGGTACACCACAGGAATGAATTCCCAAGTGCACCTTCCTGGGCTCTCAAAGAGGTTCTGCACTTGGGTGGTGGCAGCATCTACCAATACAAGGTCAGAGAAATGTTGTAATACAAGCCTGAACTGGCCAGAATTAATTTTTAGAATCCTTGCAGCCTCCCCCCCACACACTTTCTGCACTCAAAGTGCCAGAGTGGGGAATTAGCCTTAACAACCCCTTTACATTTTTTTGGCTTTATTTTGCATGCCTGACTGAAAGGAGAAGAACTCCTGGGTAAAATCATCTCATGATCATGAAAGGATTTTGCTGCCTTCACAGTGTGTGAAACAATATCTATTTTGGGTATCTTGCTTGTAAATCAAATTGTTATAAACCAGATTATCCACTCTTATCTAAATTGTTTGTTTTGCTTAACAAGCACTTGTGTTAATGAATTTTATCTTGTGAATTTTGATGGTGAATGAAGCATTGTGATAATTTAGGATAAATCCATCATGTATAACACAGAGTCAGAACTGGCCATTTCCCCTTTCTAAATGTTTAATGATGTTAAAAAGAAAATCTTTCAAATTAGCTGTTTTGTTTTCGAGTGTAGTTTCCTTAGCTATCTACTATACTGTATCACACAAGAAAAAAGTCCAGGTTGAATATTTCATATTAAATTATTAGTAAATGTTTATTTCATCAAAAGAAACCAGATAATGTTGAATATAAATGTATTTTATTTTTACCCTGACTGGTGTGTAGCATCTTGTTATAAATCAGCCCAACTGCTCAGTCTCTGTGACAATACTATAGTTGTCAACTCAGTTGAACCACTCCATTAGTACTTCATTTTGACTTTAGTTCCATATATGGCGCAGCTGCAGAATCAGGTCCTAAAATAAGAGCAATGAGTTTGATCCTGGGAGGTGCTAATCATTTCAGTAAAGGTGTTGAGCACCCTTAAATCCCATTGGGTACAGTGGGATTTATGAATGCTCATTACTTCAAAAGAGTCATTCTGCACTTTGCAGAACCAAGCCAAAAATGAGAAAATATTCTTGATGACTGATGGTTTTAGGTGGGACATAATAAATCATACACATTTTAATATTTTGTTCTAATAAGGAATGCGTCAGCATGTGGCTATTGACCTAGCACTCATTTGCCAAAGCAAACACTTAAAAAGAAACTTTTTAGCAACAACAAAAACACACAAACTCAGCTCATGGATAGATCTCATGAGCTACAGGTCTAATTCCAGTCATCCCAGTTGACTTCAGGCTGGGACTTCACTTTAAGCTTGCTGACACTGAGAGAAAAAGAAAGGAGGAGATAAATTTGCCTGTTATTATGATGTCTAAATTAACATACAGAATGTGCTGAGAGACTTGTCAGAGTTTATTAAACCATTCAAGGAGTTGGTGACTAACTCCAACAAAGAAAAAAAAATCCTCTTTCAGTTGAAGCTCATTAAAATATTTTCTATAAAACTTCACATTTAACATTGGAAATCATATTAGCTCCTGTATGAGGAGTGTTATGGGTTCTAAATTTAAAACACACCTATTAATAAACCTTCTCAGCTATTCAGAGAATTTATTATAAGTCTCCCAGTGCAGGTTTTATTATATTTTATTTCCTACCATTGGTCCATCCACACTGAACAGATTTTTTCCCCTGAAAGCTCCTAACACTTTGTTACAAACAGACTTCTCTTCCATTTTGTTTTTTACACAAGTAGCCAGATAGAAGTTATCCCTTGACATTTTGCTATGCTCCTATCATATTTCCAGGCTGACTGCAAGCAGGAAGTATTTGAGGTTTCATAACTGGTTTACCTGAAATTTCCAGTCCAGATATGGAGATTCAATAGGCCAAGATAGTTTGAACAGTTATCTGAAGTATACTTTGGCCTATTCTTAGAGTAGAAGCAAGTCTCAAAGGAGCTACTACATAAAGCTTTTGAATAAAAAAACTTTCATGAGTGATAGCTGCCATACATTACCAGACATTATGAGCTTGATACAGGCACTCCTGGGTGAAACTATATTCTGTGGTCAGACCAGATGATCCTAATGGTCCATTCCAGCCTTAAAATTTATAAAACTGAAAATCATTATTTTCCTATTTTAAATTATTTATAAAACAATGTAAACAGGGTTGGGACACAAACATATGACAAGGTGAAGATCAGACTTGCAACCATGAATTTTTATGGGAGTCTGTCATTGCAATGTTTCATGAAAGTACAGTGTATGAGAAGGGACAAAAAAAGGAGACGGAGAGGCAGAAGAAAATACCATTGCTATTTTATTATTGCAGCAAGGAAAAAAAATAAACAGGTTGATTAGGGTGACCGCACAGCAAGAGTGAAAAATCGGGATGGGGTTAGAGGGTAATAGGTTTCTATATAAGAAAAAGCTTTAAATATCAGGACTGTCCCTATAAAATTGGGGCATCTGGTCACCCTAGGTCTGATGTAGATCTCCCTTAGTCTCTCCTGTTGAAGTTGTTCCACTGTGGCTAACTAACTAAAGAGTTATTGGGACAGAGAATGAGTGTGACTCTATATTGGCTAGTTTAGGCATCTTCCTCCCTGGCATGCTGAGTTTGTGGATCACATTCTTAGGTGCCTATCTCTTCCCATTCAGTATACAGGGTGCCTAAATGCCTAGTTCAGGTTTTCTTGATTGCAATGTTGTCCCTGAGACTTTCTGGGCACCTAAACATTAGGCATTGCAATTTTCAGTCACAACTCCTTGTGGATCTGGGCCTGAAAGTCCAACATAATAAAATAAATATATCATCAGGACTTTCCAGGTATATTCTGCTATATTGGGTATGTCCAGTATTTTTGTCCATCCGTGAACCACTTAGAGGAATTGGGGTTTTAAAAATTACTTCCCCCCCAATAGTTACAATTATGTTTTCATAAAAGATTCTTTGAAGTATCTTAAAGAAACAGCTCAAATGTATCCCTTGGCATTAGCTGCATTGGATTTCCCTTTGGTTTTACCATTAATACATTTTGGATTAGTGCACTGCCATAGAAAATCCTGACACCCCGCATTAGGTTGTATGTTTAACAAGTTTGTGCCATACTGTGATGTGACATATGCTGTGGCAATTTTAATTAGAAGTTTCAATCTAAAAATTCAGTTGTCTAGATCCCTATTAGCTAATTCCCAGTGGGGGGTAATTGAAAAATAACTCATCTTCTCTAGGTAGTACAATCTTGCTAATCATCCTTTCAGAATTAAGTTAAAAATGGGATCTATATTTAAAAGGGAGTCATTCATAGTGACTTCTTTCAAAGCAGTAAGAACAAGTAATTTATTTTTAATACACAGTACTTAATATTTCCACATTCACTGTTGACATGCTAATAGAGGTGTTCAGATAATAAAATGGCACCTACCGACCGGTACCTCCGTCCCACCCTTAGCCGATACTCTGAAATATCAGTTTTTGAGGACCCTGTCTCTGGGAGGCAGAACTGCTTGTTAGTGCTTGTGGTAGTCAAACCACCATTTCAAGCATTAACATGCAATTTTTAAGAGCGCTAGCAAGTAACATTGTGGGTATTGCTGTCTGAGGAGAATCAGAATTCTATTTCTACTGAGGGGTGATGGGAAACTCTTCTATTTGGCAATTGCCACAGAGTTTTTAATCCTTCTTTAGTCTTTGCATATATTCCTATATTTCTGTCCTGTCATAACCATCAATTGTTCCTGGACATGTCACCTAGAACATTAGGGATGTCTTTTTGAATCTGACCATCTTGTTGCTAGCCTGACATCAAGACACTGTTGCACCAATTTACAATCAGTGTCTGAGATTTTGTTTAACATGTCTGGCTCTAATGAGCTGGGATTTCCCATCCAAACTGTTCATCCAGCTTTAAATCACAGCTCTTATAACTACAGAACAAGCTAACAATTTTTCTACCCACCTAACTTATGCCAATTCACAACCTCTTGAGCCCTGGCTAAGTTTCTTTATACTAGTATTTAAGGATGGGGAAACCAGGGCAGGTTAATATAAGAACCAACCAAAACCGTTGCAAAGAAATAGAATTAAATCTTTTTTTAAAGCTCTTTTAAAAAGGGAATATTCTCTTTGACATGCTAGCATCACTATCTTTATTTTCAGTGTCTATGCATCTTTCAGTTTTTGGTTTCCACCAGGACAGGAAGCAGAATGCAGAAAAACTAAGGCTATGCTAACCGATTACAGCAAGACTGGGTAACAAACTTTTATTTATGTTTCCCCCCCCTATACTCTTATGAGTAAGCTCTTATTTATATGTATATTATGGTAGATATACTCTTATGAGTAAGCTCTTATTTATATGTATATTATGGTAGAGTTTAGCGGCCTCAACCAAGATTTGGGCCCTATTGTGGCTGGCACTTGATAACACATACTAACAGACAGACCCTGGGCCAAAGAACATAAAGTCTAAATCAGTCATCCAGACAAAGTGTATCTATACTTTGAGAAGCAATGCGGTGTGCTAGCAACCAAGACAGGGAACCAGGAATGCTTGGTTCTAGTCCTGACTCCTCTATTTGTCTGATGAATAACCTTGAGCAAGGCATTTTACCCTTTTATGCCTCTGTTTGTCTAATTAGACAACCTTTTAAAATATTTATATGTGACATGCCTCCAACTAAATTACAAAAATTTGGATATGCAGATCATCTTGCCATGACAATCCAAACATCAAACCTCCATGATATTGAGAAAGAATTAACTGAGAACCTCCAAACTATGGAACAATACTTCCGGAAATGGCAGATTAAACCAAACCCTGGAAAAACAATAGTAAGCACATTTCATCTTGATACTAGGAGTGTCAAAAACATACTTAAACTAGCTTTCTGTGGTAAAAATATGTGATATGATTACAGTCCAGCATATCTTGGAGTGAAACTCGACTGCACCCTCACCTTCCATGATCATTTTGAGAAGGTAGCTGCAAAGATGAAAATGAGAGCCAACATAATCCAGAAACTATCAAGTACAATCTGGGTTGCATCAGCATGAGTGTTGCAATATCACTTTTATATTCAGTAGCTGAATATTGTGCACTGGTCTGAAGCAGATGAAGCCACATGGGACTTGTGGATATTCAGCTGAATACAGTGATGCAGTGCATCATGGGAACCCTTAAGTCAACTCCAATACTATGGCTACGGATCCTGTCTAACATTGCTCCCACGCTGTACACCGAACTGCTGCAACATTCCACGAAGCTCAGCAATTCCAGGAAAACAGATGTCTTCCTATCCACCAAGACCTTGACAACACCCCATTCCCACAACATCTTAAATCCTGCAAGTCTTCTTGAGAACATTTGTTTAGCCTCATGCAATCAGGCTACGATCAGAAGGAGGATTGGAAAACAGATTGGGCTACACAAGACTTAAAAAATAAGCATCTTCTGCCAGATCCTCTTAGAAGGTTCCTGGGTTTGACCTTGCATGGTCATATTGGTGAATTCTGAAGCAACCATGGTAGATGCAGACATCTAATGCACAAATGGAAAATCAATGACTCCCTGGCATGTGACTGTGGTTCCTTATGACAGACCATTGAACATATCGCTGCCTACTGCAATATGAAGCATGCATTACTGCAATAAATTCTGCTTCTCCTTATGTAGCCATTTGGCTCTATCAACTTCAGGTAAAATTGTAGTTGCTGCTCTTCACCAACCATATGAAAAGATATTAGACTATGAGTACTTTGGAGCTGGGGCTGTCTCGCAGTATGTGTTTGTACATTTTGTTGTAACTTGTTACATTAACACCAGTGGAAAATAAAATAAAGCCATCCAAAAATTCCCTCACTTTTTCCTCAAATCAATATATAAAAATTCTCTCCTACCTACTTAAATGTTACTGTTTGAAAAAAACAAGACCTCAATAGATTTTGTCAGCTTTATTCATTAACTTTAGTATTATTTTACAGTATAGCAATAAAATATATATTTCATAAATATTACCATTCCTATGTATAGCTATTGTGTTGCCCCCGCAACAGGTCACATGCTAATTGTATCAAGAATCAGAGAGGTAGCCATGTTAGTCTGGAATAGCAGAGGTAAAAAAGAGTCCTGTGGCACCTTAAAGACTAACTAAAGTATTACTAAGTGCCACAGGACTCTTTGTTACCTATGCTAAATGTAATAACTGATCTCTGTGGTGTGTTTTGAGGATAATTATATGCAGTTTACTTCTAATTGTGCATTGTGCTATAAGTCTTAATAAAGAATTATTACAGATGCCTAATTTTCTTCTTTTAGTCCCACAGCTTCTATTTCTTCAATGACCATCTGGTTCTGACTTCAAGAGGCAGCTCACTATGTTCTGTCTATGTGTAATAGGACTGAGAGAAGGACAAACTAATGACAAGGTATCAGGTCTAAGAGGCTTGGAGGGTTACCCACCGTTAATTGTCATGGATGTAGTGTGCAGCCTCTCTCTAGATTGGGGGTTGTGGACTTCATGCTCCTTTCCCCATGTCCTGGCCAAAACATCCACAGAAAGCCAAATTATTCTGATTTTGTGTATGATTTGGAAAAAAAAAATCCTTTGTGCACAGTCATGATGTCTCCACCAGGGCCACTTTAAGGTGCAAGTGAATGAGGTGACTGACTGTCTAGGCTGTGAGGCTTGGGGTGGGGGGTGGGGGGACGCCAGGCTCAGGGTGCTGTTTTTTTTGTTAGTGACAAAAAGGAAAATAGAATGTTTGAAGAAAATTATTTTGTATTTGGATTAATTTTTCACTAACCTCCAAGAATGTTCTGGACCTTAGTAGAATCTCGTGGAACCTAACAGACTTGCTGAGAACTACATTTTCCTCAAACCTCAAATGTTATCAACCACGCCCTTGCGGGCATATAAAGGGCAGGGTGTTTCCATTCTGTCAGTGAGATATAAGAATGAACTGAAATGACGTGAGAGTCCAGCTGCAATATTATGAACCTTTTTTTATTGTGTAATTGTGAACGTATACTTGTGTTTTAAGACTTGAAGAATTTAAGTAGTGACTAATAAAGGATATACGGACCAGTCGCATCTTAGGTACATTTAACATGCGTGAATTCAACTATACGCGGCTGGCCACAAAAAACAGGGGACGGGGACGGCAGCCCATGGCGGGGGCTGGGGCTGGAGCCAGCAGTCTGCCCGCCGCTGCAGGGACCAGGGCTGGTGCCGGCAGCCCACAGCAGAGGGCCAGCACTGGGGCAAGCAGCCCGGCAGCCTGCCGGATCGGGGCAGGAGCCGGCAGCCCGCGGCAGGGGCCGGGGCTGGAGCTGGCAGCCTGGCAGCCCGTGGGATCGGGGCAGGAGCCCCTCCCCACCCGGGTTAAAGAGCTAACGTTCAGTATAGTGAACTCAATGAGAGTTTCACTATATGCGATTTCTGCTTTACGTGGTAATCGCAGTACGTAACCCTCGCATAAGACGTGACATGCCTGTATTTAATGAGACACAACAGATATCTATCAAAACCCTATCCACACAATAATATAAAAGAAATACTGTAACTTATTTTGTTTTTGCTTAAAACAAATGTTTGTTGATTTTCAAAGACTGTGGAACATTGACTTTTGCTTTCCCTAATATTGTCTGTTTTCCCACATAGAAAATAAAATATGCCCCTGATGAGCTCAGGGAACTCAATTGCAATGTAGTTTGCACCAAGGGGAAAGTTTGATGGAAAATATCTGAAACAGAACAACATAGACTGAGCTTTAGGCAGTAGTGATCGTCCCAGAACAGAAGAAATAGAGAAGCAAAGTGTAGATGATGGAAGTCCTATTATTAAGAAATTAGTAGATTTACCTGAAGATAAACAACGGACATGAGGAAAGTGAAGGAGAATTTTCCAGTTTTCCTGATGGCATAAAGGAGAGTGATGATAAAAAGAATATGGCTCACATGAAAAGGAAAGTAATGACAAGGAAAAATCTGATTTACATGAAAAGGAGAGAAACAATAAAGAAGAATCAGCCTCTCATGACGACAGAAAGAGCAGTGAGAAAAACTGAACAACTCAAATCGATACATCAGATCCCGCTTCATGGCTGGTAATTCTAAACTCTGCCAATATTGAACATACAATTTTGAACGGACTGGACAAAATTGAGGATATTACATTTCTGGTAAATGAGCGGACACTTCTCAAGGTCACACTGTGAAGAGTGTTCGAGGATGGTGAGAAACTTGGCATTGGCTAGTTACTCAAAATCAGCTAACCAAGTATTGTGTTTTTGTTGCAAAATATTTAACAAGAATACCAAATGATAGCTTGTGCTTTCTGGGCACAATTACTGGCATAACTTAGCTGATGTTTTGAAGCAACGTGAAAAGTCACCCGGCTATTTTATGGCCTACTCCAAATTGATGGAGACTGGGTCCAGAATCAAGCTGAATAAATGCACAGATGCAGAAAAACAATGCCTTATTAATGTAGAAATATACCATTGGATGAATGTGCTCGAATGTCTGATCTCAATTACCCTCTTCCTTGCAAAGAATGATTTGACTTTCTGGAGTTTGGATAGGTTGTTCGCTGAACATAATGAACATAATTTCCTCAGTTTGGTAGAGCTCCTTGGGAAATATGACAACATCATGCATGAACCCTTACAACAAGTATTTTGTAAATAAGCTATGGACTGTTATTGCAGTAAAACAATTCAAAGCAAATTGATTAACCATAGGTGAAAGAGGGTGCTTGATATCATATTGATGCAGCTCAGCAAAGCGAAGTACTATGACGTAATAATGGACTGCACTCCCGACGTTAGTGGTGGTGAAATTACGTAATTTACAATAAGATTTGTTGACGATGAGGATGGCTGTGTCCAAGTAAAGGAAAACTTGATCTGTTTCCAGTCAGTGGACCACTCTATTGAAAAAGGCCTACAAAACTGTTTATGAATGTTTTGAATGAGAATAAAATAAAGCTTCAGGACTTCCACAGCCAAGGCTCAACAACAGTGTGATCATGAAGGGAAGAAACAGTGGCATCCAGGCATTGATCCCTGTGCTGAATCCAAGAGCTTTCTTCATGCCTTGTGGCTCCCATTCCCTCTACCTAGTTCTGTCAGATTCAGTGTCATCTTCTTTAGATTTAGTGTCTCTCTTCGGAGTACTGGAAAGGATATATGTCCTGTTTTCAGCATTAACCATCAGGTGGAAGATCCTCATGGACAACATTACAAATCTGACCATGAAGCCACTAAGTGAAACTCACTGAGAGAGTCTCATTGACAGCATAAGGCCAGCGAGGTGCCAAGTGACTGAGGACGCCCTAATGGAACTCTTGTAATTGAGTAAAGCCAAGGCCAGATTCCAACATGAAGTGCAAAGCCTGCCAAACCAGATCACTTACTTCAAACGTCTGGTCTTAATTGTGATTTGTCACATTATCCTATTCCAAATAAATGTTGTAAACAAGGCATTACAGACGTAGTCAATGGACATTGCAACTGCTATTACTTTGATGATAAGCTGCCTTGATTTCATTGTGACCTATAGATACATTTGAAAATACCATGACTGCTGTCAAAGAAATGGTGGAAAACTTGAGGAGTTGAGCCTGTCTTCTAGGAAACTCCTATTCATTGGAAGAAGAGGTGGTTTGGTCACAAGGGCAGAGATGAGGTGGTGGAAAGCTCAGAAGAAAAATTCATTCCAGTTATTCTTAAAATTAAGACGTTTCTATAAGATTAGAGAAAACAACTTTTTTTATTTGCTTTTATATGGTATGAATAAATACAGATTTACAGATCCTAGCATGCAAATTATGCAATCAAAGTCATGAAATGGGGTATAGAGGCAATAAAAATAAAGTATTCAAAAGTTTAACAAGTATCGGGGGCACCAAAGATGCTTCTTGCCTGAGGTGCCATTTGGTTTGGGGCCGGCCCTGATCACCACAATCATGCTGTCTGCCTGTTTCCAAGATGTTCCTGGGATTGCCAGCACCAGTGCCTGCCAAATTGGGTTCTGTTTTATTAATTTGACACATGGCATGATGACATCCTCTCAGCTTGGCATCTTTGAATTCCGTCTTTCAACATACTGCTTCAGGCCTGTTTTTTCTAGCTTCCCACCAGGTGCTGTCATGTTCCAGCAGTCAGTTATAGAGGCACAGTCCACTGACTCCATCTTCTACAATTACTAACCTAATGCAATATAGGCCTTGTTTACATTAAAGATATCTGCACTGGTGTAAGTACATTGGTGCAAACACATAATGGAGATCTGCTACACTGGCACCTAGTAATATACCAAAGTAAACTTTAGTAGTTTAAACCCCACTGTGCAATGGTGCCATGAATCCACACTAGGATTCTGATCAACCATAACTACCTGGATATAGTTACACCAGTGCAAATTTTCTTCATGAGTTGAAGTATAATTCAGGCCCTGTTTAATGTTATCTTCACTAAAATGCGGTGCATGTAACAACACAACTTTATACAGTATAGCCTCTCTAATTTTTACAAATAATGGGAAGACATGTTGCAAATTTAGCAAATTGAGTACATAAACAATGGAAGAAATGAGGGATATACCATCATATGTACCCAGATCATTTGTCTTTGACAACTCTAGTTTAGTTTTAATTTAGAACTCTTCATAACTTACTAGTAAATGTAGTACAAAATAGTTTGTAAAACTAGTGAATTCTTAGTCATTCACTTTCACTACCATACTCTGCCATTAGATCTGCACTAAGAAATGAGAGATCCCACCTCTTGTATGCAAATATTAAAGTCTCAGTTGCCTTTTTTTACATTTGAGCACCATACTTGAAAATCATCTCCCTTAATCCCATTCTGTACAAGTCTGGTACTTTCTGAGAATTAAACATCCTATTTTAAAAGGATACTCTGTCATAACCCAATAACCTAGATAATTTGGCTAAGCAGTCAAACCTTTTGGCTCCTAATTAAAGAGAAATTGACTTCAGAACCTTCACTCTTAATCCATCACTAACAGAATAATGATTGATTCAACCAGTGGTTCTTGTTGTGGATTTTTTCTCCCTAATGACTTACTACCCTTGTTAGAATATCTGTAACTATTATATTTAGTGTCCCAAAAACATTCTAGGATTAGGGTGACCATGCATCCCACTTTAGCAGAGAGTCAGGACTGTCCCTTTTTTAAGCCCTGCCATGGCTGTCCTGACTTTTTGGAAAAAGTGGGCATTTTTCAAAAAAGTGGAATGCAGTGGAATGTACAGGGGGTGACCGTCAATACCAGCCCCACACAGGGTTGGGAGACAGGGTTCTGGCAGGGAACAGGCAGAACTTGGGAGAGTAGTGACATCAGTGCCAGCCTTTCGGAAATATGCTTACCCTATCTAGTATGTGTTTTACTGCTCATCTGAGTTCTGTCTGCTCCCGGGCATGGGGAGGGGGACTTGTGCGAGTACCTCGGGACAGCCATGTGTGGAGGTGGAGCTTGGGTAAGTGGCTCGGCCCAGCATGTGGGTTGGGGGAAGGGTATCCCATTTACCTTTTGGGAAATATGGTCACCCTACAAGGATACTTAGAGATGGGAAGAGTTTTTTGATGAATATTTTATTTACTGAAAAATGTAGTTTCGGTCAACCAAAAACTATGTGTGAATTTGACGCTTTGGCCAATATATATACAGTAAAACCTCGATTTAATGGACTAATTCGGGTGACAGGGTGTCCATTAAATCAAAAAGTCCGTTATTTAATAAAAAACAACAACGAGATGTCGGAGCAGCAGCCCACCCGCCACAGGGTCGGGGCGGCAGCTCCGCAGCCCGCCCACTGCCGGGACCCAGGCGGCAGCTGGGAGCCGGCAGCCAGACCGCCCGCTGCCGGGATCGGGGCGGCAGCTGGGAGCCGGCAGCCAGACCGCCCGCTGCCGGGATCGGGGCGGCAGCTGGGAGCCGGCAGCCAGACCGCCAGCAGCTGGGACCGGGGCAGCAGCCGGGAGCCGGCAGCCAGCCCGCCAGCGGCTGGGACCGGGGCGGTAGCCGGGAGGGGTCGCGGTCTGATATGGATCAGAAATTTTGTCCGTTGCATCTGAAGTCCGTTAAATTGAGGTCCGTTAAATCGAGGTTTTACTGTATATATATATATCAGAGGGTGGGAGGAGGAGAAGGGTCTCCCTTATAAAGTTTCAAGTTTGTAATTAGAGCATTCAGCTAGATTCAATTCCACCACCACCTTCCCCCTAAGATGGAGAAGAGTCTCCCACATTGTAGGACAGTGAGCTCACCACTCTGGCTTGCTCTGGCTCAATAACTAGTCACTATTATTCATAGTCATTCATAATGACTGAGAGGCAGGAAAGAGAATGAGACTATCTCTATAACCTACTGGGGAGGCATCTGAGTTCTAATCTCCTTGCTCCTATGAATATTTAATTAGTCATAGAAAATGGAGCATCTTCAGTAGGAGAGAGTAAGCTGATTTTTCCCCCCATTTTTTGAATTTGGTTTGAGTGGAACTGAATTTTTGTTTTCTTTAGCTTTGTTTCTGAACTGCCAGAGAACTGGGGGGGGGGGGGGGGGGGATCAGTCCTGCACTCAGATCTAATCTTACTAGTGTTCTAGTAATGTCACAATCTTTATTTAAGCAAAACTTCTTTACTGAGAGTAAAAAGTACAGACTGTGGGTGAAAAACTGGCTTCACTGACGTTAACGGGGGTTTTGACTTCATTGGGTCTAGGTTTACATTTTGTGTCTGAATTCGCTGTTTTTGATAGCTGATAGTTCACCACCACCATCACTGTGAAACTAGACTTTAGATTTTCAGAAGCTAGAAACTCCGGCTGAGAATATCAAACACTAGCCCATGGTGATCCAAGAACTGAATTATACAGGTCACGGATGGCTGGTTGCCTATGTCTAGACCAGAGAAACCAGAAAAACTTGCAAACAATCACCTAACTTATGCTACAGGAGTCATATGCACAACTCCTTCCAGCTGAGATTATTTAAGAGATAAAGAGATATGAAGGTAACTACAATATTTTGTAAAAAGGAAAGAAACCGAAATCTGCATAGTTCCTTAATGAGCTTCTGATACAAAAACCATCACAATAGTTAAACGTGTGCAGCTTGACACAATTTTTTCTATATGCTCATGAATGAGGAGGCTATCCTTTAAATGTTTGTCTCCTCCAATTACAGTGTGTTGAAGGCAGAGAAGGACTGCCTTTGTACATTAGAGACAATATAGCTTCTCTTTGCAGAACATATACCCTATGTCTTTAAGGAACAGCTTTAAAAAGCATTCTCCATTTAAAAATTAACTTCTAGCTTGAATTGATTTCTAGCACTGTAATTAAAAAACACAATCCCAGATCTGAACAACAGGATTCCTAAACTGGATTTTGAATTGAATTGTGTGGTCACCATTGTCATGAAGGGTTGAAATAAAATCCCAGATCAGAACATCTCCATGTTCTCTGGCAGGATGAAATCAGGACCTAAATGTGCAGATCTGGCTTGTTAATTAGGTAAGAAAGGTAAGAAAACCAGATGGACAATGAAAAGTAAAAGGGTGATACATACTCTTCTACTTTACATTGCTGACTCCTTAATAGCAGTGGCAAGAGGCAAGAAGGATTGAAATTAACATGATATCTGGTGAGCCTTCCTTGGGATGTGTAAGGAGAACATCATTCAGAATCATATTCGGTTTTATTATGTCTTCTAGTCTTCAGTGCTCTAGTATTCTTTAAAAAAGCCCATCATAAATATCCTGTTCTAGTTCTGAAGGATAGTTCTCATATAAATTAGAGTGGAATATACTGCCCATAAATTAAAGAGGAGAACAACAAACTTCAAAATGAGATAGCAACTTTCCTGTTGGGGATAAGCAAAGTAACTCTTAAATTAGATATCAGGCATTTCTATTTCTATTTTCCAAGGTTCAACTGCCTCTGCTTGTCAAAGCTTGTTTGTCATGTATCTAATCTATGCAATTTAATGACAAACAAGAGGGTGATGACTGAATGTTCTCAATGTTTTTCAGAATTTCAGTTGATAATATGCAACGTTTTTTTAAAAAGTAAGAGTAGTCAGGGTTATGTCTGATTTATTGTTGCATCTTATTGAGTCTGATGGGCTACGCTTGTACTGTGAGCTGGAGTAGATTCCTAACTCGCCTGTACATACTTGCAGTAGTTCGATGAGAGCTAACATGAGTATAAAGAGTAACGTAGCCACAGAAGCACAGGCAGTGACAGTGCAGCTTAGGCACAGTGAGTGCAAACTCTCCTGAATGCTGTGGGTACATACTCAGTACAGCTAAGCCATGCATTGCTGCCTGTGCTACAATGGGTGCATTACTATTTAGACTTGCGCTAGCTCTCATCAAGCTACCTTATGTGTATGCAAACTGGGAATCACACCCCTAACTCTGAGTTTAGAGATAACCCTAGTCATTGTTCTAAATCGACTGATATTGTTGGAGGGTTAGGTGGGATAGGATTTGTATCTTTATGGTATCACCCCAAAATAAATTGTACTATATTGAAAATATTCTCAATAAAATCATTTTAAAATAAGGATAACCCACACTTGCCCAATGCCCCTCTGTAGCTAAAAGATGCAAGTCTGTTAATTAGGGTGACCAGATAGCAAATGTGAAAAATTGGGATGGGTGTGGGAGGTAATGGGAGTCTATGTAAGGAAAAGACCCCAAAATCGGGACTGTGTCCCTATAAAATCAGGACATTTGGTCACCCTACTGTTTACTCAAAGGCAGCAGAAGACTCAAACCTCTATGTCATCCAGGCACAAAGCCACTGATCATGGGCTACACAAGTCATATACTCTGTAACAACACTAGAAAACTTGTGTCTGTAATGTATATTAGCAGCTATGGTGTCATAATATAGCATGGGCTTTCACAATTACACGATTTTGGACATTTTTTCCAGCACTTCTGCCTTTGAAAGACAATTTCAGGAGCTAACTAATTTCTCAGTGCTAGCCAATTACCATTCAGAAATCGGTTGCACCACTGGAAACTTGTTACACTTGACATGCTTTCTGGAGGGTGGCTCATTGGCCTAAATCCACTTTCTTTGGGGGAGAGCATAGAAGAGCTGCTCCCCTTCCAATTCCCTGGCAACTTCTAGAGAATGTACTGCTAGTCTTCTCCTCAGCCCAGTTAAGACAGTTCACTCTTCCATATGCTCAGGCAATTTACGAAGGCATATTATAGACTGGGGCATGAGACACTTTGGATTATTCTCCATGTTAATGATCAGTATGAATGTCTATGTGTGTGTGAGAGAAAGATACAGGCACATATGCCCAGAGTAAGATAGTTCAGTAGTTATGAGCATTAACTTATCAGTGGGGAAATCTGGGTTCCATTCCCTTCTCTGTTACTTTGGGCAAGTTATTTGGTCTCAGATCTCAGCTATAAAACAGTACTTCCCTACCTCAAAAGGGTGTTGCATGGATAAATATTATGAGGTGCTTAGTCATTAAAGTAATAGGGGTTATAAAAATACCTTAGTCAGGGCCGGTGCAAAGATATTTTGTACCCTAGGCAAAATTTCCACCTTGCGCCTCTTCCCCCTCCCCCTTTCATATCAAAATCGACTACATTTTATTCTACATTTAGAATATCCAATTATTGGTGCAGCCAACTGCCAGCTGGCCTTGGATCCGTGACAGACTTCCCGCCAGTTCTAGTGACATTTGCCCCTCTGCAAATTTAAACATATGCCAGAGACAGGTGCCCAAGAATCAGGAAGTCTCCATTAGTTCCCTGTCAGCCTCTCTTCTCATAGGCTTATAAACATTGGAGAATCAAACTTGCAGAGATTCTGATTATATCCCTCTTCCCAGCCTCCCACAGAGTGCTTGTTATCTTACAATGGAAATGCTATGGGTCAGGGACTTTATCTTCCTGTGCTTATACCTAGCACACTGGCCTCGATCCTTACAGGGAACTCTGGGCACTACCACAGTAAAACTAATAGTATTAATTGGATGGGAATTTTTTACATACTCTACCAAGCTTTTATTTTTGTTTCTAACATCACATTTTCTTCAGTTCAAACCATAATTGATCCTAATTTGCTCAGTCACCTAGGTATTGTCATTGCAATGATTATTGGCTATTATTTTTATTAGTATCATCACTCAAATACTTGAACACAGGCAGGCAAATAAATCTTTTACTAAGGGCACAGTCCTGCTCCCATTGAAGTTAATGGCAAAACTCCTGCGGATTTCAATGGACTAAGGATCAACCCCTGACAATAGCTTTGGAAACTCCAAGTCATGAAAGACACAGAAATGGCTCTCTCATTAAGGGCTAGTCTCCACTGGGGGGGGGGGGGGGATCAACTGTAGATACGCAATTTCAGCTACATTAATAACGTAGCTGAAATCGGCGTCTCTACAGCCGACTTACCTCCTGTCCTCACGGTGGTGGCGGTTGGCGGCGCGGTCCCCCGTCGACTCCAGCCTGCGCCTTTTGGCGAGCTGGACTTCTGGAGTTGACGGGGGAGCCGCTGGCGATCGATTTATCGTGTCTTGATGAGATGCGATAAATCGATCGCCAAAAGATCGATGCTTCCCTGCCGTAGTGAGGACAAGCCCTATCTTACCTTTACTGTGCTCTGAAATCAAAGAGAGGAGAAAAACAAACTCAGTCAGTGGAATTGACAGCTTTAACTGTCATGTATACAAAATCTCTGCTTTTCTCTTTAGCATTCTCTTCAGAAAAAGCCTCATTTCCAATCCTGTGAATGTTTGGCATGTTTGGTGGACTGTGAATGAAGAGGTTGCTATTAGTAAATTTCAATTTCTTTCTGAAGTGGTGCCCTGGTTTCTTAGAAATTGCACAATTCACAGGAGGCAGCATTTTCAAGGTGTTCCAAACATAACTGATAGGATGTCGGGGTGGGATTCACAAAGAGGACAGACACATGAAGTGACAGTTAGACACCTTAAGTCAAACATATAGGATGCTAACAGCATTAACAAAACCCCTTCTCAGCTGCTGTCTAAACCTATAGGTGCCTAACTTATCTTCCATCAATAAAGTTCCGAAGAAACCTAAATTTGAGAAGCTGGGCATGTACACAGCTGCTTCAGATTTCACATTGCCCAGCAGCTCACAGCATACTGCAGGATTAACAAACTAGGGATTCCTTGTCTATGTGGTCATCAAGGCTCAATCCGTGCTACAGCTAACTTCACATAAAACAGCCAGAGGAGGATGTAGAGGTGATTCTCCCTCCCACCTGCAACCTGCTTATAACTTTTAGCCACATAAGAAGAAAAGGTGTTTGTATTTACCAGGACCGTCAGGGAAACTGGGAACGAATCCAGTATTGCCAATCTGAAACATTCAAAAATCATGAGTCAGAGTCCCCAAAATCACGACATTGGCTTACAAATACTCATCATCTCCTTCTATAAAAACGTTCCAATAACAGTTGGAAAGAGGCCCTCAAAATGACAGTTTTATTGGCCCTGAGTCACGGTTCTCCTCAGTTTGCTTTCCTCCCTTTCTCAATATTCTGAGTTCTCCTTATGTTATTATACTTCCATGGATCCTAACCCTATTCTCGTTTTAGTAAGCAGCAGTTTTGCCACTGATGTTAGTGGGAGCAGGACTGAGCCCTCAGGCCCTCAATTAAAGTTTAGATCCTTCAAACAATTATGCACATGCTTAAAACTTAAGGCCTTGATTCAGGAAAGCATCTCTATTCAGAAAGGCAATATTTAATATTAAGTGCAGGCTTAAATCCCATGGCTCAATATTTGACTTCAAGCATGTACTTATAGTTAAGAAATTTCCACGTAATGGACTCTCTTCATCTTCATCCATAGATCAAGACTAGATACCCTTCTAGAAGATAGTCTAACACAAGTTCTTGGTCTCAATAGAAGAATAAATGAGTGAAATTATATGGCCTGTGTTATACAGGATGTCAGACAGGATGGTCTACCCTCTATGAACATGCTTAAGTGCTGTCTTGAATAGGGATGCACCTAAGTATAGTGCTTTTCTTAATCAGGGTCTAAATTATCGAACCCAATTATCTGCAAATACAGGATCTCTTTATAGACAGTATACACTATTCTTGTTATAGATCTGCCCTTGTAAAATATTCTTTACATTGATCATAGATTAGATCCCTAAAATATTAATTGTAACTAATAAATATTGTTTTAGAAGAAACTCTGAATACCTCCCATTATGAATTCAACACAGAGATGTAAATATTATCTTGTGCTTACTCAAAAATAGTATAATGAGCAGCATGAAAAAAAACCTACCATCTCAAAGACTGAGCAAAGTAGATAATTACATAATTGGGAATGTGTCACCTCCCAAACATACCCACTAACTAAGAGTGAATCACAGAAAGGACTTGAAAAGGAAAACATCTTCCTTTTTATTTTATTTTTTATAAATAAAGCAATCAACTTTCCTTGAGAATAGTTGGGGTACTGGGTTTTTGTTTTCCTTTCAATGTAAACCAAATTGTCTGTCAATGTTTCATTTTGCTGTTTAATTTTGTTGCAACTTTGAATAAAACATTTTTGTACATTGTGTGTTGTAAATAAATTGCTCCTGTCAGATGAACAGCTCATCATGGGAATATAGCAAGTGATTTATACTTGACAGTAATTTTTTTTAGTGCACCCACGAAAACTGAAGGCAGCTAAAGCAAAACACCACACACAATAATAATAATAAAAAAATTAGAGCTCCGTTAATTTCAAAAAGGACCTTCAAGCACTGTCATGTCAGATATCAGAGAACAGCATACATTTACCCTTCAGGAAAGACATTTTTAAATTCATTTCATTGCTTGTAATTGAGTTTAACAGCCGAAAATCCTTCAGTTGACCTCCTGTCTATCTTTGTTTCTTCTTCTAATACAATTGCTCAGAGAGAAAAATAGTCTATCTAAACAACCTGGAATGACAGGAAAAAAATCCAAAAGACACAAAACAAAAACAAAAAGTGTCAAAGCCATCTGTTTTGGGAACATTAGAACTGATGCAGGTAAATAATTGAAACAGTTTAAATTGCCTTTTTTTTTCCATCCACAAAGAAAATCTCAGAGCCACATGGTACAAATAGATCACATATGGAAACTAATTAAAACCCTGTCAAAGTAAGCTTGTCATCTCTTAGACTTCAGTGTGAGAGCAAGAAAATGGAACAAGATTGCTATAAAAATTGGCACAAAAAGTTGTTTTCATTTGAGAGAGTCTTGAAGGAATATTCAAAAGTTAGAAGGCTGCTTCTCCACTCTTTAAAAACAGTGCATTAGACAAGAATGTTTTAGACAATTCTAGGGTAATTAGTAGTCTGGTTTAGGATTTAGGTTTTAACCACAAAATTTCTCATAGTTGACCTGAATCATGGTCTCACAACATTTGCTATCCTGAGGTTGATGAAGAAATATGCCCAAGTGAGCGGGATTTAGGAGTGGGAGAAAAAAAAGAGGTCATCTTGGTACTATTCCCACTATAATGATACAGACTAACATGGCTATTCCTCTGATACAGACTCCCTGTGTGACTTTCTATACATCAGCTAGGACTGCATCATGAATGGTGTTTACCAGCTTCAAATAATTTCCATTTAGTCAGTGAAAGTGAGGCCATTCAATAGATTACAGGATTGGACCCATAGGCCCAAAATTGAAACTTGGGAGCCTAAAGTTAGACACCTAGATAAAAGGTAGCCCGGTTTTTAAAACTGAGTACCTGCAACTCCAACTGAAGTAAATGTGGTTTTTTTAAAATCTCATCTTGACACTTTCTTAAGCATGTACAAATAGAAAAAACCATCCTCGGGTCCTTTTTCTCAGTTTTTTCCTCATAATGTTGCAGATAATATGATCACTGTATGGGGCCTATTAAGCTACATCCTATATAATAAAAGGCTAAGGAAGTTTGTCCGAAGCCGTCATGCGCAGTAGAGATGGCCCAGACGAACGGCATGCTGGGAGGTGTAGTTTGGCAGCACAACATGGCCGCCGCGTGTGCGCCGCCACGAGGGAAGTAGGGTCTGGATCAGGAGGCTCGGGGAGCACGGGCAGGAGGGTGGCTGGGAGCAGGAGGCGCAGGCAGGGGGCTCTGGCCGGGCGGGGCGCGGGAAGGGGGCACTGGGCTGGCGGGGCAGAGGCGCCCGGCACGCCAAGCTGCGCCCAGCCTAGCCAGAGCGGGCCGCCTTCCCCATGCTGCAGGGGGGATGGGAGGGAGCGGGCTGGGCTGTCGGGCGCATGACGAGGGGTTGAGGGGCCGTTGGAGTGGGGGAGGGGGAGAGAAGTGAGCGAGTGGGGCGGGCATTGGAGGGGGAGAGAGAGCTGAGCAAGTGGGGGGCCATTGGAGGGGAGCAAGGGGGAGAGCTGAGCGAGTGGGGGGCCATTGGAGGGGAGCTGGGGGGAGAGCTGAGCGAGTGGGGGGCCACGCGCCATTACTGTTGGCCCATGTACACGGGCTTTTACACTAGTACAATAATAATTCTGTATGATTAATTTTATCTAGATTTTTTTACAACTTATACTTTATATTGTACTTTTGTCAAAAGTAGTTATATCCTATATAAAAGAGTGAAAAAACACATTTTGCCAAACTGACACTATGATATTGTATATCAACAATATTTCACCTATGAATTAGTAGTAGCTCAGAAACTCTTCTCCCAACCCTGTATAGTTGTCCCTTATGAATTTAGAACATACTATACTGGGTCAGACCAAAGGTTCATCTAGCCTAGTAACCTGTCTTCCGACAGGGTCCAATTCTAGGTACCCCAAAGGGAATGAACAGAACAGGTAATCATCAAGTGATCGATCCCCTGTCACCCACTCCCAGTTTCTGATAAACAGAGGCATCTAGGGACACTATCCCTGCCCATCCTGACTAATAGCGGTTGATAGACCTATCCTCCATGAACTTATCTAGTTCTTTTTTGAACCCAGTTATAATCTTGGCCTTCAAAACATCCTCTGGCAAAGAGTTCCACAGGTTGACTGTGTGTTGTGTGAAGAAATATTTTCTTTTGTTTGTTTTAAATGTGCTGCCTAGTAATTTCATTTGGTGACCCCTAGTTCTTGTGCTACGAGCAGGAGTAAATAATACTTTCTTATTTATTTTCTCCAGACCAGTCATGATTTTATAGATCTCAGTCATATCCCTTTTAGTCGTCTCTTTTCCAGTCTGAAAAGTCCCAGTCTTATTAATCTCTCTTCATACTGAAGTTGTTCCATACCCCTAATCATTTTTGTTGCCCTTTTCTGAACCTTTTCCAATTCCAATATATCTTTTTTGAGATGGGGTGACCACATTTGCATGCAGTATTCAAGATCTGGGAGTACCATGGATTTATATAGAGGCAACATGATATTTTCTCTTATTATCTATCTATTTCTTAATGATTCCCAACATTCTGTTCACTTTTTTGATTCCCACTGCACATTGAATGGATGATTTCAGAGAACTATCCACAATGACTCCAAGATCTCTTTCTTGAGCGGTAACAGCTAATTTAGACTCCATCATTTTGGGTCATTTATACCCCATCATTTACACAATACAGCTATTTATTTCATGCATGACTATCATAGTGTGACTTTCCTCTCCAGCCACACCTATGACTTGGTACTGCCTTTCAACTGTTCCTCAATTTCCCTTTTACCTGGTAAGTTAGTATGAAATTTAGCTCTCCATATAAATTAGGAAAGTCCCCAGAAAGTCAACACAAATAATGGTTCCCACAAGCCATTTTTCATTTTGGATACTGGAGTCTGACAGGCCAGCCAAGGCCCTACTGTCCCTGTGAGGAGCCAGTCTGTGAGAAGCAGACTAAAGAAGTGATGAGGGCTGCAGTGCCATCTGAATCATAGAAGGTGACTGCAGAAAATAAACCCTACATCTGTACATGCCCAAACTTTGAGCATAGGTCTACCTGTAAGCTGAAACCAAAACAACAAACAGCCCAAATGTATACGTAAACCATGGAAGCCAAAAAGAAATAATCATTGTTCTATCTCTGTAATGAATAATGACCTAAACCAAAACTCCAGATATGAACAGCCTAGAGATTATAGTGTTTGAAATTCAGACCTTAATTCCTGCAGCATGAGTCCATCTCTATTAATAATATGCTATGTGGCTGACGCAGGCCAGAGGTGTCAAACCTTCAAATGCCCTGCTGAAGACTCTTTCCCCCCCTACTTCACTGCGGTGTGACTGAGCGAATAGGCAGACCCCTCAGCAGGGATCCCAGCTGAAGGCCCTAATGAGGGCAGGCTAGTGTAATCTACTGAGCCAAGTGGGACCAGCTGGAAGGAGGACTGGGAAGGATTGTAAACCCAGGGAAGAGCTCAGGAGTGGGGCTAGTCAGGCAGGAGGATAGGAGGGATGTGACTCTGTCTCTGCTGGTTGACACAAGCCTCAAAGGCCAGAGGACCTAGTGAGAGGTCAGGGTGGGGACCAGTTTTGGGGAAATGGGGACTGTACAGCAACTGTAAATAAAAGAGCATGGGTGAAGCATCTGCAAGGGGACATCTGAGACCTTTTATTTTGCCAGCCAAAGCAGAGGTTGCAGGGGACAAGGGGAAGGAAGCCCCATGACCATGGCTAATAGGAACAGGATCCCAATCTCTCAAAGGCTTCACCAAATTCTACTCTCCAGGCTTTTCTTTTCAAACTGCCATGCAAAAGGAAAGCCCTTTAATTTTTAGTGCCTTACATTAGCCTGTCCAGAAGTCCACTCCTTGATTAACATACAACTTTCCTTCCCAAGACAGATGATCTTTCTCAAGGGAAGGCATTTACAAATCCATATTTCACAAAATGGCTGCCCTTGTGCACCCCTTTTGTACACAGAAGCTGTCTGAAGGGTGAGGAGGAAGCTGTTACTATCCTTTCCCCTCTCTTCATTATAGTATTAAAAATAGATCTCTCATGGCTTCCAGCAGCACTCAGATGTTCCCCCTTTCTGGGGTATTTCCAGTCGTACCAGCAATGGGCATACTGGAAATCTTGCCAAAACCTAATATTCTGTGAGATTTATATTTCAGAGCTGAAGACCAAAGATTTTTGATGTCTAGAGATGCATTAGAGAAGCAAGCCAGATTTTGGAATATTATTCAAATGAAACTTTCAAAGCCTTTGAATTTCATCCAATCACTATTCACTAATGATGACAGTGTCTCCTGGAGCTTTTGCTCTTGCCCAAATTCAATTAATGAATAGAGCTAGTGACCATAATGCAGATTTTGATTTGATTATATAGAGGCAATTTTATGTTGGCTCCCATAAGGGAGTTTGGAAAAGTGCAGAAATACTTAAACAATCATTAATAATTTGAACAATTGGCTAATTTGAAGAGCTATCATTTTATTGTTTTGTGGTTGACTTTGATTCTCTCATTTATTGAATCTGACAATGTATTCATAAACTTTCTCTAATTTGTTCTTATTCAGATAAATTATTTCTCCTACCCCCAGGTTAGCAAAGATGCACAAAACAGACTTCATATCATAATTTAGAGCAACACAAATAATTTGTAGGATTTTATTTGATAAATGTATACCTTTTCTGCTTGCATTGTTGCCTTGAACGCATTGAACCAATAACTGAATTTTATTCTCAATGGATCCATTAAGAATATTCTTAATTGAAGCTTTATTGCTTAGTTGTGATGGGGCAGCTACGTTACATAGAATTGTTTCTGTTCACTGATTGGATAAGAGTTCCAATACAATAAGCACAAATACAAAAAATGATTTAAAATTTGCTTTCCATGAGCTAGTGTACTGCATTACTCTAATGTCTGTGTGGAAAGCAAACCTAAAAAGAAGTGGAACTTAGCCAAAGTGACTTAATTTATCATTCAAATGAATAGTCACAGGGAATATTTTTCATCACTCACTTTACTTTCCTTAATTTTAAGAATTTCTATTGGCTCAGGAAATACCTCTTACACACCGTGCTGAAACAGGCTCAAGGCTGGAATAAGAGGCAAGCTAACATTGTTCTTTGGGACATTTCTTCAGGTTTGGACCACTCAGTTGCCCCTTTAAATAATTTTGGGAAAAGACAGAAAGGTTGAATACATTTTTAATATAAATGTACTTGTTTCTGCAAATGGTTCCAATGAATCATTTTACTTGCTGAACAAGAAACAGATGTTGGTTAATTAGTGATCTGAATTTAGTTATATAGTTGTATAGGTATGGCATACAAAACATCTGTGCTCTAGTAACTAACATTAATTTCTTTACAAGAAGCCTTTACATTTCTCTTCATTTCCAAAAGACATTTTTTTCATATTTTTAAAATTAACACTCTCTTTTAGAATCCATTCACTTCCTAAAAAATATCCCTGGAGATAGTATATTCCACTCTTTCAGCTTGGTTATACTGACAACACTTGCCCCTCAATATACTCTTGTGCACTTGTATGGAACAAAGGGAGAAAATTGAATGAACTTCAGATGCTACAGATCTTCCATGTCGATTGTGTTACCTGTGGATCAAGGGACAGAACATGTAACTGCAATTTGTGATGTCAGGTTTTGGAATTGATGTCTGTTCCAAGTTTGCTGAAAAACTACCATGTCATCTGATAAAATGCCAAAAAAGATTATACCAAATGAAAACAGTTTCAGATTGACTCATGAATGGATGTAATTTCTGCTGTTACAAATCATGCTATTCTGGGAGTTTTGATTATTAACTGAAAAATTCAAATCAACAGTTCATCATTTCCTCCACAAGGACATTGAATGTGTGCCCTGTGCTTCATGCAACTTGACAGAAGAAGTGCAATTAATCTGTTCCTTCAAATTGCATTGCTGACTCTATTTATAATATTCACAAGTCTGAAACAGGCCAGACAAAGGAATGTAACAAATTAGATGACAACTCTGGAAAATACTGATGTTTTTTTTTCCTCACTGGGAGCTGAGTTTTGAAAATATTAGAGTATTGCCATAAAAAGGAACCATTTATGAATACAAAATAAAAGCAAAACTTATGCTCAGCAAAGGTAACTGTCAATATTTGGAACGGAGAACAGATGCAAACTTGGTTCAAATGCTGGAGCAAACAAATACAAATATACCAATTACAAATAAATGATTATTAAGCATAATTGTTAAGGTCCTAATAGTATATATTTTACAGATATAAATTACTATTTGTAATAAATTATGAAAAAAGTTAATTCTTGATACTTATATTGCTCTTTTTTCACTGTTAACTTCAAATTGCACTGCATTCCTCCACAAAAGGATTTCCAACGTTCAATAGTGATTGAATTCTCGGGTCCAGTGTGTCTCAAACTGTGAGTTAGAAGTTGCAAGGAGAACCGGGGGGGGGGGGGTCACAAGATGTTTGGCCCATCTGCCTCTCCATCTCCCGAGGGGTGAATGGCCCAAATCTGAATGGTGCTGCAACAATGTGTTCCAGGTCGCAATGCCAACAGCGGGGAGGTGGACCCCCGCTGTCGCTTCCTCAGGTGAGAGCAGGGTTGGCTCCCTCTCAACTCCCCTCCCCATGAAGCATAGAAACCACTCACATCTGGGAGTGAGTGTGGGAAAATCTCCCTTTCAAATTTCCTCCCCTCTCATTCTTACAGGCAGTTTTAACCAGAAATGCAGCAAAACTGAACCTCATCAATTAAAGCTCAGCTAATTACAATGTCCCAATTTGCACTCCAGGGCTTCACTTAGGAAAGTTTCCCCCCCTTTTCCTTCTTTTTATAGGAACTGCCTCACTGCCAGGGAGTCTCATCTTTTTCTTATCTTTGCTTTGCTTTTTTATAAACCAACAGCTGCACTGGTTTGATCCACCAGTGATTACTGTGCTACTTAAGCCACTGAGATACAGCATCTGAGGTATTTCTCAGCTCATTAATGAATAAATGAAGAAAAACTGATTATTCTGTAGTAGGAGTCCTGGTATTGTATCCTTGTTTTTAAGCTGTGTGTGATAAATACAGAAAATGCCATACACAAGCTACAGTTAACAATTTCTAGAGCAAAATCACAATATTGTACACAATAGAAGTATTGCTTACAGAAAATTCTTTTTGTTGTCAGTGATTTTAATGATGAAAAGAACAATGGTACTGTAGTTTGGAAAACTAGAGCTAGCTTAAGGCAAATGGGATCCTAGACACAGAAAACATGTGGTTCCTCTACATATGACTGCCCCAAAACCAAGCATGACAAAAGTATTTTGGAAGGGATGGAGTGGGTTTAGAACAGTTGCCACACAAGTTTTTCTCTACATAAAAATTAACAATTTCAGGCCTACATTCTAGAAATGGAGCAAAACCCAAATATAAGGGCTCACTTCTTCATATCTAAGGAGAAAACACTGAGGCTGAGAGACAACATCTTCAGGTCCCAATCATCCAGACTGTTGCCAATAGTGTAAGGTCTGGACTAAACAGCCAACATGGACCCTAAACTGATCACAAGCTTTAACTGGAGGCTGCAACCCTTTGGTATAACCTGAAACTCCATGCAGAACATCCACTTCATGGGTATTTTCACTAAGAAAGAAAATAGTCACAGGCTTAATGGCAGATTAGAATAAAGAATGTCTACCAAATCACCCCCGTCTCTAGTCCTCTTCCTAATTCCAAACTGTTCCCACAGAAAATCACCATAAGAGTAAAAGCCAGCACTGAACGTTCTGCTGTCTGGCAGGTACGTCACAGTGTGAAGACATGTAGGACAGAATCCTAAAGATTCTAACAAAAGAATCCCAACAACAGAATCCCTATTGGGATCTTCGTCTACGTCCCCTGTGTAACACAGTCAAAACATGTATAGCTCCTAGAAACCCAATCCTGACCGGCTGCGACTGCTGCATAGGATTTCTTCCTAGGTGGGCTCCCAGGGACACCTGACTGGAAATAGACACCTCAGGTCCTTCCTTATTGTCATTGTTCCTCGGTTGCTCCCTCCTCAGCACAGGGGCTTCCCTTTGGGTTGCTGGGAACCTCAGGGTCAAGAAAAACAAAAGACCCCACTTAAGATTCTAAACAATGCCTCTTGTGGACCACTTTTCCCCCTGGTCAACTCAGATGCTGAATAATTGCCTGGGTGGGTTCCCTTAAAATGAATGGAGCCCCTGCAACAGAAGAAATCCCAGTGCTACCCTTAGTCACTTACAAGGGTTGGGAAGACCACAGGTGTGGCCACTAAACTGCCCTTTGCCACAGTGTGACTGCATCAGTATTGTAGGGGGTCAAGCTCCACTGTGTTTCTGCCTCTTCTCAAGACCCCAGGCAGAGTCTGAAATGGAGGACATGCCATGCCTTATTCCATCCCATCCATACCCAGGATCCCCTTTTGCAACAGCTCCCTAACAGCAAGGAGTTGCAAGCAAACTCTTTTTCCTTTTGCATGCATACTCCTATTGCCTGTCTCTCTACCTCAAATCCTTTTCCACACGCCCCAGCAGTTCCCGTCAGCTTCCCCACAGGTACCTTCAGCCACCACATGAAAAAGGCTCACAATGCTGGCTCCTAGCACTATAGGATCCACCACTCCATGCCCAGTAACTTCTGCATCTGTCTCTAAACGGACAGATTTCTCTAACATCACATTCAGAAAACTTACTCGCGTAACCTGCAGCCATTTTATCAGGGAGAGGAAGTGAGAACTCTCTTTCTCTCACACACACACTAAACTCTTACCGTTGTTAATAAACTGAAAGAGCTCGAAGCCACAACAATCTCCTTCTCAATCTTCTGAAACTCTGAATGAAAAATATTAATGTTCTTGGGATCATCACAAAGTCTATTGCATTTGGATTTTGTAAGATTTCCACACAAATTACATACCACAACCTTCACAATTTCTGGACCCAGCAATTTTATCAGCAAAAGCAGAGTGTGCTTTGTGTATATGTGTGTATGTGCTTGGAAATGAGGGGAGGTTAGTCAGTGACTGACTTATCCAGACTGATTGAAACAGTGAAGTGTCCGTTTAAGGAGTTTGGACTCAACAAATTGTCCTGCTGCTCCACCTGCTAACCCACTACATTTTCCTTTTAGGCAGCTCTTCCTTTTGTCCTGTGGTTTGATTTTTAAATGAGAATGTGGATTTTCCCCAATATGCTGAATGGTTGTTTTCGAGTCATAAATGGACAGGAACAACTGTATGTTCTTTTTCACACTCACTTCTAGTCTGTTTAGCTGATAAACCCAGGGAAGGTGTAAGTAACCTTTTAGATACACTGTATAGTAGATGTGAAATGAAGGGGAAATGAATGGCGAAATGCTAGAGATAATTTAAAGTGTACATAACACTAGAGAAGAAGCTGTAAAAATGATACCTTCTTACTCCATTTAGCTTCTCCTTGTACATTTTCTCAGCCATCTTTGTTTAGATTACAGACAAAAATCAAGACTTTGCTGTCAGCACTACAGAGTCAATACAGCATCACAAACTGAAGCTGGTTTTTAATCTGATTTATACATCAATAAAATTGCCAACTAAAGTCCAGTATAAGAATGTTAGTAAATAGGCAGTGTCTGATGGGGATATTCAAAACAGAAAGTACACGGGTTTTTTTCTCTTATTTTTAAGATAAATTGTAAACTTATCTCACTGGATATGAATGGAGGGGGAAAACATGGGACACTACATTAACTAGTCAGTTTCTCTGCCATAAGTGCACTTAACATTTATCCCTAATCTGTTTCACTCCCCTAAAATTAAATATTGAGAACCATCAGAGAAAATACACTGAATGTATATTCGCCAGGATTTCCAAAAGAGATTTTCCTTCAGCCTACACTGTTACATATTCTGTTTGTTTTTTTTCTGATGGAGAGATGGATATATGCTATTATTGAAACATATTAAATAGTCTGAGTAAAAGAGGAATTTTTAAGTGAATGAACCTAGGTGTTAGGTACTATTTACAATGCAGATGTGTTGGAAATACAAAGTGTTAACTGATATTAAAAAGACTGGACTCTAAAGAGACAGAGAAAAGAGCTTGGGAGAAGTTTGTATTTTTGAAGTGGTACAGATTCTTATAAGACTCCTTACACTCAGTGGGTGAAATCCTAACCTCACTGAAGTCAATGGAAATTTGTCATTGTGTTCAGTGAAACCAGGATTTCATGCACTGACTTCCAGGCTTGGTGCAACCTGTCTGAAGCAGCAACTCTTGTCTTCAGATATATTTTAGTGCTTTGCACTCAGTTCTCCTTTACCTGGTTCATTTCCATAAGTTCAAAACTTCAACTTGGTAAATATTTGAGGATTAACTTATTTTGTCTGTGCTTTTAGAAAGATGTTCTCTTGGAACTCATCCAATTCATTAGAACGTGGATTGCAATTATTGAAAACTGACAATATAAGGACGTGTTTTGTAATTTTGCAGACCCTATTGATTTTGCAGTATAACTGTGTTCATGCCTACTGAAAGTCAATACTGTTTGTAACACATGTGGATAGAGGAAGATGTAGCCACCATGCATTATGTATATGATCTTGAAAAGCCGTGCCTCTCTAAGCGATGACATTTGAACATGACAACTTTGGAGAGGTTTATTAGTTGAAATTTCACAATAATCACTTTTCAGACTTCTTGCAAATTTCCTGTTAAATAATGGTTCCAGGCAGCTCAGCAACAATACTTTATTATATTAAACTAGAAAATTCCTCCCCAAACCATCTGGGCTGGCAGGTGTTCATCATCAGATCTGTGTTGCTATGAGACAAGAGCTTGCTAATGCTAATTAGTCATATAGCAAAAAACCTCCGATTTTCCTCATTTGAAGCAACTTACATTTTCCAATATATTATATCAGCACCTATAAATCCCAAGGTGTAAAACTTAAATATATGGGAAAGAGAAGATTTGAGAAAGCAAAAACCTACAAAGTAAGGACTTTAATGTGACTATTCATGTGAATAGGGTGACCAGGCAGCCAGTGTGAAAAATCAGGATGGGGGTGTAGGGTAGTAGGAGCCTATATAATAAAAAAGACCCCAAAATTTGGACAGTCCCTATAAAATTGGGATATCTGGTCACCCAACATGTGAATGAAGGCTATCAGATTGGGCCTTATATCTGTGAATGGGCCCTTCACTGAACCTATGGATATGAGTGCCTTATCTATACTGCTGCTGGTTGCGTAAAACAGACCAAATCTTGTTGCCAGTGCTCAGCTCATTGGGCTGAAGACTAGGAATCTGGGATAAAATTCTACTTTTCCAGGTTAGAGATTGGCACTGGAAGTGCTTTGCTGTCTCTACTGTGGAATGAGCCTGCAGTGATCTTAATGCCGCCTTTTCCAGTGTGAGAACTGACTGGCTGATCCACCACCTCCAACCCTACTTGATTATTACTGGTCTTTATATCATGGTAGGAGCTAAAGGCTTGAACTGAGACTGGGGCCCCACTATGCCATTTTGTATAAGCATAATAAGAGATGATCCCTGCCCTGAATAGTTTACAATGTACATAAAGAGAGAAAAAGGATGGGAGAAAGGAAGAATTATCATTTCTATATTCAGCTGAGGAACTGATTCATAGATAGATTCAGAGACTTGTCCTCAGTCATACAGGAAGTCTGTGGCAGAGCCAGGACCTGAACATAGATCTTCTAAACTAAAGTCTTGCCCATCCGCTTTGAGGGACATTATTCATTTTGGTCCCTAAATTAGCTATGTTCTACCAAAATTCTATGTCCTGTCACTCACCTCTGAAAATTATTTACTTCAGAAACAAAAAGATTAAAGAGTGACGTTACTGAAATATTTACTCTAAAAGAATGAGTCCCACAAATGTTAAGTTATCCATATGAATAATTGTTGGGTACCCTCATTTCGGGTTTCTTAGTTTCTCACTTTCTGAGGAGGGGCTAGCACCTATTTTAATGTGAATAACTTGTGTCAGGTAGCAGGATTCAAGCATAAGAAGAAAACATTTATTTTGGTGATTTATATAATTTTTATGTTTCATCCCTGTCCTGTTGCTTTAAGTATCCTCAACACAATGAACATGGACTGACTCCAAAAAAGAAACTCCAGGCAGCTGTGGTTTCCCCTATGATTACTACCTGATCATATCTGTTCTAGGACAAGCAGCATCCATCTGGCTCAATCAGTGTACAGGGGCTCAGATTCCATTTTCCTTTCTCTTAATAGCATGCAGCCACCTTGACACTGAAACAAAACATTCCTGTGATGGGCTAGCTATGCTGAACACAAATGTGTATTTGTCATTGAATTCATAGTGCTGGAAAGCAGAAGGTCAAGTAGGTTACAGTAGGACACTGATTTACAAGGCACTACTTCTCTTGGTTTCTGTCAGATGCAAAACTCCTGAAATTATGGAACTCATTTTAATGATAAGAGCCAGCTCAAAACTCTTCCTAAACACGAAAGCTGACACTGAAAGATGGTCTTTGTTAACAACACTGGAGACATTTGGGTTTAATTCCTAGTTCTACAGCTATACTTCCTTTGTGAGTTTAAGCAAGTAGCTTTGTATCTCTGTGCCTGAATTTCCTTATCCCTAAGATGAAAAAATAATTATTCTTATTTTCTGTCTGATCAACTTAGTTTGCAAGCTTTTGGGGGCAGGGTTTTGTACCGAGCCCAGCACAATGGGGTCCTTAACTTATCTGGAACCTCTAGATGATACTGTGAAAACAACATTGGATATATATCCTCATAAAGTTCTACCACATGACTTAAAGCGGGAATTTAGATCTCAGTTTGTTTTTAAACTTTCATCTTGATCACTGAAATGTCAGAGAAACTAAACTTCTATGTTCATAATTTTATCTGAAGATTAGAGCCAATGGAATTCTTACAAAAAACACATTTCATTGATGTTTAAAAAGAAATGTCATGAAAACAATACTTTCTTCAAGTTTCTGTAATAAAAAGGAAATAGACTGATCTCTGTGAGCTTGACCTAGAAGAGAAACATGTAAGTGATTCACTGGTTTTCCCACAAAAAAACCCAACAGTAGGCAGATGTACCAGTGTATCATGTTGTGTTGTGTTGCACATTCTCAATTGCAGAACGGTTGGATATCAAGCTGGAGTCAAGAAACTCTCATTCTCCTAGGCAACCAAGAAGCCAGAAAGCCTGATGATTCGAGGAAGATTTTATTGTTTCATGGACACCCCTCCCTGGCTAATTAAGGAGCAGAAAGGCTAGGCACGATCTTGATAGTGGGGGATAGAAAAACAGGAAATCAAGAGAATTATGTGTTCTTCTGATAGAGCAAAGTGTTAGGAACTAGGAATTAAGGCTGGAGAACTAGTCTGATGACAATAAACAAGACCTCATGTGCTCCTGGTTCTGTGTCCATCCCATGAATCAAGTAGCCAGTAATTCATTTTGAAGGCTAGGAAATGTATTCTCAATGGCAAGGACAGTGAGAGAGGGGGAAATATTACTGATGAGTATATTTATGTTTATACCATCACTGATCACTAAGCATAGGTAACAGTGAGGAGGAGTAGGAAGGAAGCTCATGCTCGAGCCGTAGAAGAGCCGTAGAAGAGCTTGCCTGCCCGAAGACCCCCATATGCTTTGTTCTAGCTCCAGAACTTGGGGCAAAGTGTCCAGGTGTTGAAGCAGGCTAAGGGATAAGAGATTTGCAGCTGATGACTACTACCCCATATTACCACCTCTTCACAGAAACGGGGTAATAGTCATGGGCTCAGCTGCTGGAATGGTTCTGGACGGCTAACAAGGAGGAAAGATGACACACCTACTTCCTTATTCAGGGAGGAATACAGAAGGCAGAAAGCAGCAGCTCTCGTCATGAGGAAGGGTGGCCACAGAAAGAGACACAACAGTTATTTGTGAATTGTGGCAAGAGAAAATTCAATGTAAAGCCTGCTGGCTACTGAGTATATCTGGAATCAGAGAGGTAGCCGTGTTAGTCTGGAATAGCAGAGGTAACAAAGTCCTGTGGCACCTTAAAGACTAACTATAAAGTTTTGAAGCATAAGCTTTCATGGGCTAATACCCACTTCGTCGGATGCAAGCAGTGGAAGTGTCCAGAGGCAGGTATAGAAAAGTAGGCAAGAACCAGGTGGGAGGTAACAAGGTTAGTCCAATTAGGCTGAAAAAGCTTGTTATCTCCAATCAGGGAGGGTGGGTTATTCTTCTAGCAGTTGAATGGGGGGGGGGTGAACATGGAGAGAGGAGAAACTATTTCTGTAATTAGCAAGCCATTGTAGGTCTTTTTTCAGTCCTAGATTGTTTGTGTTAAATTTGCAAATGAATTGTAGCTCTGCAGTTTCCCTTTGCAGTCTGGACTTGAAGTTTTTTTGCTGCAGTATGGTGACTTTTAAATCTGTAATTGTGTGTCCAGGCAGGTTGAAGTGTTCTCCTACAGGTTTTTGTATATTGCCATTCCTAATATCTGATTTGTGTCCATTTATCATTTTTCGTAGGGACTGTCCAGTTTGGCCAATGTACATAGCAGAGGGACACTGGCGGCATATAATGGCATATATGACATTGGTTGATGTGCAGGTGAATGAACCAGTGATGGTATGGTTGATCTGGTTAGGTCCTGTGATGGTGTTGCTGGTGTAGATATGTGGGCAGAGTTGGCATCGAGGTTTGTTTAAAACCTGAAACCTGAAAGTTAGAGCAGCCTAGAGGGACAATATGTCAGCCAAGCAGAGCACAGCCCTGCAGGGGGCGTTGGTAAGGGGGCGAGATGTGCTGTCTCAGTGCCAATTTTCAGCTGGTCACTTTGGGCTGTTGTCTGGCCCCTTTATGCACCTTAGGTGTCACAAAGGTCTGAAGCACAACCAAGAATCTGGCCCATAATGGGCTTCTATGTAATAGTGCAGTACTTCTCAAATGATGCTGCGAAATTCAGAAGTATCATTCATAGAGGAAACCTTCAGCCACTTACACAAATTTCTGTAACAACACTTCCCTTGACCAGGTTTCTCACTGGAAAGCTTTTAATGCTCCTGGTTCACAACTTAGGACATTTAAAATTTTTATTAAATCTGTGAAATTGTGTTGCTAAACTAATTAGGCAATTGCCTTTCATTCCAGTAATACTTTAGCTTCCTGCCAGCTTGGATTTTTATAAGTGAAATGAGTGCGGTGATTCCAGCTTACTTTCTAGCTGCCTGTCACACATAACCCTCCTATTTGGCACACCTTGGTAATTAGCTTACCCTCGAAATGTAATGGCTTTCTCAGCATAGTACCTGAGCTCTACCTCTAGTCACTAAGACAGTAAAATAAAACAAACAGGTTGCAAAGGTTTATTGACAGTGATACAACACTGAGGGCCAAATCCTACTTTGCTTTACCCATGCACTTAGCATCACTTATATCAATGAGTCTATTTGCAGGAGTAAGGCAGGTAGAATTTAGCCATAGTTTGAGGAGGGCCTTGGCCTATGTATCTAACATTTACAGCACATAATAATAACAAAGAAACTTCTATTGGTATCCCCTCTCTATATATTGGGCATTAATCAGAAATGATGGGTGATTAGGGCATGATTCTGGTACTCAAGAGAGTGATATCCAATTTCCTGCTCCATCACAGTCTTCCTATGTGACCTTGAGCAAATCACATACCCTTGCTGTGCCTTAGTTTCCCAACTGTTAAATGGAGATAACAGTATTGTGTTGTGAGGACGCGGATTGTAACAATTGTGAGACATTTAGATATTACAGTGATGGTGGTCGCATAAATAACTTGGCTAGAACAGCGCTAACTTCAGTGCAAAATTTCTGGTCCTTCTGCATGCTCTTCACGCTGCCTGTTCCACTTGCAAACGAAGGGTAAATCCTACAGCATGGGAACATCACAGAAGTGGAAGACCACACATGAGAAGGATAATCAGATCAGACTACAGAAAAGAACTGAACTCCTTTTGCCCCACTCTATATATGGAATGTTCACTTAATGAGGAAGGTTTCCCCACCTTTAAAGTAATTTTCTTACAGATGAAAGGAAGTGAATTAAAAGAGAGAGAGAGAGAGAGAGAGAGAGAGAGAGAGAGAGAGAGATCAGTATATAGACTGAATTTTCACAAATCAAATAAAAAGCAAACCCTCCAACATCTGACAGGCCAAAATATTGTAAGCATACTTTGCAGACTTAAGGTAAAATAACAGGGTAAGAATTCCTCTACAAAGAGATAGTGGGTACATTGTTCATGATAATATCACCCAAAAAACTAAGTTGCATTGGACAATAATATCTCTTCCTCTAGAGATGACTCTGTTCAAACCGTTCTGTGCTCCTTTCCTTGCTATGAAGCATGAAGAGTGCACATTAATGAGTGCTGCTGCTGAAGGATGGATTCAGTGTCTGAGAGATGTCACTCTTAGGTTCAAAAGGCTTTGGACAAGTTGCCATTATCAATTGAAATAAAAGCTATAGGAGTTAAAGCATTTTCACTTGGAACAATGCAGGTACATAATAGTAGCATTGTTACAGAAAAGAGGGCGAAGTTTAAAAAATTGACTTCACTGTTTGTTTATTGTTTTGGATGCAGTGTTGTACTTTTAAAATGTGTCCTTCGAGCTGAAGTGTTGTTTGATGTCAACTTCAGCATAAAGGCAGACACATCTGGATGTTTTAAATATGTGCAAAATTCTAGTCATTCTTTCTAGCAAGTCTAGTGTAGAAGCCTGAAGTCATAGCACTTTGAGCCATGATCTCAGTAGCTTTCACAAGCTAAGTACTGTCTAGTCCAGTGGCTTTCAACCTTTCCAGACTACCATATCCCTTTCAGGAGTCTGATTTGTCTTGGGTATCCCCAAGTTTCACCTGATTGAAAAACTACTTGCTTACAAAATCTGACATAAAAATACAGAAGCATACTATTATTAAAAAATTGCTCACTTTCTCATTTTTACCATATCATTGTAAAATAAATAAACTAGAATATAAATATTGTACTTATATTTCAGTGTATAGAGTAGTGTGAGTCATTGTCTATATGAAATTTTAGTTTGCACTGACTTCACTAGTGCTTTTTATGTAGCTTGTTGTAAAACTAAGAAAATATCTAAATGAATTGACGTACCCCAGGAAGACCTCACTCTAGATGTACCACTGGTTGAGAACCACTAATCTAGTCTGCACAGTATGTGAATGGGGACATTCCCAGGATAAACCAAGATATGGCAAGAGTTGGTATTGATTTCATAGCTAGCATTCTTCCTTTGGAGTCAGCATTGAATGACTGCCTGAGTATTGATATGGTGCTTGCAATGATGCCAGAATTAATGTTCCACCTAGTTTCCTGCTATATTGCATGAAATTAACATGAAATGAATATTATTGAGAATTAGATCAAGGAGGAAGCTCTGGTGTCATTATATGTGAAATGATTTTTGCAATAAAAATGTAGCTGCCATCAGAAAAACAATATAATTTAGTCTTTGCAGTCTCTAATCAGAAAAGTCCCAGGATTAGAATATTAATTTACATCACTAGATGACGGTGTGTTGGCAGAGCCATAGAGGAATTTTGTATAGGACACTTATGGCTACCAGTTCTTCATTTTGTGAGCACTGCAAGTTTCCAAGGTGGTGTCTGTAAACTAAAGAATTACAATACATCTGCAATAAGATTTACAAAAGTGCCCATGGGATTTAGGAGTCCAAGGACTTGTCCACCTGAATACTTAGTGAGTGGCAGGCTAATGCTTCACAGATTTACACCCCCAGATTTCTGTGCACTAAGGCCTTACTACATAGGAAAATTAGTCTGCAAAACTACATTGCTCAGGAGTGTGAAAAATCCACACTTTTAAGCAGCATAGTTAAGCCTAAGTATGTGTGTAGAAAGCACTAGGTTGACAGAAGAATTCTTCCATCAAACTAGCTACTGCATCTCCGGAGGGTGGATTACTTATGCAGATGGGAGAATCCTTCCCATCAATGATCCTAGTTTCTACACTGAAGCACTATAGCAGTGCAGTTTTACATTTAAAGCCCTACATCTCTGTGTGAACAAGCAGTAATTCTCACTGATTTTCAATGAAATATAGGCTCTTGGGTGCTTAAATCATATCTGAACATGGAACTTAGCTTTGTAAGTATTTAAGTATTTGAGATACTTTTGAAAAGTCTATCCCTAATTTATTTTATAAAGAGAAGTAGGGGAGGGAAATGGTAATCTCATTAAGATTATTTATTTTCTTTCAATTGTTTATTAAGACAGAAAGTTTTTTCTTGATGAAACCATAATGTTCTCAATCTTGTGTGATTAACAGACAAGACTGAGTCAATTTGCCTAATTATCTGAGTGAGAGAGCTAATTTATTAAAGAAAAATAATGAAATGATGAAATAATAGGATAAATTATAACAAAACACATTCATTTCTTTTTATTAGTCTTAATATACATATATGATGGAATTATCTCCCTCAGCCATAATTTATTTGTTATTTTTTAACAAGAATAATAAGAGCAAGAAAATACGTTCCTGGATTTTCTGAAATCTTTCTAATGATGTGTAGATTTTTGCTACTGAAGTGTCTAGTTCCATCACAGGTGTGTTATTCTGGAGGATGGAACCAGAGTTTTCTTGCCATTGATGATGAAGCCATGTGCCTGGAAGAGATTCAGGGTCTGAGACATGGCCCTTTGCACTGGAGCTCTGATCAGGATACTGGTAAGTTTCCCATGACCTGAATCTGGCTATTATCAACACCAATATCTTTGTGAAAACCCAGGGAATCAATGACAGGCTGAACAGTAGCATTCTGTACTGACAATGTTTCCTGCCATAAGTGAACCTCAGTAGTTTGCAAGGCACAGAGATACGTGTCTGCTAGGTCTACTGAAGTCAAGATAACAGGAGCGACACTGTAGAGACTATCTGAAACTTCATTTTCTTCATCCACTTGTGGAGTCTTTTGTGTACTTCTGTACAATGAAAAAGATGGAATAGAACCCAGAGAGGCTTTCTTCTGAAGGAACAGAAAACTCTCTTATCACTTCCATATCCAGAAAATGAGATATTTCATTTTGGATCAGATTGTGTTTGACAGAGTTGTTGGACTGGATGAAGAACAGATGGGATGGAGCCCACAGCTTGAGGGAGTATGCCTGCTTACCATTTCTCTGACCCACCTGTCTGTGGTTTGTGGAAACTGTTCA